>JAVIWB010003494.1:0-467629 GCA_031893035.1 Dermolepida albohirtum | reverse complement strand
CAAAGCCAGACACTTAATATTAAAGCTTTTTAAAGAAATGTGAAAAACATTTTCACGCTTTTTAACTATTTAATTTCATTGCAAAAAATTTGACACTATCCTAAGAATGTACTACCAGATGTGACGAACTAGAAAGAGAAAACACAATATTAAGGAGAAAAATCACAATATGGAGCAAAATTTTTAAAAACAATAAGGACATAACACACATGCGCGAAATTCGCCAATTAGACAAGTTTATTTAGAAAAATAAAGGTTTTTGAAAACCTTATTTTAGATCATGGTAAAGGAACATCAAAACGAGTGGCACCTGATATGACGTCAAAATGCAAAATGGAAACGAATTTATTTCAGGAGCATTTAAAATATTTTACTCAAAAACAAAAGGTTTAATTATCATGGTTAAGTCAATCAAAATTGTTTTATAGAACGGTGTAAAAATCAGTTGCTAAAAAAATTTAAAACCAAAACCACTTTCTGTAATTATCAAAAACAATACATGTCATTTAACATTAGAACATAAATTACCAACCTCTGCCTGGAATAAAAATCAAATAAACAAGCTTAAAAAGAAAAGTAACATATGTATGGTCATGTTGTATTTCAATTGCTTCAATTTTACTATTTTTTTAATTCTATAGAGCATAGCAAATTTATCATAATAACAATTGGAAGAAATACCTGAGAAAAAAAAAATGCAAGAAATATGGCAGATGGCATTGGTACAGTTACTCTAAAAACCAAGAAATACTGTAAACTATACTGAACAAATTTTTAAAAAAGGTGGGATAGATAGATTGACTTTAAGTGAAAGATACCCTTTTTAATTATACACCTTGACCAAGATTGCTCTGAGGGGGTTGTTCATGCGAATTAACCAAATTTAAATTAATCTGCTACCTGTCTTTATAAATACATTATGTCCGTTTCATTTACATAAAATAATATCAGTAACATATAATTTTTTTGTTGTATGAACATAAATTTATAATATTTATAAAGATGAGAACAAATAATCATCCCTATTCAAATGCTTTTCACATTTTTTCAGATCGACTTAACACTACAAAAACAATGGGAAAAAAGATTTTCTCCAAGCCAGAGATCATTCAAGAAGCGGGAGAAAAAGAGAGACGACAGCAAAATTTTAAAAAGAAAGATTGTACAGAGACTGACAAACACAAAAGAAGTCCGCCCTTAAATACACCGTTAAACACACAACCATGGGCCAACCAACATAGGATGTAAACCAATCAGCAAGATACCCCCAATTGCTCGAAAAGTTACAGAAGATCGGGTCGTAGAAAAAACGTATTTTCCCCTTCTGCAGCAGCATTAACTTGAAAATGGCATAAAGAGACTGCCGAAAGATCGTCGGACCCAGAGTTGCGAAAAGATGAAATAATTAATAGGACGCGAAAACTAGAGGGTTAATGAAAAAATGGGCGAACTCACTTGACCAGCATGTCTATGGGTTTAATATATTGAAACTTTCCTTTGGGATTGCAAAATTATCCATGAAGAGATGGATTGAAAATAGATCACAGAAAATGTTTAAAAAAAATAAATCAAAAGCAAGAGTTAAAAATTACTTATAAGGCATTTAAAACCAACAAGCATGTGAATAATATGTACTTACAAAAAAATTGCTTTGAAAATTAGGGATTAATTAAAAAGACGCAATTGGAATTGTACTATCACGAGATATGTGGACCACAATGTGCAGTTAAATAGACAAAAGATAAGAAAAATAAACTTTACTAATCTGAATATCATTTCCCATAGTTATCCTTTTAATACAAAATAAATGCAAACCATAACAGCAAACCCTGATTTCATTTTAACTTGTAAATGTTTATAAAAATATTTTACATAAGACCTTATATATACATGTGAGCGTGTTATATAAAATTTTAGTTTTATAATTAAAAAAAGAAATTTTCCCACATAATAAAATACAGCAATATTAAACTTAAATCCAATGTCGGTGTTTTTTCACAGCTTTATCGTAATCACATAAATATATATCATATATATATATATATATATATATATATATATATATGATATATTATATATATGCATATGTATATATGTATGTGCGTGTGAGTGTGAGCGCCAGCAATAATTTTTGTTAATTAAATTTTTATGTGATTACGATAAAGCTGTGATAAAACACCGACATTGGATTTACAGTTTAATATTGCTGCATATATGTATTATGTCAGGAAATTCTTATTTTAATTGATAATAACTCGAAATTTATATAACACGCTCACATGTATATATAAGGTCTTATGTAAAGATGATTTTTATAAACATTTACAAGCCTTCAAAATAGAAATCAGGGTTTGCTGTTATGGTTTGCATTTATTTTGTATGTATAAGGATAACTATGGGAAATGATATTCAGATTAGTAAAGTTTATTTTTCTTATCTTTTTCTATTTAACTGCACATTGTGGTCCACATATCTCGTGATAGTACAATTCCAATTGCGTCATTTTAATTAGACTCCCTAACTTTCAAAGCAATTTTTTTGTCAAGTACATATTATTCACATGCTTGTTGGTCTTAAATGCCTTATAAGTAGATTTTTCAGACTCTTGCTTTTGATTTGAGTTTTTCTACATTTTCTGTGATCTATTTTCAATCCATCTCTTCATGGATAATTTTGCAATGCCACAGGAAAGTTTCAGATATATTAAACCCATAGACGATGCTGGTCAAGTGAGTTCGCCCACTTTTTCATTAACCCTCTAGTTTTCGCGTCCTAGGTTCAGATTATTGTCATCTTTTCGCAACTGCTGGGTCCGACGATCTTTCGGCAGTCTCTTTACTGCCATTTTCAAGTTAATGCTGCTGCAGAATGGGAAATACTGCACGTTTCTCTTCTACGATCCGATACTTCTGTAACTTTGTCGAGCAATTGGGGAGTAGTCGTTGCTGATTGGTTTACATCCTATGTTCGGTTGGCCCATCGTGTGTGACTGTTTAACGGTGTATTTAAGGGCAGGACGTTCTTCCTTGTGTTTGTCAGTCTCTGTACATTATCTTTCTTGCTTAAATTTTGCTGTCGTCTCTCTATTTCTACCGCTTCTTGAATGATCTCTTGGCTTGGAGAAAATCTATTTTCGCGATTGTTTTTGTCAGTGTTGAAGTCGATCTGATAAAATGTGTAAAGCATGTTCGAATAGGGATGATTATTTGTTCTCATCTTTATAAATATTATAGAATTTATGTTCATACAACAGACAAAATTATATGTTACTGATATTATTTTATGTAAATGAAACGGACATAATGTATTTACGTAAAGACAGGTAGCAGATTAATTTAAATTTGAGTTAATGTCGCATGAACAACGCTCCTCAGAGCAATCTTGGTCAAGGTGTATAATTAATACAGGTATGCTTTCATGCTTAAAGTCAATCTATCTATCCCACCGTTGTTTAATAATTTGTTCAGTATAGTTTACAGTATTTGCTTAGGTTTTCAGAGTAACTGTACCGAATGCCATCTGCCATATTTCTTGCATTTTTGTATTTCTCAGGTATTTCTTCCAATATGCTTATTATGATAATATTCTGCTATGCTCTATAGAATTAAAAATATAGTAAAATTGAAGCAATTGAAATACAACATGACCATACATATGTTACTTTTCTTCTTAAGCATTGTTTATTTGATTTTTATTCCAGGCAGAGGTTGGTAATTTATGTTCTAATGTTAAATGACATGTATTGTTTTTGATAATTACAGAAAGTGGTTTTGGTTTTAAATTTTTTTAGCAACTGATTTTTACACCGTTCTATAAAACAATTTTGATTGACTTAACCATGATAATCTAAACCTTTTGTTTTTGAGTAAAATATTTTAAATGCTCCTGAAATAAATTCGTTTCCATTTCCTGCATTTTGACGTCATATCAGGTGCCACTCGTTTTGATGTTCCTTTACCATGATCTACAAATATTAGCGTTTTCAAAAACCTTTATTTTACTAAGTAAACTTGTCTAATTGGCGAATTTCGCGCATGTGTAGATTATGTCAGTTCCTATATCTGTCTTGAACATTTTGCTCCATATTGTCGATTTTTCTCCTTAATATTGTGTTTTCTCTTTCTAGTTCGTCACATCTGGTAGTACATTCTTAGGATAGTGTCAAATTTTTTGCAATGAAATTAAATAGTTAAAAAGCGTGAAAATGTCTTTCACACTTTCTTTAAACAATGCTTTAATATTAAGTGTCTGGCTTTGTGTCAACAGCACGATCTTAGCAGTGGATATATACCGTATAAAAAAATTACTAAAATTTGCGAAGCGAATGTACATACTGATAACAGTTTACCATCTGTTCCTCTCTTACTTCGTGAAGCAAGAAAAAACGCGAAAAAACTTAGCAACACAGAAAATTTAAAGCAAATCCCAATGATAACTGTCAATAATATGTGCATTTGAAACTAGGAATTCGGAGGAAATATTACCTTTCCTGAGGCTTTAGAGTCACTTAAAAAAATTTCGTTCGTGATAGACTTTAGAGACCACTACCACACTAAGATTATTCAAAGATGTGTAATTTTAATAATAAAGGTTGAGCGATTCGATGCATAAGTGGATATGCTATTCAAATGAAACAACCGCCTTCAAATATATACATTCTTCATTTTTTACATGTAATAGATTCTACATTACTTTAAACTTATACTAGCTACCTCTTTAACCTATAGTGCATAATCTTTGATCTGACAGGATCTTTTATTGACCCGCCTCATGTAGATGTTCAATCTAAATTTATTTGTTGTTCATTTCTTGTCTCTTCAGTATTTTATTTTTCGTTATCTGGCATTTTTGAGTTTTCTATTTCAGAAAAGTTATAGTTAGGTGTGTCTTTGTCCCTCATATATCCTTCTGCATTTTCTGTTTATGATTAATTTAATTAATTAATATCAGAATATTCAATACACTACATATCCCTCTCTAAAGATTTACAATGTATTTACAGCTGTTACGCCCCTCTCTACACCAGTCTAGTGTAGATCGTTAGCACCCCAAGCTCATATTGCTTACCTTAGTAAAAAAAAACTTTCAATCTTTAGCTACTCCTAGGAATGTTATGTTTTTAACATAAATATGCATTTCTAAAAGCTCTATTATCAGATTGCCTTTCGTCCAAGACAATTTAATCTGTTTCTATATTACTTTAAATGAAGATAAGCTACCACTATTTGTAAAATATATTTAGTGTTACGTGTTCTTTTCTTCAATACATATATATTACGTACGTATATTACCTCGTTAAGTTTGCTTACAGAAGCAAGAGTTAATGACGAAACATTTGCTATGCGCTGCAATATATATATATATATATATATATATATATTGCAGCGCAATGTACGTATATGTTTATGCAGTTATGTTAAGAAATTAATATTAACTTACTATATTCAAGTTTTGTGAAAAGGACATGGAAGAGGCTGCCAACCTTTTGCTTCGCGCAGACATTTTACAAAAGTAAGGATGCTGACCACCATAATTAATTAGTATTTAGTTTTTCTATAACAAAATGCACAGTGTAAACTGCATATAAAATAATTATAACTAGGATAACTCAGCAAATGCAAAGGCCAATTGACAGAAATTTTATTATTAAAAATTGTGTTTTTATTGATCATAATTGTCGATACCATTTTTCTGAAGTACAATTTCATGAGTGCAATAGTTAATAACATGTAAGTAAATTTTCTAATCTCGCTTTCCTATATGTTGGTAATAGAATGAATAGTAACACACATCTATGGCGTGAATTAACACCTAACTAAATTCTACTATATCACTTCCACCTTCAGATCATATATTTTATAGTATTTTAGAATACATGCTTAGAAATACTTTGGTGGAAAAAGATATTTTTTTCTTAAATAAAAACTTGTCTTCCATTAAAAAAATAGATGTTGTTTCGTTCACACTGAGTAAATAGTTTTATAAACGTTTATTGTGTATGTATTTATGAAAATATTTTTTTAGTTGATTTCTTATGAAAATATTTTTAGTTGATTTCTTTGGATAGAAAAGTAAGCTTAAAACACAATGTTAAATACAGCAGTTATCTGCTTTTGAAATGCTTCTGAGAAGCGTTCACAAACTAATGTATAAAACACATAGGAAATGCGTAACGAAAAGTTGTGGAAAATGTTATTGATGATTTAACTTCTTCCAAAGCCACACGATAACTCGACAAAGTCTTTTAAGTTGATTCTCGTACGGCGAATTCGAACTTACAAAGGGATTTTCTATTTGTATTCTTTTTCTGTTTTACTTTTCTTTTTATGTTTCGCATCTTCCCGACTGAAAGTTCTAAGCTTTGCTAAAAGTAACGTGTTGTACGCTCTGTTTTACAGGAGCGATTTATTTGCTTTGCTGAAGATGCGTACTGGAAGTCTTATATATAAAATTAAGCACTCATGCGATTAAATTAATCCGTTTTAATAGAAAAGTCTGTTTGAAAATATTATCCTTTCATTAGGTTTTTCTTGAAAATACGATATTAAATTTTTGTTATATGTAGATAAATACCATTACACATGTAACATAGTTTGAAAAGAAAAATACGATGTGTTTTATAAGGTATTTTAACGAAATATTTCTCGAATCTATTTTTTGTTAATTGAGGATTAAAAACAAACATTTAATTTTTTTCGAAGCGTCGTCTTTTAGGTCTTAAGATGGTTTTCACATCTATCTATGGCAGCACACATCTGAGTTATGAGAAAGTTTGCCATTGTCTCGTTATTATTCTCTTCTTCGATTCAATATTCTTATTTTTGAGTAAATTGTATTCTCTAAAATCGATCACGTTTTCTAATTTAGTGGATTAAAGCCAATACTACCGGAAGGTCAATCGTCGATCATAATGTAGTGTGGTATGCTGGTCCTCGGCTAAGCCTGGATTGACTATTCCTTATGTGTGGGTACAGAATCCTATTGAAATATTCAAAGCTGGCTGTAGAACATAAGTCTGTTGAGTTTTTCTACGACATCGGCAAGTACAACTTCCTGTTACCTTACCATTACGGATTAAACATGGTGCCTGTCTAAACCTTCTGAAGCTTCTTTCGAGAACAGGCTGTACACTTATAAAATCTTTTCGTCAATAAAAACGCGTGCCAGTTGTTTTGATTTTTCGTTCTTTTTCTTTAGAGTTTCTGTGAAAAAGATATAAAACCTGGAATTTCGTGATTTCATTTTTTGCGATATTCTTTTTTGTTTTCGAAAAGGATTTCGGTCAACGTGCTTTTACGGATTTTGTAATTAATAAGTTAAGGAAAATTATTTTTTATATTTTGAATATTATTTTATACAGAAAACATATGATAATAATTGTAATCAAGAGACTATGAATCCCATAGGATCATGACGTAAAAGTTAGGATCGGCTTGGCACATGAAAAACAAATTTCATTATGCTAAATATATATACTGAAATTAAACTCAGAATTACATGCAATGATATAATACACAAGGTGGAAGCATATAGATATGGAAAATACTCAACTGTATGTCATATAACAACAAAAATTTAGTTACTTAAAGGCATCAATTTTGTTGTTTACAGTTTATATTATAATAAAAGTATATTAAAGACTATATCTTCTAAACGCTTAAGAGATTTTTTCGTTTATTATTAAAGGTTCATTTCAATTGTGAAAGTAATTTTTCAATCACACCAATGTATTATTGACATATGTTTAGAGTGTAAAAAATATGTCAAAAATATGTGTGTAGCTTCATATCATGCTAGGTATGTATATAGGTGAGGAAATTCTCTATGGAATGATGCTCGTGAGAAGGATAGTTTAAAATTGCTGTCACTCTTGAATACAGATTCATCCTGTGATAATCACTATGTAAGGTGTGTTTAAATAGAAGACTTTGAAAATTAGATCAAGCATAAAGTTTTACATGACGAACTACATATGAAAAAATTGTTAGCCGTAGTTGTACTGCAGTAGCTGTACTGCATTCGTAATTGACTATTAAAAGAAAGTGAAAGCATTCGAATTTCTCGCGGAACTCTAAAGATTTTCATTGAAAAAAAATTTCCAATTATTTCTAAAACAGCCGGCAACATATATACGGTTTTATGATATTCCAACTTATCAGAAAGTCAAGGCTGGATACATAGGTAGGTTTAGTCAAGGCTATTATGTTTTAAGAAAAGAAGACAAATGCTTAATGGTATGTGACTAAATACTCCTCAGAAGTAACACTTAAATATCCGCAAATACATGGTTTAATATTTCATCATGTTAATGCATTATCTTGTAGAGCAAAATTAGTAGTTGATTTCTTGATCTCTTTTTATTTATAAAAATAAATATATCTGCACGGTAGAAGATTTTCTATTCAGGAAAAAATTATTCTTCAAAAGCCTTACCATATTAATCTTTGTATCCTATTAGATACATATAGGTATATAGACAACCAAGTTGTTCTTCAGTAGTAATTAAAACAGAGTTTAACATGGGTTCACAGTGAAGTTACATAGAAGACGCGAAATACACTATTAGTGTAGTTTTCTGTGTAGATTTACCGTGAGCTCATTTTTAACACTTTCTTTTATTAATTACTACTGGAGATAACAAAATTAGTTGTTGAAATATGTATCTAGCAGTATATTAAGGTTATTGTGGTAAAGGGTTTTTTAATTTTTTGATTATTGACGTAGCATCAGTCTTCAACAAAATTTGTATTTTAAAATTGCTCAAATCAAAATATATGGGATATGCAAGTATAAATTAGCATAATTAAAATCAGAATCGTTTGCGCCAAATATTTTGTATTTCCATAATCTAAATATTTGTAAACTGTAATTAACAACTAGAAAAAATTAACATTTTGCAATTTTGTCTCTATTCTATCTGCTAACAACTACTATCGCGCAAACGAAACTAAAGTCAGCGTTTCTTGGTATGGTTTGTACGGTAATAGATATGTACATAAATGGAAATTCTGAAACTTGACAATTCAGTATCACCGGCATCCTATAACTTTTAGTTGCGTACTTTACTTCACGTATTTGTTAAAGAATAATACCTGCTTTTATACAGAGAATACAAAATTCCTAGATACAAGTTTACGTAAGGATTTCCAGTAACAGAGCAAACAATACATTTAAATTTTCCGATGTTAATGTAAGAAACGAGAAAGATAACCTTTCAAATAGTGAGCACAGTATTCGCCATAAATACGGGGGTATTTAATAACAGTTGTAATCAGGTATTTTCAATATATACTAGATTGTCTATTTTTAAACGTATTTACATAAATTTTGATTAGTTTCTGCTATAATTTTATACATTCAAAGTTTGAGATTATTTTAAAGATATCTTCTAAGTACTGAACAAGAAAATACTGGTTTTTATAATTCCGGAACTTCTTGCAATTATGTTTTAGATATTTATTATGTGTCAAGGAAGTGAGTGATATTATAAAACTGTAAGAACAAACGTGTAACAGTGTACATTATTTAAAAATGGAATATTTGCTTGGTTAGATGCATAATTAGAAATGAAAGCAGCACTAAGTAACTGAAATTCCATCGACTATTGACTGACATTAAATTTGGTTTTTATAAAGTCAATTCAGTGAAGAATTGTTTCTCAAATGTTAAGTACAGGACTGACTAGCGCTATTATCTAATGTCATCTACTTGCGAGTGTGGTCCCATAAGTACCCGACCTGACCTAGAGATGGCGTTAGTTGTTTGAAAAATATCACTGTATTAGAAAGTACATAATCTATAAAGCATATGTTTCAAGTTTGAAGACGCCACGGTGTTTAGTATTTGTTTGGTAGCCATCAATGGTGAATATTTTCAGTGAATTTGTAAAAATGAAGAAAATTGGTCATCGTGATACAATACTTTTATTTGAAAGGCCTCAGCCCAAGTGATATAAAAGCTGAACTGGATTCTACTCTGAGTGAGTCTGTTCCTTCGTTTGCAAGAATGAAATATTGGGTAGTAGCGTAGTCGACCAAATGAGGTGACGACTCCAGAAATGGTGAAGAAAATTCACAAAGCGGTACTGGATGATAGTCGACTGAAAGTGCGCGAGCTAACAGACATAGTAGGCATTTCAAAAGTGCGGTATATCGTATATTATCTGAAAATTTGGACATGAGAAAGCTGTGTGCAAGATGGGTGTCGCGTTTGCTCACACTGTTGATTTGTTTTTACGATTCGAAGGGCATAGTGCATAAAAAGTTTGTACCAACTAGTCAAACAGTCAATGCTATCTGTATATTATCTCGGTGTTACAAAGCGTCTTTTGGCGCATAGTCGTCGTGTGCGTCGTCAATATTGTGAAAATGGTAGCTGACGTTTGTTACATGATAATGCACCATCTCATCGCTCGACGCTTATTACTGATTTTCTAACTAAAAATGTCATTTTATCCATTAACCATTCGCCGCTTTTAACGGATTTGGCTCCCTGTGAGTTCTATCTATTCTTCAAACTACATTTGCCGGGGAAAGGACAGCGTTATGCCGACGTCGAAACTATTAAAAGGCGTCGACAGCGATCTTGAAAGACATCCCCAAAGATGAACTTAAGAATTCATTCGACATGTTAATTGCCCATGCTCAACTTTGTATTGAAGCCGAAGGCGACTACTTTGAATAAAATAAATAAATTTTACCATACATAGTAAGCTTTTGTTTTTATTTTAAAAAAATTGGGCTTTCTCTGCGACGAAATGTATATATATATATATATATATATATATATATATATATATATATATATATATATATATATATATATATATATATGTGATATATTAATGGGTTATTAACTGTATATTTTTAACAATGTTTAATAAAGTATGTGTCTTCAAATATATATATATGTATATACATATGTATGTATGTATGTATGTATGTATGTATATATATGTATATATATATATATACATATATATATATATATATATATGTGTGTATATATATATATATACATATATATACATACATACATACATACATACATACATACATATGTATATACATACATCGACCGTCGAAAAGTCGACCGAATTTCCTCACTCTAATAATTTGCAGTAATTTTGTGACAATTTGAAGACACATACTTTATTAAACATTGTTACATGTGTTGTATATATATATATACATATATATACATATATATATATATATATATATATATATATATATATGTATATACGTATGTATATATATATATATACATATATATACATACATACATACATACATACATACATACATATGTATATACATACATCGTCCGTCGAAAAGTCCCGAATTTCCTCACTCTAATAATTTGCAGTAATTTTGTGACAATTTGAAGACACATACTTTATTAAACATTGTTAAAAATTCCATGACAGTTAATAACCCATTAATGTTTGTCAAACACTGCGAACACTTTCATCAAAATTAAAATTACAGTTAATGAAATTTATTATATTCGATGTCAAATATATTTTATTTGTAGAATTTGTAACTATGTATGTATAAGAATATATGTACTTTGATTTCTTTGGTGTATAAACTAAATTGATCTACTCTAGTAGCTTAAAAAAGGTTTATATTTATATTACTTTCGATTAACGATTGAAATAAACTCTAACTACAGTTTTTAAATTCCACTTGTTAAGTATAAGGAAAACGAATCTTGTATATTTACATAAGTGTGTATACGTCCTTTTTATGTGTGCATGATTTTATTGTACGCTTGGAAAGCTAGAAACCCACAATACAAGAAAAAGAATTTCTGAAGATATCATCTTATCATCATTCTTTGAATGCGTCCAATTTCATGGTAGTTTGTTTTGATGTTCATTTTTAGTCTTTCAATGTTTTTGTAACCAGAATGGCCGAGTGTATACAGTGAATTTAGCACAATTTTATTCCCATTATATGTTTTAGGTTTATCTCATTATTCCGGCTTTTAATTATTTTAAACTTTGTTCTCATCTTGGTTCATTATAGATGAAAATTAGCAATTGAAAACTTCTCTTCTCGCTAATTCTGTTCCATGTATTTTCAATGCTTCCCCTTTTAAAACCATATAATTATATTAATTACAACGTAATGCATTTAATTGCTCTTAAAATGGATAATATTTATGACAAAAGTGTTAATTAAAATACGTGCTTATAAGTGCTTTATAATTTAAGTATAAGGAATATTTATTTTTCTATATATTATTGTTTAGCGCTTCATTTAGCAGCTCTAACTAAATTATTCTGCTCACTTGTACACTTTATAGTAAATATAATTCATGGTTAATAGTTTGATATAGTTAGTTAAATCAATAAATGGAAAAAAGTCAAGGAAACAACCATTTAATTTTAAAAGATCTCGAATTAAATTAGTATCTAATATAATATACTATAAGGAGTACATCTGTAATAGAATTTCATTCCCAAGTAAAACAATTACTAATAATTAAAGACGTATACTACAACATGTTAACGGAGTAGCACGCAGTGAAATATACATATTGGGCTTACGAAGAGTGCATGCATCGTCGTATCGCGACGGACTAGAAAAACCAATCAATTGTTATTTTTGGTCAAAAGTTTCGCTTTTAGAGTATTTTTAATTTGTGGAATATGAATTCTAAATAATCTGAGTTGCAATCTTGTTTTAATTTAAATTTGGACATTATGCTGTCACTGCAACAAAAAAAGTGGACAGCGTTTTCGGTGAGGTGCTGTAAGGGAACAAATAGTGGGATCTATAAAATTAAACGTCATGTCACTCTAAAACTAATGTACATGTAAATTTGTGGTTAACAAATAATATTTTTAAAAACATAGTGGAAGAAATTGTACGTCATATTCACGAACTTGGGGCTATCTGTGATATCTATCTCACTTTTCTGCGATAAGAAAATTTAAAAATTTAGACGAATGAATGAATACCTCAGGTATTTACCGACGACAACAAATTTGAGCAATTTAATATGCGACCATTGGATTCTTCCGGAAGCATACGCGATCCATTTCTCGAACACACGATGAGAAGTGGATCTTGTCAAGACCTCGATAAAAATGAACTGCTAAGACATGCTTAAAACATTCACACGGAAAATAGAGACAGCAGTACGGTGGAGTATACTTGGTCTCTCTTATTCTAATCATTGCAACAGACGTACCGTCAATATAATAAATGCATGAAAAGTTAATTGTTCAACATCCTGCACTTATACATATATACGTCGACAGGTCTATCTCGCTCCATGACAACTTATGGCATCATATTTCTCAAACTATATTTTTAAAGCCCGCCATACTCACTGGACTTGTATCTTATAGACTACTACTTTTCTAAAAACATTGATATAATACCGTGAGAGGGTGAGACTTAATTTATTGGTGCAAACACTTTTCAATATCTGGGAAAAACAATGAACTATAACGTTCTTCTCAATCAAGAAGGCTTAACAACATATATATATATATATATATATATATATATATATATATATATATATATATATATATATACATAATTTGGTGGAAAAATATATAATATATGATCAGAAAGCTCAATAATGACTCATTTGTGTTACAAAATGCAAAAGAAGCACCTAAAAAAATATTCTGAATGTTTGTACATATATGCTATTTTACAAATCGAAGAGAGGAGAAGAAATAAGATAAGGAAATGGAAACGGTATTTTTTATTACTAAATTAACGGCTATGAAAAACTTGGTTTTGGTACACGAACTCGTCATTCACTATTTTTGTATAGTATGGTACAGAGTTTAAGAGATTTGTTTTTGCAATCTCATTTAAAACACTTTTATGAAAGAATTTATCTAATTACACCAAAATATTAAAGACACCTTTTTTTCTGATTTTTTTTTGTTTGTTTCACTATAAATCTCTAAATGTATTTTGATACGTTTTCTTATTTTCAAAAATTTTTAAACTATGAAATTTTGCAATCAATTCGTTATACGAGTTTGCTATAAAGAATTATAAGCTTCAATTTGTTATTAATTTCAGCAATTAAATTGTAACACATCTTTAGGAGTTTTTTTAATTATTTTATGAAGGTATAAGCGAAATCAGAGTACTACCAGGTGTACCGGAAAGTCATTACCAGCTTTTTTCGTAAAAAACTACATAATTTTCAAGAAAATGGAAAAACTTATATATTCATAGCATTGGCCATTTGAGTCTACATAGGTTGCTCATCTTTCAAGCAATTTATGGATGCATCCTAAAAAAAGTGTTTGTCTTGTGAGCAAAACCATTTATCGAGCCATTTTCTAACTTCTTCGAAATTGGCGAAGTGCTGCTCTCCATCGCGAGAGTACGGCGTGTGCGATATTATGTCCCATCCAAGTGCTTTCAACGCTTCCTTGGCCGGTTTTGCTGTATGAGACGGTGCGTTATCTTGCTGTAAAATGACTTTACCGTATCTGCGAGCCCATTCTGGACGTTTTTCTATCAACGCATGGTTCAAATTAATAATTTGTTGTCGGTAGCGATCAGTGTTAACTGCTTTATCAGGTTTCAGCGGTTCGTAATACACCAAGCCACTCTGGTCCCACCAAACACACCAATTAGTACCGCGCCTTATGGAAAGAAATTTTCGTCTAACGACGAGCTTATCATCTTCGTAAATGAGTATTTTCCAAGCCGTCCGGAATCGCATTTTAGAGATGGCATAAGGGCATTGGAGCAACGTTGGAATAAATGTATTGCTCTTTTAGGAGAATATATTGAAAAATAAAAATTATTTTGTATTTAAAAAATTCGTTTTTCTTTCCCATTCTCACTACTTGTTAAAATACCCTCGTATATATACTGGCAATTGAAATATTATAATATGGAATATATCTTACAATAAACCATACTTGGGTATCATTACGGACTTCAAAAATTATCTTCATGTGGAGTTCATTTTTCAGACCCCCTTATTTTCGCTACAATGGGAATTATTCCCTTCATATAAGTCATCCCGTTCTATCCGGATCCGACAAAGTTACTGCTCAAGATTTTCCGGCACACCAGCGGAGATCGTAAGATCGAGGATTTAGTTTCCCCTTCGCTACTTCATACGTGCAGGGCGCTTTAAATTACCTTATAGTACACAACCAGCGAAGGGCTGAGATGAATATGTCGCCTAGCTATACATTCAACCAGTCAACTCGTTAGCTAACTCAGCTACACACGCGTACGTTTTCTCCCCACCACTGCAACGCATTATATTAAATTATTTGTAAGATGTTCGTCGTTGCGGAAAATATTTTTCAAAACGGTTTAGTTTGCTGCCGTCGCCCACCTTCAAATAAATCTAAATCTAAAGCCAGCGGTGTGAAATTTTAATCAGGGAAACTGTCATCACCAGCTATTCTGTATGATAACGAAGTGAATCTCACTTACGTTCGTATTCGTTCATTTAAGCTAATATGATTTATGGAAAAGGGGGAGAGTTTACCATAGAGGTAAATAGGGAGATTTGCTTTTTTTATGAATTTTAATTTTGTAAATTTTTGCTAAAACATACCTTGTTTGTTAAAACAATAATATTGTAATTCTTTTCTAACAGTTTTAAAAATGATGTGCTTCTATGATTGGTATGGGAAAAGATCGTGGCTAAAATATTTGATCTATTATTTGGATAATTATTTGCTGGCTAGGGTTGTCGTTGTTTGATTGATTCACTCAGTTTGCTCTCATTAATAAATTTTAATGTTCCTGCTTATACAGCACGCTCGACCACATGGTTTAGACTGCCGAAGGCCAACACTAACACTTACGGGAACTCTCTACTACTTAGAGTTGTTAAAATGCGATTTGTTAAGATATAGATATTATCAGAAATTCGCTGGCTTCATTTAAACATAAAATTAAGTTGTATTTAAGTATTAAATCTTATTAATTTCATCGAAGAAATCGCTACCTTCTGCTCTCCTTTGTCTTTTCTTTTTTTAGATTTAGTTTAGTTTATGCTTCCTATGTTATTATTGTCCTTATATTATTGTTATTTATGTTTTAGTTTTTACTTTTCTTTTGTATTCGTAAACATTTTATTGAGTTTATTCTGTTAGTATCGCAAAAATAATTAAATAAATAAATACTGAATATATGTGGAATCATATTTATGAGAGATTACACCATTTCGATGACCGCTGGTTTTCACATTAGTACTATTGGGGTCCATCTGTGACAAGTCGACCTAGATTATTATCATGCTTCAGTATTTGCTTGCGTTAATAAAGTTCAATTTAATTTATTAGTGGGAACGAAATATACTAACGTACTATCTCTTAACCTTATCACACTGAAAAATTACAACCTTCTGACTATACTTAGTAGTTTCTGTAAAATATTTGCAACAACAAATAATATTATAATTTTAATCTTGATTTTTATTTGATGCTTTCTCAGACTTGTTTTAAATTCGAACCATTGGTGTTAGTTATGAGGTCTTCAGACTCTCGTAATTGGATAGAAATTAGAAAGCACATTTACATACTTTAGAACAAATACAACTGAAATTTTGGAAGGATACGTCATATAAAATTGAAAATTATTGTGCATGCAAATCAAACTATGTTTGATAATTAATTTAAATACACAAACTTTAATGGACAAAAGGCTACGGGAAAAAAGTTCTTGGTAATGTCTGTAATTGTTGATTTTGGTTGCTTTTCCATTCTCTTACGTGTTTATTTCAATGTACCAGTTTATTTGTCAATAATATATCTTCTTTTGTGTTCTTCGGAAAATCCCTAGTATTGTTTTTGTCATTTACGATCATGTGAAGTATAATGAAATTCTAACTTCATCTTAGTTTTCGAATTGGGACCACATCTTTGGTACTTCTGTTACCGACGTTTTGTCTTCACTTGCCGAGACATTTTCAAGACCTAACTGCTACTACTACTGTTGCACTGAAACAGTTTCTTCGCAACGATGGCAATAGAAGTCGTTTATGCGGAGTTGCTAACCTCAATACAGCTATGAAACTATTATTATCAAACTGTAACACAGAAAAATGGTATATCTGGGCGAACAACACTGACAGAGATTGATCTGACGTTGCGTTCATAGATAAGCATCTTTTTATAAATTATTACGAATGAAAGAGCAAGTAAAACAAACAGTGAAGGTCCGTGTGTGGGAATGCTAAAGTACACGAGGTTTTGAATTTTCATGTGTTATTATTATTTGAATGCGTTCTGAATAATGAGATTGTATAAAAAAGGTCTTATACCCTCCGTTATAAAGTAGTTTGGGGAACATAACGATCAGTAGATTTTGCAACAAGATAATGGTCTGAAACATCATAGTAGCCGTTGTACAGGATGGAAGTTGAAGAGAATATCATTGCGATGAGATAATATAAACGCGAGTCTTATAGAAAGTGTGTTGGGAATTATGAAGCGAAAGTTTTCTACAAAACATTGTTGGACTTTAAAAGAACTCGCAATAAATTAGCTTGCTCCTATCTAATTTATATGTAGAAAAGCTGGTAACAAGAACGGCAATTGAAATCATGAAGATTAGACACGATAATGTGTACATTTTAACTGTATGTAAAATTTTACTGTTAATGTCATTTGCTGTAGTTATACACCTTTTACCTTGTTACACAGATTTTATTACATAGCCTTGGAAGAGGTAAGACATCGTATTTTACTACCAGAGTATTCCATTACATCAAATTGGAAATTCAGTAACTTACAAAGCATCTAATAGTAATTCTAATTTTCTGTTCTCTTGGTGGTGTTACAGTTTCAATTACTGTATTGTAAATCTTATTATAAGTAAGAGAAAAGATACCGTATGGCTACTGCTGTAGTACTTTTCTTCATGTATGTATACATTAACTGAACACGCTTCAAATTTCTGAAAATTTTTGAGTTAATATATACACAACCAGCCATAAATGAGGGATCACATACTATCGATAGATCACTAGACAAGAAGAGTTGCGGCTGGAACTGTTATCTAAACGGAATAGACTGATAACAGCTCCACAGCTTCTCGCAGAATTAAATAAAAATCGTGAAAATCCGGTATTGCTGATTATCGTAAATAGACGTTTATCAAAGGCGAGACTAAAAGGGCCATTTGCTGTTCGTAAGCCATTGCTACGATCACAAAATCGTAAAAACCGATTACAATGGGCCAAGGAGTACCAATATTGGGATGTGGAAATGCGGAAGCGGGTTCTGTAAACGGACGAATCCAAGTTCAAAGTGTTTGGAAGTAATCGGCGCGTTTTTGTTTTGAGATGAGTTGGCGAAAGGACGGTATCAGAATGTGTTGTGCCAAGAGTTAAACACGGTGGAAGTTCAGTTCTTGTTTGGGGATCATTTTCTTTTAATGGTGTTGGAGATTTGTATAGGGTTGATGGAATTTTAAGAAAACAAGGATAATTAAAAATTTTAAAGGAACACGTAATTCCGTTCGGAATTAAATTGATAGGAGAAGGTTTTTATGTCCAACAAGATAATGTCTTCAAACATAGCGCTAAACTTTGTAAGAACTATGTGAAATAAAAAGAAGAAGAAGAACGACTTCTTGCGAATATTGTTTGGCCCGCATAATGGCCCGATATAATTGCTATCGAGTTACTGCGGAATGAGCTAGACAGAAAAGTGAGAGAATACTCTCCAAAATCGTTGCAAAAGCTGTTAGGACACCTTACAAAAGCTTGGAACAATATTCGTGTTCAAAAATTTGTGTCGAGACTACCCAAAATTTGTAAAGAAATTATTAAGTGTAAAGGTGGATATTTTGACGAAAGGCGCTTAAAATAAAAAGTGCCAATTTTTCTGCATGGAAGTAATGATATTATTTTGTTTTATAAGGATATACGAGGGTAGTAGACGAAAATTTCTTTCCACCTAGTGCCGCTTTCAATTTTGGAAAAAGGTGGAAGTCGGAAGGGGCTAGATCCGGCGAATAAGGCGCATGCGGTACTAATTGGAAATGCAACTCGTGGATTTTGGACATCGCAACTGTGCTGGTATGCGAGGGAGCGTTGTCTTGGTGAAACAGAATCTTTTTCGTTGCCATTCCTGGCCGTTTAGCACGAATCTCAACATTTAATTTTTGTAGAAGTTCTGCATAATATTGTTCGTTTATTGAGGCATCTTTCTGAAGGTAATCACTGAGCAAAATGCCCTTTGAATCCCAAAAAATTGATGCATCACCTTGTTTGCCGATAAAGTGGTTTTCACTTTCTTTGGAGGTGCAGAACCACGTTCTAACAATTGTTTCGACTGTTGTTTAGTTTCAGGTGTACTGTAGTGAATCCAAGTTTCACCGCAAGTAACAAATCGCCTACAAAAATCAACTGGATTCTGCTTATAAAGGTCCAAACAGTCATTAGAAATGCGCAAACGAGTGAACTTTTGTTCTGTTGAAATGTTTACCATGTCTGCTATCTCTCTCACTTTGAGTCGTCGATCTTGCGTAATAATATTAAGGATTTTTATAATCATTTCCTTAGAAGTCACGATTTTGGGTGCTTCAGAGTGTGCTTCATCAATATAGCTTGTTCTACCACGTTTAAATTCATTTACCCATCTGCTTATTGTGGCGGATGATGGAGCAGATTCACCAAATGTTTTCCATAACTCATCTTTTATTTCTGTAGCTATGCTCTGTAGCTTTCATACCCTTAATTACGAAGTATTTAATCACCGCACGATACTCTGCTTTTTCCATTTTAACAAAACGACGTGTTGCTTCTTTTTCAATCAGCTGTCAAAAATAAATTAATCAACCGATTTATCTAAATATCGGAATGTAAACATATAAATAGGCAACCTAAATTACAGTGCATTTGTTTTACCAATTAGAGCGCTACCTATGTGTCATTCTCACTACTTGTCAAACTATCCTCGTATAGTTTATTTTTATAGTAATTACATTTTTATTCGTATATACTTATATTGGTTTACCAAAAGTGTTCCATTTTTTATATTATACCTATAATGATTCCTCATTCATGACCAGTAGTATATATATATATATATATATATATATATATATATATATATATATATATATACTAACTCAGAAATTTACACAAATTAAAGCATATCACAATGAGTTTTGTATGCAATTTTTACAATACGTAAGCCCAAGTTCATTAATTTCGCTTGTATTATTTCTGTATCCAATCACGTAAAGAATTTCTGCTGAAATGTCTACTATATAAAAATACAATATATTCAAAGTTTTTTTCATCTAATCATTAGTATAATAACTAAATAATGCTAACACAGACTGCAGTGATAAACTTAAAAGTTACTGAAATATTTTTCATCTTAATTATGAGATGCTAATTGAAGCAGTTAATAAAATTCTAATAGATGTTGCACAATATTTACTTATATATACAACAGTATCGATTTAGCAAATTATGAAACCTAATATTGACGTATTATAATTTCACATCATTTAGCGATTTCCTAGTTCAGATTAAGGTATATTTAATATACGATACGTCACATTATTATACTAAACACTGTTAGTATGCCATTTTATCGACATAAAAATTATTTTCGTAATTGTAAATATAATAACGATTTGACACATGACCTTTACCGCATACGAACAAACAAGAGCAGACTGCTTCATGATAGCCTATGCAATAGCCATCTGGCCGAATTGATAAATTTTGCACTTACTTAAATAATTACATAACATCTCTTTCATAAATTTCTTGCGCGCTGCGTGCGACTTCTCAGAATATAACGGAGCAGAAAGTAGAAGAATTCGACCACGGAGTAATTTTTTTTTGTAATTGGTCAAAGCTACAAAAGAAACTACACACAAAAGTACAGTAACTTATTTAATTAGATTCTTCAACATTTTTTTTATTATTCGCAAATTTTACAATCTTAATTCAAAATCAGGACACACGAACAAAGAGAAAAAAAACTGGCACAGAGATTAATCAAGAGTGTTCTAGTGTAATTGGTTTTATGTTAGAACAATGTTTTATTGTTGACGTGTAGCACTTTTTAATAGCCGATTATGTCATATTTTTTTAGTATCTGTTTCAATATGAAGGAGGCGCATTAATAAACGTAACTATTTATTAAATTGAAACTTACAACCTACAACAGTATGAAAGTGTATTTATATTTGAATTGTATACAAAATGGACAGAAAGTTTTGAACGGGCATTTCATTATTTAAGTGTTTAATTGTAAATTCATTTAGCAGAATACTATAAAAAGTTTATTCTACTCCTTTTTAAATTATTGTAAATTCTTTCTAAATGAATTACTAAAAGCAAATGATTAGAGTTTCAATATAATGTGATATACTATTACTAAAAAAGATATACATCTGAATGCTGGAAGTTTCCAAGTAACAGATTAAGCATGGCACTGTTATTATACAATATATCAGTTTTGAATTTTTGTCTGATATAAGTATTTTCGGGAGTTGATCTAACAATTTATATTTTGTAATGCTATAATCACATTTTACGCAGAGTATTATTTTTTGGGAGTGCAATACATTTCTGTATTCCTGGAATTTCACCATATATTCCTCAACTATTTATATACAATATTAGCGCAAAAAAATCATTTTTTTCTACCATGGTTAAGCTTTTTAAAAAGGAATACCTTTTTAAAAAGCTTAACCTTTCCCTCTTTGAGGTCTGTGTTCAATTAATGTATACGTATACATTATATCAATTGACATAAACTTCTTCAAGTGATCGTAAACGTTGAATCTTTCTGTGAAGTGTTATATTGTAGGCGGGGAACCTTTAACAACGGTTTCTTTTAATATATCGCTTTCTGCAATTAGCTGTTGGAAATTTTTAAGTTACTTTTTAATTATGCCATCAGTAGCTAACTACTAATATGTTGAAAATACTATTTTTCCATTTCCATCCACGATAGTATGTGTTTAATTCTAAGAGCCTTTTAAAAAAACTGGCTATACCAGAAGTATTTGACCAATCACTCCTTGTAAGTAAATAAACGATATTAATTTTTTGAATATCATACTTAAAAGAAGTTCTTAGATATGATTTTGTCAAAACTGTAGAAATGTTTAGATATGATTTTGTTAAAACGGTAGACATGTTTCATAATTTTTACGAAGATAATACACGAACAACTGTCTTCAACACAGAAGGACACAACTGGGACGTTGCAAAGTTTCACTTTTCATCATAGTTGTCCAAACAGTTCATGTATTTCAAGTATGGACGATAAAGGCTTTAATAATTTTAGAAAAAATCCAACTATTTATTGATAGCGATGGCATTTGCCTCAAGAGAGATATTAATATCTTGTAAATGTTCCTTAATCTAAGGTAGTAAAAGTGTTATGGTGAACCGGAACGTTTGGAGTTAATTTTTCCTGCCTCTTCTATTTTCTTTCTTTATTTTATTTGGATGTAGAATTCTCATAATATTGGTAACACAGAAAGACACAAGTGAAATATTTCAAGTAATTTTATTTTAGATCATAACTTTTTAAACGGTTAATACATTTGTTGTATCGATGACGAAGATTTCTGTGATTTTAGAAAAAAAAATACTAATCACTTATTAGCTTCGATTACATTTGCCTCGACAGAAGTAAATACATTGTAAATGTCTCTTCAGTTTAGAAAGTAAAATACTGGTATTGTAATGAAACAAAACACTTAGAGTCAAGTTTCTTTGCCTCTTTTCTTTCATTTTTTCATTAACTTTTGGTATAAGATCGCCATAATATTGGCTTTTGATGATGTGTTCACATATAGTTATAATCAATAAAATTAAAGAAAAAGTATCTACAAGACTTTGGTGTCAAATTTTTATGTAAATGGTGAGCTTTTATGCCATTAACTCATACTTTATATTTATGACTCCAGATCAAAGTAATTAGCCCATATTGCATCTGTTATTCTGAAATACTATGCTTATTAACCCCAAATTTGCCTTAACAATGATTTAGTGCGTTAATGGTTTTTAAACCCAATTCGCGGTTTGTTTCTTCTATAAGATTTATCGCAAATTCTTGATTATTTGGTACTATGTTCTTATCCAAATTAATACCTTCCTTGATTATTACTCGTTACGGTAACCGGGTTTGACTGTGATCAAAAGATTTATTTCATGGGCGCAATTTCTAAAGACTAAAGTAGTATAATATTCGCTTTTTAAAGGTACACTTGTATTTCTAAATATATGCCATGTAAACATTTAATACATTTATTAAATTAAGGTAAAAGTTTATATGTAAAACGAAACTTAAAGATTCTTCTATAACTTTAAATAAAATATAATTCAATGTTTCTTGGTTTTAATAAACGTAGCACGACAATACGTGCGTACGTAGGCTGTAGGTATATAGCTATTTACATTATAAACAGGCTCCAATACTCATTGCGTAATGGTTTGTAACTTCGTATGTATATTAATTCTTAATAGGAATCTGCCTCGCCGCTGAATGTGTATTTATATATAGCTTATTTGCAAATAAATATTTTTGGACGTTCTGCGGTGCTCGTGTGTACTTTATATATAAGCCTGATTATAGTATGATAAGGTTTATCGTAAAAGCCAGGGCTGTATAAATATACATAGTATGTAAGCTACTAACACTTACGTTTAATTTAATAGAGTATCTGTTTCAGCTTAATCGCGGATTATAAATCCTCGTCGTATAAAGTTAAATAGGCTTTTGGAGCATAAACGATTGAGTAGGAGGAAAACAGCAAAATAAATATCGATACTAGCCTTGAAAAAATACTATGCGACTCACGATCCCATAATCGTTCTCCAAAAATTAACAAAACAAATTAAATATAAATTATGAAAAAATAGTTGAGTCCTTATCATTACTCTTTTCGATGCTCTCACATCCATAACATATCGGTTATATCATGAAGTACACAATACGGTGCATTATATATAAGTATATCGTAAATTTCTAAGACGAAAACCTTTATCGATAATATCTTTTTTACTTACTTTTGAATAAACACTACTGCATATGAATCTTAAAGGTAAGAAGACAGACTCTTGAACCTTCAGTGCAGAAATGTTGAATTCTCATAAAATTTGTTTCGCAAGTAGAAAACTATTGTGTTAGAGGCAATACTTAATCTCTTCCCAGATTTACATATATTTTTATGTCATTCACATTTTTAAATTCTTATATTGTCTTTCTTTAATCTTTTCTTTTTTTTTGAGAACTAAATATATAATTAGAAAATTGTTTTAACTATTGCAAGTTTCATATTAACGAAGATATCTTTTAAGTTGTTACTACATCAGACACGCTGTTTTTTACTTTTCTTGTGTTCATGCAAAAAATATTTGCTCTTTATTATTTGTATTTTTAAGTACCTGCCTGTTGCATATGTTAGTAATCAAACTATTATTTTGTAACGAATTAATTGGCAGTCACACAATGTTGTAAGCATCTCGTGTGCTTTGCAATGCAATTGCAAAGTTGGCCGAACTGAAACACATTTTCCAGAACTAAAATCCGGGTATATCTGAAATTGATCTCAGTTCCACCTACTGTTCTCCCCCGTTTGACCTATCTTATGCAGAGCAGCGATTTAATTTCGATATTAAACGCTATTGAATTCATACTGCATTTGCATAAATTCAATTAGGAGGCCTTGGGGCCCGGTGTGTTTACGGTAGTAGTCTGTTTGATAACACTCAAAGGTGAATGCTCTTTTTTAAATGGTCTACATTGTTATTACTACAAATTGATTGTCGATGTTTGCGACCTTCGAAATTCTAACCAGAAAGGAAACTGGTATATTTGCTGTAAATGTTGTAATATATGTCTCAACTTCCCATGGTCACAAGCGTACATTTCTGAATGAAATTAATGAGTTAGAATCTGTGTGGCGAGCTCGTGACTCACATCAATTTTTATTCCTTGGAATGGTATAGTTCATTGTTTCTTTTTGATATCACAAAATATAAATTACTATTACAGTATGTTCTGAATTTCTGCTAATTTATAAAAAAATATTACGATCACGCCCAAATAATCCTTAGTAACGTGACATATATAACATTTTTTCTATTAAATTAATTTACAAACCATATGGCGTTTCACCTGTGTTTCAGGTATATCTAATTTGTCCTCTTTCATTAAAGATTTTTAGCTAATCTCCTGCAAGCATCTTGAAAGTTGGTAACATTATCATTTTCTACGGATTTTGATGTATTAAATCTTTATTCGATCACTAATAATTACATGAGTGTTATGCACTAATATTGTATTGGTGTTGATGTAGTAGATAGTGTGTTAATGAAAGATTCTGATTTTACCAGCATTAAAACAAATTTTTAGTGATAGCGAATCTATGAATCTGTTAAGTATTAATAAATATTATTTAATTATGCAAGTATATCTTCAGTTGACGTGGAACGGTCGTCTCTGCATAAAAACTGATAAAACATACTTGATACTGCAAATATTTAACCTATCTTATCCACTTTGTGCATCTGCGTACTGAAAACTGTTTAAAATGTTATTATTTACATTTATTACCTGTTAAACCCTTTGCATTCGTGATCGAACGTTCGCAATGGCAACTCTGAACATGAGGTAGAACGTTATTTTGTTTTGTTTCATAGAGCCTTTACATTTACGTACAGCAACTATTATAATATATATACGTGTAAGCATTTGAAGAGATTTTGTATAAAATCATTTATTAGATTTTATGTATTCATTTAGTATATACATATATTTAACTAAATATGACAATCAAGTTTTGAAAAATGTGCGTGCGCTTCTTCAGGACAGCCAAGAATAATTACCTATTTTTAATACCTCGTACCAAATATTTTTTGTTCAATGCGTCAAAAATTCACATTTCTAATATCGCTTCTATATACTCTTGTATTTGTATATAACAAGAGTATTTACATATATGTACTTCTATTGCTGTTAATTTCAAGCGAATCTTAAAAAGTATATTCATGAGTGAATTCACTCATTAGTTTGACGGCACAGGAAGGACATAAAATAGATCCTAACCTTGTCTGCTAGAAATATCTAGCGGAAGAAACAGACAAATTGTCACACATAAAATAGTAAAACATCTCTTTGTAAATGTTATCTAAATGAGGTCTTAATTTATATTTACTGTATTCAATTTGCATAACTGGAGAAGCGGCCTCGTAAAACACTTAATTGATGCTCTCTTCATGGCGTCTCAATTGTACAATATATTTGCGTGTAAAATTATGAAGTGGTCAGGAAATAAAGCAATAAATTGAAGGAGTAAAAGAGAATTTCCTCAATTTTTTGGCGAAGAGTTATAAGAATTATTAAAGCATTTTTGCGTTTTAGTGAAAAGAAAATGTACAGTAATATTTTAAATGTAATGGCATTCACTTTAATTACTCGATACAATTTTTGGTTTTATGTACCTCGAATCGTCCAAATATGGAAAACATGCGCTTCCGTATATGTAGAAAAAAAAACGTTTAAAAATAAAATTAAATAAATTTTTATTTTATTTTTCAAATACGGTAAAAGTATTAACTTTCACACTCGATGTCGATTTAAAAACAGGACTACATACATATGTAACTTTAATATCATCATACAAACTACTTTTTTTTAAATAATTCTCTGGCACTGGATTAATTGCTGCTCGTCGGATTTTGAATTATTTAAGTTTATATTTCACATTGGAAATCTTATTTTTCAAGAATAGAGATTACTGATGGATACTTTGTCTTTTTGTTATCAAAAACGGCAACCACCATTAGTATTATATCAGTTGTTCACGACATTTATTATATTAGAGATCAAGTTTCAACAAAACTCATCAAATGCATACGGAACAGAATAGAGAAGGCAAAATTAGTAGCGTACCAAATACGTTTGCTTAATAGTAGATAAATAAAATAAAGTAAATAATAAATTATTAATTAATATTTTGTAAAACGTTGTAAAACAAAAACGTAGCGCTTTCAGTGTTACAACAAAGTGAGTAGATCAGTTACACATTGCAGCATCAGGCATGTTCCCACAGTTGTTTCAGCAATTCTTGTTTGTCTGGAGAGTTGTCTCAGGAATTGCCGTGCACTTTAGCCTTCTCTACTCATTAACACCAGTTTACTCGGTACCTTCTTAGAAGTACACGCTCTTGCGACACAAACTATATATATGTATATATTATATTCGTTGTCGCGGACCTATGTTGAAAGTATTTTTTTTGGGTTCGAAGCCACGTGTGAATTGTATCCTGAGAAGGTTTGTTCTCTCAACGTTTCAACGAGATCACCCTCGTCATCTTCTAGGGTTGGTTTGTCGCTTCATTTCAGTCTTATTCTGCTGGTCAACCAGAAGCGGTTTCCAAGTGCTCACGTTTATTCAGGCTATTAACAACCCTAATGAACGTGACGACGTTCAATGCCTGCCGCCCACATGGAAACTGCTTCTGGGTGACGTACAGAATAAGACTGAAACGAATCACGACAGGGTACAGGACCCGTATAATCATACGGACCAACTGCAGAATACACAAATATCGGGACTAATCACACGTAGTCAAACGCACGCGGCGTCAGTAAGGCAATGGCCCCACCAAAGAAGCGCGTATGAGTAGGCGCTGTCAAGCAATAGTGAATATTATCGGTAATTGGATTATATATTTCATACGAGGGGAACTAAAAAATCTATCTAGTCATGATAAGAAACAATTAATTGTGGGTTGCTTAGTAACGTTCAATATTGACAACTTTTCCTACTTATGTGTAAAACTTGGCTTGAATTAGTTCATTGTTTTGTGTCTTATAGTGTGTCGTAAAGTTCACGAACGAATAACTGCTGTGTATGGAGACAAGACTCTGTCACGTTTTACAGTTTGAAGTGAAATATTGATCAAAACGGATAAGGTAGGGTGGCAAATTCATTGAAGATGACCCATTGCCTTTTAAGACCAAGTAGGAGTTATTATTATTGAATACAGTCCAAAGACAGCTACAATATCAGTAGTTATCTACGGTAATACGTTTTTAAAATTACTTACAGCTATTGACAAAAAAACCCACAAAGGTCGCCTTCATGGCAAGGGGCGAGTTCGTAAGACAGTCAAAGCCCAGCCAATCCTCTGTGAATGTACTGGATCATCCATCGTATAGTCTGAATTTAGACGGCAGCTTTTTATTTAGAATTTCTAAAAGCACCTAAGAAAACGTCACGATAACCAATTGAAAGAGACTCATGTTTATTTTGTACATTAACAGAAATATATTTTTCTGATGGAATAAAGCCGTTGCAAGACAATTATCAAAGAAATCGTAAGTCTTTTACTTTCGCGTTAAGTAGAAAACTTTTTTAGTTCCCCTCGTAGCTAGAAAATTTTTATTTTATTATTAATTTTTAATTTACAACGTACGTTTTTATTATTAATTTTTAATTTACAACGTACGTTTGGATATGTACAGTAGTTCGAAAAAGACACCAAAGAGTAAATAAAATATTTAATAATAATAATAATAATAATAATAATAATAATAATTTATTAAGTTACCCAACAGAGATTATTACTCCAAAACGGGTAACAAACAAAGAAATACAAAAAAAAAAAAAATTAAACCATAGTTACATTGTGAAAATGAAATATGTATCTTAAAACAAAATATATTCATACAAATAGTGGTCACAGCAAATCGTACTGCAGATTGTTGAAATTCACCGCCGAATGAACCAAAGGGGCCTTCAGCAAAATATTGGTCCTTGCCGTAGGGACATAAATTAGTTGATTTGTCCTAGATCCCAGGCGTGGAACAATGAAACAAACACGCGACAGTAAATCCGGCGTATCAACACTCCCAGTAACGACACTCTGCATAAATGAAGCGCTAAGAGTTTTTCTCCTATCAGACAGCGATACGATATCATGTCGCTCCAACAACTCGTTGTAATTCACTCCACGGGCAGGATATCGACCATCACATTTAAACGAGAGGTATTTCAGAAATTTGCGCTGTATCTGTTCCAGGAGGCTAGTTTGAGATTTGTAGATGGGGTACCAGACTATAGATGCATATTCCAGTTTGGAAATAACATGAGCAAAGAAAAGAGTCTTCAAAGTGTCCATATTATGAAAGTATCGGCATGTTCGAATTATAAAACCGAGAGATCTGGAAGCCGCAGCCGTCACACCAAGAACATGATCGGAGAAAGTAAATTTCTCGTCAAATATTACCCCAAGATCTCTGATCGAGGACTTACGAGAAATCGTAACGCCGCCAATTGAGTAACAGGATTCTATTCTAGAAATCCTTCTAGAGTAAGACACTAGGAAGCACTTCTCATGTTTAAACTTAAGCGGTTACACAAGGACCAGTTATAGATTTTGCTGACATTGGCCTGCAACAAATCAACTTCGGACAGCGAGTCAATTCGATGAAAGATTTTAATATCATCGGCGTAAGCCAAAACCGGGCAGTCGATAGACCTAATCAAGTCATCCACAAAAATATTAAACAAAAGTGGTCCAAGGTTAGACCCCTGTGGAACACCGGAGGAAGAATGAAAGAACCGAGACTTAAACCCATTGTAATAAACATAATTCATTCTATTGCTCAAATACGATTGGAACAGCTTCAACAGCGATCCACCGATACCAAAGGAACTCAGCAGAAGTCGATGATCAATTAAGTCAAACGCACGGGAAAAGTCCGTATAAATGACGTCCAATTGACTACCAGCATCGAGAGATTGAGCGATCTCCTGGGATATAATAGCCAAGTTAGTTGTAGTAGACCGTTGAGTCATATAGCCATGCTGTGCGATGGACAGATGTGGTCTGGTGCCAGCAGACACATGCCTATAGAGCAGCATTTCAAATATTTTAGCAAAAGTGGAGATCACTGCGACAGGTCTATAATTCCGGACATCAGACTTGTCCCCCTCTTGAATACAGGTGATATCCTAGCGACCTTCCAGACATCCGGAAACACGGACTCGCGGATGGCCTGATTAAAAATTTTGCACAATGGAACTGCCAAAACATGGGCACAGTCCCTCACCAGAAAACAGGGAATGCCATCTTCCCCAGCGGTCCACTTATTTTTTAACCTTTTAATACTCTGGGCAACCTCAGCCGGAGAGAAAGATAATATACTCAGAGGAGGAAGACCAGACACCTAATCAGGCAGTGCAGAATCAGTAGATGCAGGCAGGAAAGTTCCAGAAAAGGCCGTAGCGAATGCGTTAACAATATCCTCTGGGTGAGTATACTCATTAGCAGTATCATGAAGTTTGCCAGGTATTCTGGGAACACCCTGTCTGATTCGAATAAACTACCAAAAGGATTGTGGATCCTCGATCAGGCTACACTCCGTTCTGCGAAGGTACGACTCATAGGCCAAACCAATATCCCTTCTAACCAACCCACGCAATCGCTGGAACTCCACCCGGTAGTAATCATGTCGCGTGGACTTCCACTTTTTGTGATAGTACGACTTCAATTTAAGGTTCCTTTTGATAGTAGAAGAGAACCAAGGAGGATGATGATGACCACGAACAGAACGAGACTTAGGGACAGAACAATCCAATATACCATACACCCTACTGTAGAAAGCCCGAAGAGTCTCGTCCACACTCCCCCAGCCATCCAGGAAGGACCAACCCGACGCAGAGAAGTCAAGATGGAGCTGCCGGAAGTCAGCCCTGCGAAAGTTGTACCTAATGTTATTATTGGTAGGGAAAATGGTTGGTTTGGATGACTTAGCATTAGGTAAAGTAATATCCAAGGCAGGATGATGAGCGTCCTCAGGAAGAAGCGGCAGTGAATCGTGTAGAACCTCAATGTTGCTCGTAATATTAGACAGAACCAGGTCGAGCGTTCTGTCATTCGAATTAAGAACTGGCGCAGACCCATAGATCCCACAAAAGACATAAATAAACTAAGCTTTGGATTGTAAGAACCCTCATCAAAAGCAAGATGAGGAAAATTGAAATCACCGACCAAGACCACATGCCTATCCGAGACGAAGACCTCAAGTAAATCAAAAAAATTTTCTAAAGATTCGCAGTCCAGGCCAGGAGGAATATAAACCAAGACTAAGTAGTAATAAAACTGAGCCTCAACCGTAACCTTTGTAATCAATAGATCAATTAAGGGTGATGCCATATCAAATGTCAAGGTATCGACGACCTCGTAAGTAATATTATTTGAAAAAGCCATCATAACACCGCCACCCAAAGATCTGCCAGTGGCGAGTGCGTCGCGGTCATGCCAAACGACAGAGTACGATGACGAAAGAAATTCGGCGCTAGAAATCGATTCGCATAGCCAAGTCTCAGTGAACAGTAGAATATCGAAAGAGGAGGAACTGCTAGCAGTAAGCAACGCATGAGTCTTACTACGAAGACCACGAACGTTTTGATAGTAGATATGTAGAGGAGAGCATCTGTTGGGATTAATTAGTTTAAAGCGGACACTATTCGAGGGACACCATGAACGTACTTCAATCTAAGATTATCTTCACCGCCGCTCTTGCGCCTTTTGAGCTCCTCTCTAACGTTTCTACAAAGTTTTTGCTGAAATGGCGTACGATCTCGTGAAATCGAGACGTTAGCGTACTTCTCAGAGCCTGCAAGCAATTTAGATCTCTTAAGTACCTGCAGAACTACATCAGTAGAAGCGAGACTAATCCTTAAGGGCCTTTTAGAATCAGCCTTTGTGGCATCAAACCTACCAAGTCTGCCAAATTCAAAATCCGAAACGGAAACACCAAGAAAATCAAAAATTTCAGTGGCAGCTTTGCGCTCGGACGCCACACGCTGACCTTTGGAATCATTTGCAGTCTCAGGAACACCGAAAAGAATAATATTGTTTTTACGCCTTTCCCGTTCAGACACCTCCTGAACAATTTCTTCGGTTGCGAGTAAGGAGTTAACTTCACTAGGCTGCGGGATAATGGGCACTGATTTCAGGATTTTGATCTCTTCCTGTAAAGCAAAAATAGCTGCCTTCAAGCTGACCAGGTCGCTAGCAAACTTCGAACAATCCCGGCAGGGCCAGTACAAGCCGCAGTTAGGGTTGATCTTCTTAACCTCATTCCTCGTCAGTTCCACACAGGAAGTTTTAAATGGTTTCTTGCAGACAGCACAATTAATGTAGCTATCATCTTTGTTTATAGAAGCGTTACAGCAAGAACAATTCATAATGTAATGTGGGTGTTAAATGCAATAAGTATTTGAATATGTTCAGAGAAAAACGTGTAGGAATAACACAAGGTCACTCTTCTGCGTCAGCGGGGTCCGTCGCGACGACTATGAGACGAACAGGACTGGACCAACGGAAACAAAAAACACAAAAGGATTACAAAGGAGAACTGTATATTATAGAAAAAATAAAGAAAAATATTACTGGAAAAAGCCAAAAGAAAAAGTAACGGAGAAGAAGAAGAAAAGAAAAAAGGAAAGTTATACTCGGAAAGAGTAAACAATCTGTACACAAATAAGAATAAACGTAATATTAAAAAAAATAGATAGGTAAAACAATAGAATATAGAGACAAAAAACTTATATAGATAGATAAAGGACGACGTTACCTATCACGTGATATAAAATTCACTACAATATGCACATTAAAAACCACCGAAAACACAGCATAAAGTAAGAGCCAAAATACACGTGTGTTAACTATGTGTAACTATGTATACTATATTTAGAAAGGTAATTAGTATATTTTGCCAAATTTATCAATTTTTTTTCCAATTTTGCCGAAATTAAAATTATTGAATTTAGGTCATAAAAGCTTAGAATGAAATTTAGGTCATAAAAGGAACACATATATTGTCATGTTTGTATAGTTCAATCCATTCGACGCTAGTATAATTCAATCCATTTAGCGATACCTGTTGATCCCGAAGACATCTTAAGATCAGGTCATGTAGTAACTGTAATGGAATTAAGATTTTGAAGTTTTCGTAGCGGCCACGACTAATGGCATTATCTGGATCCCTTCACTACATAATTGATCGTTTACGAATTAAAGCCATTAAGCCAATATTAATTTTTGGCAATCTATATAAAGCTGGTAAATTTAATTTACATCTGTTTCGCATATGAATTCACGTTTTTTATTTTTTTTTTGTTAAAAGTATATGGTTTATTGAATCTTTCGAAAACGCATTTACTAGTTATGTTGTAATTTTTATAATACCAATCAGTAAAATATTGCTTTAAGTATACAGATATAAATATAAATTATTTAGTATATACAAAAACAATTTTACAAAATTGTTTTCTTTTATTATTTATTGAACAAGATTGAATATATTATTATAATATACAGATTATCCATTTCCGGTCTTCGTATACAATTTCTAAGCATCGAAGATTCAGGACCAGTAAATTAGAAGGTTTGCTCTGAAATTCGAGAAGTATTTAATAGTATTTTCAGATGTGTTATTTGTTGTCGACTTTTTGAGAAAACTTGAAAAAATCCGAAATTTTCATTTTCACATATTGTCGTAACCACTGAAGATAAAACAAAACTACACACATTTGGTTTTCAAGATACACAAACATATGTTTTTCTTTAAATGGCAATCATGTGTAACTTCATTAAAACACTTATTTTTTTTAAAAGACACCAGGAATGTTTTTTAAGTAGGTACTGTTTTTAAATGTGGTCGCCGTAGTGCTACGATCGTCGTTAGTACCTACATTCGTTGGTTAGTCATTAACGACAGTACGGAAACATTCATTCCTGTTTACGTTTATTTGTATGTATTTAATGCCTCAGACCATTGGAAGTCGTACTGATTGTGAAGTACGCTGTCATTCGTTTTCTGCATACAAAAGGCGTGAAAGCCGTTGAAATTCATTAGCAGACTAGTGAAATCTATATAGAGAAAACACTATGAGTGAGGGAATGATACAAAATAGGTTCGAGTAATTAAAGGTAGCCGTACTAATGTTGATGATTTTATTATTGAACACTTAGTACAGAACATTTATGCAAAAGTTCGAGAAAACAGACGCTTTATGATTTCATCATTGTTTGATAAGCTTGAGCAACTTTCAAGGACTGTTCTTTATGAAATTGTGGCAAAATGCAAATAGTTGTGCTCATGCTGGGTACCCAAAGTGCTGACTGACGCCTACAAACCTAATCGTGTAGCCTGTGCTTTGAGTTTACTTGAGCGGAACCATGATAAAGGTTTGTTGTTAAGCCAAATTATCATTGACGACGAAACATGGGTGGTTCATTTAGTACAATCATTAAAACAGCAATCCATGGAATGGATGTATTTAACAATACTCAAGAAAGTGAAGTTCAAGCAAACAATTTCAGCTTTGTTGCTTTATGGTTTTTTTTGCCTCGGAATGACACAATAAATTCCTATTAATTATTAATTAAGGTGTCACAATAAACATACTGTGACACCTTTACTTAACTGCGTCGTGCAATCTAAAACAAGGGGCGTGACATACGCAATAAGTTGATTGTTTTATTTCATGACAATGCCCGTTTACATATGGCTTGTCGAACTCAAGATTTCAACGCATCCTATGACTAGAAACACATCCATTTATCCCTGATCTAGCGCCCAGTGACTACCATTTGTTCCTTCACTCGAAAAAACATCAAGGCGGACAGCGCCACTAAGATAACAGTGACGTAAAAACCATCGTGGTGTAGTGGTAGAAAAATAGATTCAGGTACAAGCTTTCTTATAAAAATAAAAATAAATATTTGTTGAAAAGAGTGTTGTTTTTATATAAACGGTACTTATTTAAAAAACACGCCTTGTATGAGGTATAGAGTAGTTATTCTTTTTTAGATTTTTTATTATAACGGAAATATCTCAATTATTATTACTAATTGAGGAAATATGGTCTAAGGTACATTACAATAAGTTTTCCCGTACAATAGTTTTACATCCTTTTAAATTCTCGAAACTAAACTATTTTTTGTGAGTATTAACTGAATTTTGTTTGAATATATTTGAACTTACGGCTTAATTACAATTTACATTAATCTGACCAATTTTTCTGCGACTAATCTATGTTTGGTTTAATTTAATCACTATAATTATATTTTTACTTACTCTATATGCCTAATACATTATATACATTCATACATTAATTAATCTACATATACGAGGTGTGGCAATTAAATAACGAGACAGGTGTGGGGTGTTATTTATTGCAAATAAACTTATATTTAACTTTTTTCGCCCTCAACATACTTTTTTCCTCTTTCTATACATAACCGTATACATACGTGTCTTCCATTGTTCAAAACAATGCTGTAGTTTCTTCGGTTGTCAGCCTCTTCAACTAATCTGCCGTTTTTGCTTTTACATGTTCAACAGAATGAAAACGTGTTCTCTTTAATGCACTTTTTACTTTTGAGAACTAGTAGAAGTCGTAAGTTTCACAGATAGGGGGCATTGTGAGCTGGCGCGTTGTCCTGATTTTTCACAAGCCGTTTTTCCACAAATCCGGTCTTTTCTTCCCTTACCTCAGCTTAATTAGGATTTCTTTGTAGTATTTCTGATTAACGGTTTGATTCTCAGGTACCAACCCAGTCAGTCACGATAACATCTTTAATATGGAAAAAAAACGATCAGCATTGCCTTCAATTTCAAGTTTCTCATTCGTGCTTTTTTCTGTCTTGGCGATCCGGCGACCTTCCAGTGCATCGCTTGACACTTTGTTTCCGGGTCATACTGAAAAATCCAAATTTCATCACATGCGATGATTTTTATGAGCGAGCCTGGTTCTCGTGTGAGTCGTTAAATGATGTCAGAGGAAATGTTCATCCGATTGTCTTTTTGTTCCTGAGTGAGGTTTGATGGCACCATGTTTAATTCATCATGAAAAATCTGCAATCATCCATTGCTTAGACGTTGATCTTTCCGCACAATATCATTAATTTTCTGAACGTTCTCTTCAGTTCTTGCAGTCACAGGTCGACCAGGACGTTCATCATCTTCGATCTCCTCCCGACCTTCAGAAAGCTGTTTGTGCCATTCAAAAACTCGTGCACGTGACATAACATTATCAAAAACACCTCTTTTAACATTTGTAAACATTCTGTTGGCGATTTTGTTAATTCGACAAGGAATTTCAGGTTAATTCGTTGTTCGATGTTTATGTCAACCATTATCACGGTACTACTAAGTAACAGTGTGCTCTACAATTGAAGCTCGAAAGTAAACTAAAGAGAGACGAAACTATGGGTTGTTGCTTGGGAAGTATCAAGGTCAATGGGGTATAGATTATTACATTCTAATTACAGCCACGCTTCACGCGGTTGCGCGATGGAAGGGTGCAGTCTCGTTATTTAATTACCATACCTCGTATATAAATATGTATTTTTATTAAGATTAATATGTTTTCCACAATTTTTTTTTAATATTCACTCATTTAATTTCCCCAATAAGTTACATGTTAGTTTATTTCACTACAATATGTATATCTATGTGTACAATATTAGTAATATAGTTATTACAAATTTTGTACTATTACTTAATTTAATAAAGGATACTGACGTATAAATAACCTTCTTATAATACTATGAAGTTTACATTAATAAAAACAAATGTGGAAAAATGACCTCGTTAAACATCTGGCAACGATTTTAGCGAATGAACGTGCAATCACGCCGTAGGCTAGTATAGTTTTTAACATCTCCGACTTGACCATCTGGACATGAAAAATATAAATAAGCATTAGTATTAATAACAAAAGCGCAAAATACAAAATACATCTGTAATCTGTATTCTCCTGCTTCTATAGTACTTGTAAAATTGAAGAAGGATCTATTTTTTCAGTCACGTTAAGTTGAACTTCTTAATAAATTTCATTAATTTGCGTTTTTTATTTTTAAGTAATTTCGAATAAACACAAAGAATTTGACATATAATTGATTGATATAGAGATATACAAAAATAATACGTATTAAGCGGTTATATTAATATTGTTCTTGTGATAAAATTCATAGACCTTTCTTTTGTCATCAGCCATTAGTTGCTGTATAATCTCTTCTGTGATTAATTTAGATATATACAAGCCTGTCTATCTGAATTTGGCGATATCTAATATTTCTGCTGGGCACAGCTTAGGACAGTTTGCTAGATTGTTGTCGAGCGGAACAATTATTCCTAATTTTATATTAGGCATTGATTAATATGACAATACCAGTTTGCCATTTAGAATAATTACAAGATGCAAGGATCAGTCGAGATGCTGGAAATTCAGTATGGTTCTGCAAGAATGGTAGTTACTATTGCCGAAGATGTTCCGAATTATAATAAAATGACAATATGGAAACAAAAGTGACGCTCTTGAGTCACATGTGTAAATTGCCTCCCAAACAAAAAAAAAAAACTTCCGGAAATTTCAATTTATTTAATTTCTCTACTCTTTTAAATTATTTTCGATATAATATTTTATTCACAGGCAATTTTTTAAATTCTGTAACCACATCCATCACTAAAGTGGATAATTTTTTAAAGGAGTAAATTCAAAGATTGTTTTAAATACTTTGTAATTGAACAAAATTGCCTTACATTAAATGACTGTCAGTATACTGGAAAGTACAAAATTTATGTATCAAACTGTTCCGGACTGGAACCGTATCACTGGTATAACTGCCGACGTTTCGTACCCACTCGTATGGGACATCTTCAGGGCTCAACTACTGCACTGAAATTGCAGTTTCAGATAGTATGGACCACGACCGTGGAAGTCTACGTACCGGACAAACTGTTAATATTTTTTGCAAAAAGAATTATTCGTTGTTTGCGCGGCATTATTGTATACGATCACACCCAACAACGTTTGAAAACAAACTGCGAGTCGCCGATATCGACGTTTGTCCGAATATCCGTCTCTTAGCTCTTATATGGCATTCATACTTATCTTATAAAAAAAAAAGTGAGTAAAATATTTGTGTTACTTCTTTTGTTTAATTGTTTTACCGCAGAACAAGTTTTTGCAAGCACATTTGCACACTAAGAATGTGCATATATGTATGATTTGACCATTTCGTATTTTCGTATATAAAATCCCTCACTTTATCTTTCATTATACAATTGTTAGGAATTATGTGTAAAATATTTATAAGGAAAATTCTCGTGCTTAGTTTTTTTTTGTAGTGACATTTTGTTTTTTTACGATTTAATACTTTCAAACTAACTCTTCTCCACTGCTATTATAATATATATTGTTATGAAACAGTCTCTTACTATGCAATTTTGTCTCACGTTTTATCGTGTCAAATGTCATGAAGTAATATTTTTATGATTGGTTGTATGATAAAAAATTATTAGAGGTGTTTTAAAATGTTTGTTTCAAATTTACTAAGTTTATAAAAGTTGTGTAAATAAAAAAAATATTCAATACTTACTTTTATATTCTATTCTTATAACTTATTATACTAGTATTATTCATTAGAAAATAAATAAGTTTATGGACGTTTTGTAAATAAAAAAAATACACAATACTTTTGTATTCTATTCTCATAACTTAAAAAAGTTTATAAAAGTTGTGAAAATAAAAAAATATTCAATATTTACTTTTGTATTTTATTCTTATAACATAATGAATACCAGTGTATTATTCATTATGTTATAAGAATAGAATACAAAAGTAAGTACTGAATATTTTTTTATTTACACAACTTTTATAAACTTAAAATGTATGTAAAACGTGTTTCAAATTTTGTGGTTTTTCTGAAGAATAAATGAAACACATAATTTGCATTAATTTTCAAAAACTTTTTATAGGTAATTGAAATATTAATTATGACATTTATATACGAAAACTAATATCTGCCAAATGGCCTCCTCTTGCAGCTCCACAGACGTTCACTCTTTTGTTAAAACTTTGAATGACATTTTGACATAATTGAGGGTCTATCTCACCAATGACACGAATAATTTCTTCTTTCAAAGCAGGAATTGATTGTGGATTGTTTCTATAAACCTGACTTTTCACATAACCCCAAAGAAAATAGTCTAACGGTGTCAAATCACATGATCTTGGTGGTCAATTGACATCACCGTTTCTTGAGATTACACGTCCAGGAAATTTTTCTCTCAATAAATCAATTGATTCGTGTGCAAAGTGAGGTGTAGCGTCATCCTGTTGAAACCACATATCTTCTAGATCAATATTCATTAATTCGGGCCACAAAAATTCGGTTATCATCCTACTTCACCAGTAGCATTTTCAAAGAAGTAAGTCTAATGGACATTTCGGGATCTTCGGCAACACTTTCACGAACCAAACCAATATTTTCTTGTAAACGATCACTACGACTGTGTTTTTCACTTTTTTGATCTTCCACGGAACCGGTCTCTTGAAATTTTTTAATAATTCGACCAATAGTGCTTTCAGATGGACGATTATGTAAACCATAAAATTCACTTAATTTTCTAAAAACTCTTTTACAGAACGCTGATTTTCATAAAATAATTCAACAATTTTAACGCGTTGTTGTACCGTGTATGAAACAGCCCTTATTAGAGTGTATGTATCTATGTTAAAATAATGACATCTCTCTTGGGCATGACTATCGGCAAAATTCCGTAGATTTACTGTATACTTATTCCAACCGAAATAAGAATTATTTAACAAATTTTTTTTATGAAAAAAATATATCCTATTATATTTTAACTATATCACTTCAATACTTTATACAAAATTATTATATTAATCACTAAAATATTTCTTATTTGTGATTTCATTATAATATAATTATCTTTATTTTTATTTACTTCTGTTAATCTGTAAAGTGCCGAATAAAGTTTATAGTAATAAAAGTTGTAATTAAATTCCAAACTAATTTTCTAACTCTATGAAGATTGTCTATTAAACACTGTTTCTTCTACGCTAGCAATTGCTTTAAATATATTCATATGGGTCCATTGAATGTTATTATCACTTAAATAGTTTATTTATAGTAAGTAATATGTTTATTTATTTGACCTTTCTCAACGTCACATATTATTTTTTCAAGTTTGTTGACAAATTTCTTTACATTTTCAGCATGGTTACATAACAAACATTTATCTGTAAATGATTCAGATTTCCTTTTCACTACTAATATATCCATCGGTAAAAAGGAAGCGATTATCAATAAATCTCCCAAGGTACAAAATTAGCAAATTAATTTTAAAATAATGAATTTTTATTCGTTTTTTAATAAGAATTTCGATACAATAGTCGTATTCTCCGTAATTTAATTAATTCATTACCCAAGTTTCATCTTTCAAGTTACTCAGATAAAATATCTAAAATTTTATTTTTAACTTGGCAAAATTCAATTCAAATTCTTAAAATATACTATATTAAATCGTTATATTCTGTTATATTCAGTTTAAATTTCATTATAGGTTATTCTTATGGAAAATGTTAGTTTTGAAAAATCCTCTAAAATAAATATATTATATATATAACTAATATTCTACTTGTTTGAATTGATTATTAGCTTGATCTTGTTGGACTTCTTTAAAATCAATCCATTCCAATAACAATATTCAATACTTAAATTATTTTCAAACTTACATTTGAATTCCTGTATAAAAATATTGTACTTTATTTAAATTAGTTGACAGATTTTACGATAACTTTCTGCCTATTGACCATACTATACTATTATTGTATTGATTCTAAGTATGTATTTTTTTGGCTCATGGAATCTATGTGTGACTATACATAAGGATACAATAAGTTTCTTCAATAACAATTACTAATATTTAAAAAATATATCCCTGAGTTATATGTTTAAGGTATAAGGTTTAAGTGTTTCGAATTTAAGAAATTTCAAATATACATACATATATGTATCTACGAAAATATCAAATAAGATTATTATTGTATTTATTAGTAAATACGTAGGCTTAATTTAATTCTTTGTGTGATACATAACTAATTATGTACATTCAGAATTTTGTTCTGGTATTCACTATTTATATACGAGTTTCATTTAAAATTTCTATAGTTCTTTAGTGATTAAATAATTAATATTTCTCCTGTTTTATCATATGACAGTATATACTCGTATGCAGCCGATGTCATCTTGTTAGTTATATCTTATTAAAGAAACGTGAAAGAACTATAGCTATTTTTAAATTGTTACGTATATATGTATGTACATATATGTGACCCATATATACTAATACAGTCTTTTTACATTAGTAGATTTGTTATAGAAGTAATATAGAACCAAAATATTAAAAAAATCTGCACAGAAAATATTGTACCAGTTAGGAATATTTTATCACTGACTTCAATTTTTTTCTTTTGTCGTTGGGCTGTCAATTAGCGGTTTGGAATATTTTATCACTGACTTCAATTTTTTTCTTTTGTCGACGGGCTTTCAATTAGCGGGCTCTGTCATGTGAACTATACATAACATACATTCAACAGGGTGTGTGTGTAAATATTTACATTGGTGTTTTATTTTGGCACTCATATTCAAGGCAATGCCATGTAAAATACACGTTACAGACGATAACCGACAAACGTTTGAAATTAATGTATAACGAGACATGTACACGTATTTGTCAATATTCTTAAATTTGGAAATAGTAGCAAATTAATGTGATTGTAAAAATCCATAGTGCCAAGGAATTTATTTAAATAGTAATCCCCGAGTTGTATCGTGACGGCATGAACAATACTCATAATTTCCATGTCTAATCGGACGACAATTCCCATGCAACAATTAAAACACATTTGTAGCTTAAATTTTCGGTAGACGTGTAGTACTGTATGGTTGATAGTCATTTAATTGGCCCTTTTATTTTAGAATGTCGCCTTGCAGGAGACCATTGCTTAAATTTTTTAAAATGAATTAAAAGAACTATTATAGGAGTTTCTCTATTCTTCAGATTACAAATGTATTGTCAACAGAAAGAAGTTTCTGGTCATTACGTTTGTCAGGTTAGGAAAAATTTGGACGAAAATTTTCCATGACGTTTTCTTTTTGGTCGCGGTAATCCTATTATTTGGCCCCCAAGGTCTCCCAACCTCACAACATAGAACTATTCTTTATGGGACTAGCTTAAAAATTAGTTTTAGAAAGTAAAAGCTGACATTGGGAACGCTCTAATTCCCTGTATTAGAAATTCTGAAGCAAATATTAAAGAAAGGCATGAATGATTAGAAGAGCGACGAACGCCTTACGTAGACGATGCGCAAAATCTTGAGAAGTTAGTGGTGGTATTTTTGAACATTTATTACAAGAACGCAATGATTTGAAAATGTGTGTGGGTAATTATGTAACAACACTGTAACTTGAAAACGGATAAACAACAAAGAACATTGGAATTTTTTAAAATTATTTTTACGTGTAGAATTCATTCCTGGAATTTTATGCGATCCTCCCGATTCATTATATATGTATGTGTATACGCAGCTTTATTTCCATTTTAAACAGATTATAAGTTTGGCATGTGAAGATACTTTCTATAGTGATCCTTTATTTACGAAGATTATTGAAGAACGCAGGTTGAATTTGCTTGTATTCAATACTTTAGCCAATCTTTGTCCAGAGTTTTTAAGAGTGTGAGGATTATTCTATATTTTTACTGCGTAATCTGTTTGAAAATTGGTGCAAAACTTTTTACTTCATTGGAATACAGTTCTCTTTTTTTTTGCGTTGGCAAAGACTCCTTTATTAAACAGGCATTTCTTCCAATAATTTCTTTTTTCCTGAAATGATCTGGTTTCTAGTGTGATTAGTGTATACTTAAATCCAATATGAAAAATTTTTCCGATTAATTGTTTTCATCGCACAAGATGTATTTTACTAACAATTAAAATTAATTACATAATTGATGTACATACATAATAAATTTTACGTCGGCATTTGTGTGAAACAAATCGCGAATGTTTTTATAATGGTAATTATTAAGCCTCTGCTATTAAGTATAATAAAGTTTTTCAAACTGTTCATTGTATTTTTTATTGGATTATTTACTTTGCAAAAATTTCGCGTGTTTAAAATTGTTATATTATCCGTATTCCGTTGAAATAGAATATTACTTTTTTCGTATATTATTGTACTATAGAACATGCTTGTAATTAAAAATAATGATCTCGAAATGTAAAACCTAACATTCGTTTTACGTTTCTCTAAAATTTCGCAGGGTGAAGGATCCCAAAACCATTGGCGTGAAATTATTGCGGTCGCATTAGCAAACTCATTAAATAAGTTCTGCGGCCTGTTACATTGTCTAAAGGCCGAATGATTAACAAGGGTAACGAAACGACCGTCCCGTACGCGACTGGTATATGTCTTGCGGGAAGAAGAACCTGTTTTAACCATTGATGCTATACTTTTGACAGAGTGTAACCAACGAAAACTAAGGTGCGGTTTTAACACTCATTCTCTAATTTTCGAGAATAGACTGACATATACGCGAAGAAGCACTCCTTCATTATTGTTACGTATTAAATTTCGTTTCAAGTAACTATCTTTTGTACTTACATTTTCATTTTTACTTTCGTAAATGGTTGAGTTTACTTTTAATTTTTGAAAATGTATAAAAAAAAGTGTTAACTTTGAAGGATATTTCCCGATCCTGAGTAAGGTATAAATATAAAATGTGCTATATTTACATGATGAAAGTTTAAATGACTAGAAATTAATGAATTTTAAATACGATTTTGTTTCTTTTTTATTTTGGACCATTCAATTACTTGTTATGCCTTTTTGAGCATTTCAGTCTTACTTCTTTCTTAGTTTTTCATTAAAAAGTATTAAATAACCAATAATAATCATAATTTGTATATTACAAGTGCTACCATTTTTATTTTTCTAATAAATGAACTTATCATGTAGTTAAGGTTACTTAAAATTATGTTTGAAATTTTCTTGCGTCTTAATCTTAATATAATACTATAATATAATATAAAGACGAGCCATGTACAATTTGTACAAGTTCCCTTTTTACACTTGTTTTAATTTAAGGTGCAGGTCACGTGTGCATAAAGAAGAACATATATATATATATATATATATATATATATATATATATATATATGTCTACATGTATCCTCTTTATATAAATTACGAAACATATTCAATATTTTTAATTATAAAATAAGAAAAACCGAAACGCCTAAAAACGCAAACCAAGAAATTGAAAACTATCTTTTATAGTAACATTATTTACTATATATCTTATATTAGGGCACAAAAATCACATATCATATTTTTAAATACTTTATATAGTATACTAGCTGTTTAAAAAAGGTTAGTCTTCAAACAAAAAAAAAACCAAAATGTCTTAATGAACATATGTAGATATAGATCCGTAAGTTAAGTGTTTCAAAGAGAGTAGATTATTTACTGTTATCTTACATTATTATGAACAAAACTAGAATTAAATGTATTATTATCTAAAATGTACCACGAAAAAGGCTTTAAACATTTGTACATAGACTTAAAATCTTTGTCGAAAAGGAACTTTTATTCTTTCGAATATTCTTGCATTTTGTTGAATTGTTTGTAATTCATTTTGTATTCTCCATTGCAGCTCGTTTAATTTATTAATAGATCTTGAATAAACCAATAATTTTAAATATTCTCAAATGTAGAAGTCAAATGGGCTTATATTAGTGTATCTAGGTGGCCATGATACCTAGACTTCTTCGTTCTATTCAGTTGTTGTATGTTGCATTTAAGAAATTTCTACCCTCTATAGCAAAACAAGGAGGGGAGCTGTCGTTAAAGCTAATGCTTAATTCTATGAACTAGTGGCACATCTTCCAGTGATGGAGGTAAAACATTATTTAAAAATTGAAAATAAATTCGCTATTTAAATGGCTTGGTAAAAACACTGGCCCAGTCAAATGGTCTCCAAAAATGCTAGTCAAACATTTAATGAAAATCGATGGTGATGGTTTACAGCGTGAAAATTTTCATCTTTTCAAACAGAATTATTGTGAAAATTTATGATTGTTTGGTGAAAGTTTGGCTGAACTACTGCACTGAAATACTCGACCATTTCTGTTTCAGTGCAAATACAAAAGTGCAGTTCAGCAGCACTGAAGATGTCCGATACAAATGGGTACGATTTTAAAAAATTTAGTATATATTTTTAAATACTCAGTTCACAAAAAACTAATTTAAAAAAGGCAGATATAATAGTGACGCGGTTTCATCCCGGAAACCCAGAAGCAGATAATATTGAAATTCCTTTTGGAGCGGCATATTGCATCCAGCACGTGGTATTATTTTCGATTCTACGAGGAGGGATCAGTAATTAGTGGCCAGAGATAAGCACTCAAACTTTTTAGTAAAGATAATTTTTCAACGTAATTTCTTGAAACTCGTTGAATTTAGTGCGCCGATATTTAAGTTTTTCCATTACTTTGGAAGCGTATGCTTTATATGTTCGAAATATGTGTTAGTTTTAGTTATTACCTCCTCATTCGACACAAATCTCTTGATAATGGATTAAGTTTTCAAAACGGGAAAACCTAGCGAAAAAGCTACCTGCGGAATCAATGTCAACACGTACTTTACGCTGAAGAGAAATGACTTGTTTTCTTATTGCGTGTGCCGATTCACGACAAATTAGAATAGAAATTAGCAGGCTGCAATGTAAATTTGGATCCATCATTGATTAATACTCACCTCCGTTCATTATGACCCTAACTGGAATGTTCGCTTCTAGGGTTCTTTTATGCTCGGTAGAAAGAAGAAGTCAAACTAATAAAAGTTCGGGCTCGCAATCTCTGACACACTATGATATGTTTCCATTCATCCATTCGGACAACGTTCAAAATTGAAAATCTTTTAAGCGCGTGTTGAATCGCTTCAGTGATCATCGCTTTAACGTATGTATGTATTAAGATACGTCTGTGTATTATTTTTCTTGTTTAAAAAAAGTCGAAACTCGTTTATAGAAATATTTTAAGGTGTCAGTCATATTTATTGGTATTATCTTTTATTATATTATAAATTATATATGTAGAATATCCGTTAATTATTTTGAGCAGTGTATACGAGTTTGCGTGTTCAGTTTGTCATATTGGTGCTGAAATTGCAACAGGCAAAATGATTTGTAAATCATTTATAATGAAATATAGACTAAAACGCTTTTTTTAATTTTCGCTAACATTTCAAAGAATTTAGTTTAAATATAAACCTGTGTCTAGGAATTACTTGCGTATAATTAAGTTTCCTTTTCCTAAAACAAGTAATCGGTTTCCACTGTAAACATACTTATGCAAATAGCTCTACACATGTCACGAATGCTTTCAACATGCAAATGATTTTATTCAATTATAAGTGCAATTTATTTTTACCTTAATTGAAATAGTTGTGTTTCTAACTAATGAAAAATGTCTACAAATAACGTAACCTATATTTTTATACACGTACGTATGTGGTTGTCCCTGAAAATGTGGTCGTATTTTATGCTTTTTTTGAGAAATTTCTGCAGTGATTAAGTCATATGTTAATTACATTTTATATGCAAAATATAACTACAAATACGCAGGTTAATGAAAACAGAGGTCTATAATTATACTCAGGAAATTGCAACATCGGTTTTTAAATCGACTGTGTTATATTCGGTTCTCTTGAATGACGAACAAGATATCCGTCTGTTGAACTTAAACGGAAAAATTAACGCCAAGAATTTCTTACCGTAAATTGCTTCTAATTCAAAATGTAAACATATAATTTAAGTTCAAGTCGTTTTCTAACGACATATTTTTTTTAAGAGGAAGTCCACGGTCATAACAGGTTAAATACCATAATACGTAATGGTTATACACATTCGTCTAACTTCATGATGTCGGCTACAATTAAATTTAACAAATTAGTTATTGATATTTGAAATTTTAAATATACATATAGATGTAGGGTTTATGAGAAAATTAATAGTATATTTATGATTAATAATCATTTATTGTTAAAGTTATTATAATTACTAATGTGTGTTCCACATTCTAGATTACACATTCACATGCACTACCATTAATTGAAGTTTTTCCAGGTAATAAAAGTTTAAAAAATCAAAAAATGAAGGGCAACTAATACTAAAGAAATAAATTTATTATTCTAAAGAATAACAACTATCAAAATCTTTGCAGTGACTTGAACATCTCGCGGCATCCTTTCGATTAATTTTCTGAGAATATCGTATGGGATGTTGTTCCATTCTTGTTAGAGAATATTCCAGAGCTGTTCCTTTGAAGTACAACCACCAACAATTAGGACTCTTCAATCATGCTAATTTTAAGTAACTAAATTAATTATGTATATTAATAATATATATTCACTTGATTTTGCTCGTTCATATACTGTTTGCATATTCGGGCTGTATGCTTCGTATCGTTATTACTCGCAGGCTAGAAGGAATAGCATGCAATTCTAATTTAATCACCAAAGATTGATATATAACCTCTTTCCATATTAATTTTCGTAATTCTGTATACGTATTTCGACAACTAAGTTGTCATCATTAGCAGATAATTAAGCAGTGTTGCACCTGGGGAACTACGGCAAGAAATACCCGTACGAAAAAACTAATTCCGCACACGATACGTACCGTTGAAAGCCAAAACGCACAGTGTACGGTATGTATCATGTGCGGAATTAGTTTTTTCGTACGGGTATTTCTTGCCGTAGTATTGCTATTTTAAAAAAGTTTCGTTTTTTTCTGCGACAGACTGTGTATTATAAAAGCGGGTGATCATATATGTATACAGTTGCATTAAGCAACATTAGGGCGTCTTCGAGCACCTACAGAGTTAATACTTCGCAATTTAAAAAAAAGTTAAAGAAACTATTTTGATTTTAATTTTAAAGAAATATCTGCATTTGTCAACATACAAAATTCAATTGTTACAACAATTGAAATTTTTGGATCATTGGCACATTTTGCGTTTGTTAGTTGTGAGTTCGGAAGTAAGAAAATTGACACCAATTTTTGTAAGAAAACCAGGTTTAGTAATTAAGCCTTTTGTATCTACATCATACATACGAAAGAAAGAAAAATTATTGCATTTTGGAATTGAGCTCAAAATGTATTCGAACTTTAACTATCGTTTGAGGAGGATGAGATATTCTTAAATAATTTTTAAGCTTCAGCTGTTGGTTTAGATAGACGATATAATCGAAACGTCGTAGCGGTGAATTTCACATTTGCAGCAAGTTTTACCACATTTAAATTTTAAAATCGAACCTACCCTGCATCGCTTTTTTCCAATTCAGGAACATATGATAATTATTAGGAGTTACATTTGCTGAATTGGGTGGATGTGGAAACTATTCTAACAGCAACTCCTTTAAAACATTCCTCATTCTTCTTGCGATATGACATCTTGCGTTATCCTGTTGTAATAACGCTTATGCAATTTCCCAGGTCGTTTCTTGCAAAACGCTTGCAGTAATGTGTCAGATAAATTATTAGATTACGTTAATTGTAATACCTTTCTGTAGAATAGTTCTCTCATAATCCTAGATTACAGTATTACTTTTCCAACTAATGGAACTGCACGTCCTTTAAGACGAGGCCCTTCTTCAGGTTAGCTGCTTTTGGTCTCAGTAATGAAGTAAAGTGTCCATGTTTCATCAGTTAACATTGCTGTCGTGAAGAGACTATTATCCATTGTCAAAATTGGTCGCCATAACAGTCTAAAAGTTTTTGAAGAGGGCGGCATGTGTCAAACCTGCTGAATTTCTATTTTGATCCCAATAGCTGAAGTACCTAGTGGACTGAAACTTTATTCACTTCGAAACATTCGTTTAAAATCTCGTGGAAATTCTACACTAGTACTAATTTCACTAATAGTTATTTGCTTACCGTCTTTTAGTAGGTTCATCATAATAGCAGCTTATCTTTCATTTGCAGAGGTACTCCGATATCAACTGTGCGAATCGTTTTCTAGTGATGTTTTGCCAGTTATGAAACGATTGGTCTATCGTCTCTGCTTTGTAGACGTTATATGAGTGCGGAAGGTTTCACCCCTTTTCAAGCAAAAAGAAAATTATAGATCTTTGTGATTTAATCGCGACTTGCATTGTTGTAAAATCAGCGGTATGGAAATTTGTCTGTTAACTAAGTAATTGAAGTTAGTTAAACAATATTTCACGGGAAAGCAAATATGTCAAGACTTGGCATAGATCAATAGCGTGACTATAAGGTTTACTCAATTGAACCGAAGCCAAATTCCTTTGGAAACTTCGATTGTACCTAGTCCTGCCATAAGTATTGATACAAGTGTAAACGCACCTTTTTGCAGATGAAAACTTGAAAGCACAAAAATTTTATGTTGGCAGTTTTGACATTTGATATATGCTTTACAAAAGTGCCGAACAATTTCACTATAGCGTGAGTCGTCATTATGGAATGGTTGGATAAAGAGAGCCGTATTGCGGTTATTGCACTTCATAAGTGTGGAGTAGAAAGAGCCCGTATTTTTGATTTATTGTATCGTACTGTTAAGTTATTCATTGATACTGGAAATGTAATCGACCGTAAAAGATCCGGCAGGCCTCGCATAGTTCGTACACCTCAGGCCATCAATGCTGTGAGGTCCCGCATCAATCGACATCCTGTCCGCAAACAGAAAATCATGGCTCGTGAAATGGGTATTGCTCCGAGAACCATGAGCCGTATCATTAAACAAGACCTAGGAGCTTTCAAACGACAAACTGGACAGCGCCTTAACGTTGAATTAAAAAAGAATAGGAAGAAAAAATGCAGACACCTGATATCGTTGTACGGCAAAGAGCGTTACAAAAAAAAATTCTGTTTTCTGATGAAAAAATTTTTACCGTGGAAGAAACTTTTAACAAGCAGAATGATAGGGTGCATGCACGGTCCTCCAAGGAAGCCAGTGAAGTGGTGCCAAGGATTCAGTGAGATCATTTTCCTGCTTCAGTGATGGTTTGGTGGGGAGTATCCTATGACGGTGTCACTTCCTTGCATTTTTGTGAAAAAGGTGTTAAAACAGCGGCCAAAAACTATCAACGCGACATTTTAAGCAATGTAGTGGAGCCCCTGAACTACACCATGTTCCAAAACTAACCATGGATATTCCAACAAGACTCTGCGCCCGCTCACAAGGCCAAAACAACTCAGCAATGGCTTGAAAATCATGTACCTGAGTTTATTAGTACTGACTATTGGCCGTCAGCAAGCCCAGACCTAAATCCGCTCGACTAGAAACTGTGGTCAATATTAGAGGACATGGTCTGTAGAAGACCCCATCGTAACCTGGAATCATTGAAGCAAGCGTTAACAGAAGCAGTCGACAATTTTCCCATGGATATCGTCCGTACAGCGATTGATGAGTGGCCCTGCAGACTTCGGCGTTGTATTAAGGCAAATGGCGGCCATTTCGAGTAATTTGCATTGTATTTTGTAGCTTACTATTGCCAAAATAAACTGTCAAAAAATAATTTAAATCCAACTTGCAGTTTTCTTTTTGTACTTAAAAACCTTTATATCAGTATTTATGGCAGGACTAGGTACATAAAATTGCAAATCTACAATTTCTTATTATCTTTTTTTATTTTGAAATATCATTGGAATTCCAATATGTTACCAGACAAACAACGAATCTATTACTGAATATTTGCGTAAATACCACACCATAATAATGATCAAGTAGTACACATGCTTATGTTTATTACTACCTAATTACCATTCAGGATGAGCTTTCGTGTGAATGAATTTATTATTTTATTACTGAAATATCAAGTATTTTTTATGTAGAATTGAAAAGCCTTAAATGAAGATAATATTCTTTTTCTTTGTTTTATCGGGAGGCCATTTGCGATAATTCCTTTTAAAAAACAATACATTAAAATAATTTACTCTCACGACTTTCACGTTTTAATGCGCCATTACATCTTAATTAGGAATTCTAAAATAATCGTTGTCGTTTTATACAAGTAAATTGCCTTCGTGTCAGTTTGAAGACCGAAATATATGAACTTTACATTACTTTATGTCAATCATATATGTCAAATAAAATTATATTTGCAGAATCCGTGATCTTTAATGTTATCGCCTATTGCATTAGGAAACTTTTGATAAATTTAAGTGTTGGTGTGTACTCTGGTTCGAAACTTTAGAAAGTACTTAAGTTTAAGTTTAAGTATTGTCAAAGGTTTTTTAATTTTTATTCATTTAAATACCTAACACTGTCATTTAAAAGCACATATTAAGCTGTTCAACAGTATTTTCAAGAAACAAAATTACGAGAATGATAGTATTTCTTTTATTACAGGTGGAATACTTGCATGTTGTGACATAGCGTCTGCCCATAATTAATTTTGTTATCAGTATGTGTAGTACTAGTTAAGTACGAAGGCTGAGTCATCGTTGGAAACTTCGTTTCCATCACCGATATCATTTCTTTTTCTTTGTGAAATCTACTAACCTTATTTAGCTTGACTTTTTGGGACTCGCTAATTCATTTTAAATTCTTTTTTTTATCTTCTTCTTAACAATTTCAAACAAGCGAAATTTTCTAGATGTTACCTTCTTTTATTTGTTTAGATTTGCAAAATACTTGTAGATTTTTCTTTTGTGAACAAAGGTTGGTCTAGTTTCGGAAAAACTGTTCAATTTATTTTTTGTTTCTTGCAAATTATATATTTTTTTAAATTAAAGCGAAATTATGGTATTATATTTGTCTTTTGTCATTTTATTGTTACAACTTTTTGGATGTTCGATATCTAAAGGCTCCAAGATTCCTTGTTCGTCACTCCGACATTCAATTGTACAGGGTGTCGTTCATTTAACATGGTGGTGCACTTATTTATTTAACAACTGACACGACCGTCTTCGAATGAGCGGGCTAACAATCTGCCCTTAAGTGGACAACTTTGGTTAATCAAATCCACTCCTATTAGGTTTTATTCTTTATTTTTATTTTTAATTCGCCGTGATCTTTTAATTAAAAAGCGTGTCAGTTCATTACATATTAATTGAGAATTATGTTAAATAGCATCTAATACCGCCTAGTTATCGATAAAGGAAGGTCTGTCTGAATCTGATTCATTTTTGCAAGAACACTTTTTAAGCTGTAACTTGTATGTACACAATCCTAGTAACGCTTTCCCCAAAAATCGAAGCCAGGTTCTCTTTTATGTTATTTTTTTTTGAAAATCTATGTGGAGTGGTGTTTCTCCAGGAATACTTCCAACCCTTCTTTTTTCTGCACCTGTAGCTTTTTAGTGAAGCGGTTGGAAGACCTGATTCAAATGTTTTGAGAACGCATTCTAACCAATAAATTTGTACCGTTTAAAAAATTATATAGCATTACATGAGTCTTTTATATACATGTTTACTTTTAATTGTGTACATTTTAATACTCATAATTAATAAAAAATTAGAGTCAAAAAAGCATTGGCTACTACGCGTTTTGTTCATACAAAACTCATCAGATTGTTTAGCTTTTATATATAATGCTCTCCTCTCTAAGTGCTTTCATTTCTGACTAAGTTTTTTTTCATTCCTTCGTGATTATAATACTCGTATTTCTATATATATATATATATATATATATATATATATATATCATATTTATAACAAATTCAGTGTTTTGTGATAATAGTGTTTTATGCTTTTATCCACACCTAGCCATATGTTTACAGAACATACGTATGTATGTTTTTATAGAATTAAGTTTGTTGTATTAACAAAATTAATTTAATTTTTCTATTTAAAGTTAATTTTAATTATGTCTTATAAAATTATGAAAGTATATAGAAGTTTTCTAATTTTAATGAGTAAGATAACGTTAATTTAGAGTGTAGTTAGATATATGTATCACGTTTTATTAATATAAATTGAAGCGAAGTTTGTTCAGGCACCTCTCGAAGATAGAAGAGAAATTTAATTTGTTCCAAAGTTATCTTCTTAAACTCTCTTAAACGAAATTCCTGTAATTAAGTATCTGAGTAAGTTTCTCTACGTCGTATGAAGAATCTGGAATTCATCGTTTGAAGTATTTACTTGGGAAACTCTTTCACAAAAATATTAATTAATTATGCAGCGAAATCCAATTTTATAAAAATACTGGTGAAACTTTTGAATTTATTGCTTGGATGAAATAATTACATTTAAACTTTAAATCAACTTCAAAATAAAACATGTTCAATCACAACTTAATTTTATTTACATTTCCCTTGCATTTACCTCTCTATTGCATATTAAACATTGCGTTATGATAATTGCAAGCTTAAATGTCGATATATAATAGTTGCAAAATAAGTGTTGAAGAATACGAAAACAGTTTGAAGATTATATTTATCTGAGGCAATTGTAAAAATTGTAAAACAAAAAAATAATTTCATCATTTTTATACGTGTCCGTGTTTTCATGGACACATTGGATTTATTTGAATGAAAAATTAATAAACTGGATCTGATGTACTTAAGTTCTTTACTTTTTTCATTGTATAACATGAAGAGACAGTATATTCAACAATATAAATACATGACGATATATTGGTAAGTGCGAGGTAAATACTTACATTTGTTTTAACGCTCAGGTATCTTGAGATACCATTAGAAAGTCTTTCCCCAGACTCGCACAGCCTTCATCACTTTCGGTCTTGAATTTCTTGTCCCCCAAGATCTAATTAAGTTGTCTAAAAAGAAGAAAATCACATGTTGATAAGTATGGACTATATAACGGCTGAGGTAATTTTTCTCATTGCATTTGTTCGAGCATTCTTTGTGGTAAACGGACAACTTGTGGACGGGCATTATCGTAGACAACTATGCCTTTATTCGACAATATTTAGAAAGAAGTAGTTAATTGTAATATTTTCTGAATGTTAAAAGGAATCATTCTAATATTAATAACACCCTGTCTACTACATATGTTTCACTGATATGACTGATCATCAGGCAGACTTGTGTTATTAATGAACGATTCCTATAGCGTTTATCATATCATTTCGATACAGAAGTAATGAATAGTCATAGTCTCCCTCTCTCGTCCAACACAAAAATGTATTGAACGACAAAGCGAGAGCGCGTCTATCTCGCACGTCGATAACTATGTTACCAGAACGTATAGGCAGATGCTTGCGTCACGGCTATTTGCCAATTAAAAGAATGTTAAAAGGAATCATTCTAATATTAATAACACCCTGTCTACTACATATGTTTCACAGATATCACTGATCATCAGGCAGACTTGTGTTATTAATGAACGATTCCTATAGCGATTATCATATCATTTCGATACAGACGCTTTGTCGTTCAATACATTTTGTGTTGGATGAGAGAGGGAGAACATGATTATTCATCGTAATATTTTCCATTGATAATTTTTCGATCAGTTAGAGAATCTACAGGAATTTGATCTTGGGTATCTCAGAATATTGTAGCTAATATTTGCCTGCTGATGGAGTGGCTTTGAATTTTTAGGTCTTGGAAAATTTGAGCGGTGCTCTTCTCTGCTGGGGAACCTTGAAGAAGTTTTTGCGAAATTTAACTTCTCGTGAAAAATAAACATGAACAATGCAAACTTTTTTTAATAGACAAGTTTATTTGAAAAAGTTTACCAATTCGTTTTCCAAATAAGCTCATTAATTCATCGAATTGTCAAATCCTAGAATGCACTAGCGAGTCTTCCAGCATGAGTAGTAGCGAATTTGGCACACGATTACGACCCTTAAAATAATAATTTATATGGACATATAAGGACACTCTTCACCGAATTATGTTTGCAAGCCTACTCACATAAACATTTATTAATAATCCGTTTTGTAACAGTAACAGGTACATCATCCAATAGCATGCTCCATACAACCACCATTTTTTTTTATGAAAACACACTCTAGACGGTAATTTAGTTTCTAAATACTATACATGTGTTTTCTAATTTATCGCATTTTCTGTAAATAAGTCCAAAAATTTTGTATTCTAACAAACTTTCATTCTAAATCTTGGTGCATAGAAAAATAATAAATGTTCTATTTTTGCCAACTCGCCAATTCTCTTTACTGGAATATGTTAAATGAAAGTTCTGCCATAACCATATCTTTAATAAACATAATAAACAACAGGTGCCTAAGTGCGGACCTCTGTGTTACTCCCTTTTTCATATCCTAATAAACAAATTTTTGCCCTCTCATTTCCATCACTTAAGATATACTTGAAATACGAGATTAGAATCAACGATGAGTTGCTACATGAAGGTTATTGATAGCTGAAGCGAGAATATTGTCACCATGCATGGTCGGCGAAGCTGGTGCGGATGTCTTTGGTAGTCTAGGTTGTTACCGACGTGCAGCGGGCGTTGCAATGTCAAAAGCATATACATCGTGAGTCATACGAAAGGCTTACAGTAAGAATCACAGAACAGTATGAATAAATACTAATAAGCAATATATTTGATGTTATTATTGTTGCTAAATACTTTTTTTAAATACTACTCTTACTTACGACAGAAGTGTTAACAATCTGAAATTACTCAACTAATCTTCTTCAACATAGTGTAAGCCTCCGGAGCCTTCTCGTTAAATGATGTTCGTCGTGTTGTAAAAATGTTCTTGTACAGAGGGAATGATTATTCGGTGTCTACTGATGTAATATTTGTGTAGTTAAAATGTGCTTTGAACTGAATTAACGTATCTATAGAAATATTAGTGAAGAGTCTCTTGGTTTGGCGATTTTTTTCGTAATACATTACGGAACTTTTCTAATACACTTATTTCGTTATTTACAGTACATAGCACTGTTTGCAATTCATCCACTGCTTTCACTTGATCCACTAATGCTAATGAAGTATTTTGTAAGATTTTTATGGAATTTACTAGTACAGTGTAATTTATATGAATAGCTTTTAAACCCAACCCAACACTATTAAATTTTATTTGGCTTTCTTGATGGCTAGTGATTGTTTTGGGTTGAACTATAATACAAAGGATTCTATTGTGTCAAAATTGTTTGAATAACGGGAAACTGCTTATTAGTTATAGTGGTTCTTGTATGCCAGGACAGTAGTAAAATTCGCGTATTCGTTTCGAAGATTTTAGGAAAACATTTTTGGTACTGCTGTAATGCATGTAGCAACCACCTTACATGTAGTGAAGTGGGACACATGTTTAAGGAAAAAGATGGTATCAGTAACGAACATCACTATTTGGTTTGTTGTTAATTCCAAATTTTGTAGTGTACTTTGTGTTATACTGGCTATTAAGGCTGCCGGTACATTTTGACAGCCTTTTACTAGCTAATAAGAAATTTTTGCAGTCTGTAGTCTCATCACAGCTTAACTAGTTTTTATTTTTTAGAGCGGATTTAATATTGACTCAATTATTTCTAGCTCAGAAGAAAAATAACTTCTTTAACTTTCAGACACTTGTAGTATGATGCATTGTATATACTCCAAAATTGACGGAATGGTTCCTTCTCCGTTATCCTAAATGATTATTTGACGTAGAAATTTGTCCTCTATTCCTTTCTCTTCTTCTGCCTGGTTAAACGTTGTCGTTCTCTTTTTCTCTAAATAAGAACATTCATCCTTTATAATAAACTTACTCGTTGTCCAAATATGTATCGAAGAGTGAATATGCAGTGATAACACAGGCCAACACACATTTTGGTATCTACGATTTTTTAACTGTTCCTGGGTAATTTTTGGATGCAGAATGTAAAAAAGTTCTCAGATTTGGTCTATCAGATCTAGTTTTTGAGATTTTTTAAAAAATTGTGTATATATTTTACGTTATAACTGTTATAATATATAATATTACTATTGACAGTTAAAAAAACAAAGACACATGGATTTAAGTATTTATTGCAAAAACTTAATTTACATAATTACATTAGTCACTAATCACATAAAAATGTTCTTTTATACGACTTTCTAGAATGGAGTTTACTAGGGCAGTCTCGCTGAAGGCTCCAGCAGTAGTCCGCCATCATGTGGCTATCCCATCGTCCTTGATAACGATCTTCCATAGTTTTAATATCCTGATGGAATCTTTCCCCCTGTTCTTCACTACAATCACCTAAGTTTTCTGGAAAACGATCTAGGTGGCTGTGGAGGTAGTGAACTTTTATACTCATGTTACAGCCGAGAATATTAAAATTTGAAAGCATAGTTTCCACTAATTCTACGTAATTCTCTGCTTTATGATTGCCAAGAAAATTTTGTACTACTTGAACAAATGAACACCAAGCGTTAGATTCAGTCTCGTTCATTGATGTGGTAAATTGTGGATCTTGTTGCCTTATTTGAGGACCATCAAATAGGCCAGCTTTTAGTTTTTCCGTGCTAATGCTAGGAAATTTACGTGATAAATACCCAAAACAATTTCCATCTCGATTTAAAGCCTTCACAAATTGCTTCATTAAGCCTAGCTTGATAGGCAAGGGCGGAAGTAAGATTTTTTCTCTTGCAACCAAAGGTTCGTTGATAACGTTTTGTTTTCCTTAATCATGACATCTCTTGAAGGCCGTTTTTTTTAACCCAGTGCTCATTTTTATCTCTGCTGTCCCAAAGGCACAAAAAACAAGGATATTTTGTATAACCACTCTGCTGTCCAAGGAAGAAGTTAACCATTTTTAAATCGACACAAATTGCCCGCTGATGTTCTTCGTATTTGATTTTTCTTAAAACTAATGCAATTGTTTCATATTCTTCCTTCATGGTAGTAGAATGACTAATAGGAATTGAGCCATATTTGTTACCGTTATGTAAAAGAACACATTTTAAACTACGTTTTGAACTGTCAATAAAAAGGCGCCAATCATTTGGAGTGTATTCAGGCAAACCCATTTTTTCTAAGAGCTCTTTTATATTGTTACAGAATACTAAGTCATTATCCAGAGCGAAAAAAGGCAGCAGATCCTTATCTCTTTTACGATAAAATGTAATATTAGTACCTGGACAAAGTAGATTTTTTTCTTTTAATCTGGAAGCAAGTAATTCAGCGGATTCCTTTGAGAGGTTCAGGTCTCTTATAAGATCGTTTAGTTCTTCTTGATTGAAACACTGCGGAGTTGCTAAATCTGCTTCAAAATCGCTGTCGTTTTCTGATTGAATTCTTTGAACTTCGTCAGACGTTGATGTTTCTGTATCATCTTCTGTCAATTCGGGTAGACTGCGCTACAGGCCTTCTTGCAGAATCTAGATCAGGATATGTCCATTTGTGTCTATTGTTTCTATTTATGCCTTTAATATTAACGAGACAAAAATAGCAGTCGTCATGATGGTTTCGCGGTTCTCTCCAAACCATTGGTACACCAAACTTTAGGCACTTCCTCTTTCCAGTTGTCCACTGTCGTAAATGTTCAACACATATTTTACATATGAATTGTGGGGCCCAAGATTTATCTTGATCTCCTAAATGAACGCCAAAATAGGCAAGATAAGCTCTTTTCACAAAGTCAGAAATCGTTTTTCTACTCTCTTTCAAAGTGTATTCACCACACACATAACAAAAAACATCGGGATGATTTACACAGGTGCGTCTGCTTGTGGATGCCATTGTTTCAGTTTAGTGTCTTGATACTACAAAACTACCAAAATTTACACAAAATGATAGCACAACTTTACCTGGGAAAACTCAGTAATATACTAAATCGAGTACAGCCAAGCAGGTATAGAAGGATCGGGTCATAGGCAATTACAGGTATAAAAGTAATTAATAGCAGTGTATTGAGTAGTTCCTAGAATAGAAACATAGGGTCAGGGACAATTCCAGGTCTTCATTTGGCTAATTACATTCTGGGAAATTTCTATTTTGATGATTAAGTACATATTTATCTCTTTATTTGTTGTCCTTTATCAGAAAAAAATATCAATTAACCTGTAACCTGTATCTCAAAAACTAGAGCTGATAGAAATAATCTGGTGTCATTTTTGGAATCAGCACATTAAAAACATCTAAAATCACATGTTAGATTTCCGGCACCAAATTATTTTTTTCATTTTGTTACCCTGTGTAATTTATCAAAATACAAATAATTATTTGACATGCTCATGCTCATAACAATGTTGTCCAAGTTCTGGTAGATTCGATAAATGTAACTACTTGAGATTGTTTTCTATAAATAGAAAATAATATGCTATAGACCACTTGTTTTAGGTCATTACGATACTACAGGCACTAAAATTAACTCTGAGAGAATGCTTGTTTTATAATACAGTACCTTATTAATAGAACTGGATAGTCTGGTCTATCCGACAGCAGCGGGGAGTATGTATATCCATTTCGATGACATGCATTCGTGCGATCATGTCGATTAGCGCTATACGATAGCCTACCACTATCGAAAAGACACGCCTATTCAGCTCTACTTGAACTAATTTGAAAAGGAATCATTCTATTATTAATAACATCCTATCTACTACATATGTTTCACTGATATCACGGATCGTCAGGCAGATTTGTGTTATTAATGAACGATTCCTTGGTAGCGTTTATCATATCATTTCTATAAAGAAAAATAATGGATAACAAGCGCCTCCCTCTGTCGTTCAGCATCGAAATGATATGATAGACGCTACCAAGGAACCGTTCATTAATAACACAAATCTGCCTGACGATCCGTGATATCGGTGAAACATATGTAGTAGATAGGGTGTTATTAATAATAGAATGATTCCTTTTAACATTCTTTTAATTGGCAAAAAGCCGTTACGCAATGCGTCTGTCTTATACGCTCTAATACCGTAGTTATCGGCAAGCGAGATAGACGCGTCTGGGAAAAAGTTCGTGGCGTTTTTTCAGTAAAATTCAACTGGTCCCCGCATGGCGCGTGGACGAATTCATTTAAACCGAATATGCTCCATTATTATCGACAATGTTTCGCCATTTTTTTGGTAAATCCATGATCCCATCGGTGAAAAACTTCTGTGGTTTCTGGTCGAAAAACTGAATCAAGTAGTTTTCACAGGCTTCTTTTGAAACCAACTTAATTCCATTGAGAGAGTTCTGCAGAGATCGAAACAGATGATAGTCAGAGGGTGCTATATCCGGACTGTAAGGTGGGTGCATCAAAACTTGCCAACCAAACTCTCTCAATTTTTGACGGGTCATCAAAGAAGTGTGTGGTCGGGCGTTGTCATGATGGAAGACAACACCTTTCCTATTAATCAATTCGGGCCGTTTTCTTTCAATCGCCTGGCGTAATCTCTCTAGTTGTGCACAGTAGAGTTGAGAATCAATCGTCTGACCAGTTGGAAGTAGCTCGTAGTGGACGATTCCCCTCCAGTCCCACCATACACACAGCATCACTTTTTTTGGCGTCAATGTTGGCTTAGCGAACGCTTGTGACGGCTCACCATCCTTTATCCACGATCTTTTACGCTTCTGATTATCGTACGTAATCCATTTTTCATCTCCGGTTATTAAACGTTTCAGAAACGGCTCGATTTCATTCCGTTTCAGCAGCGCATCGCAGATGTTAATTCGGTCAATCATGTTTTTCACGCTCAACTCATGAGGAACCCATACGTCAAGCTTTTTTTGTAACCAGCTTTGTGTAAATGGTTCAAAACAGTTTTGTGGTCAATGCCTAGCTCCATGCCAATATCGACACTGCTGATGTGCTTATCTTGTTGGACTTTTTCAAGAATTTCATCAGATTTTTCAGTGATTGGACGACCGGAGCGTGACTCATCTTTCACATTGAAATTTCCAGAACGAAAGCGAGCGAACCATTTCCGCGCAACAGATTTCGATAAAGTACCTTCACCGTACACAGCACAAATTTTATCACAAGCCTGCGCAGCGTTCTTCCGCTTATCATAATAATATTGCAGAATATAGCGAAATTTCTCATTATTCTTCTCCATTTTCAAGTGCGAATAACTTTCCAACCACTGCACCGATTACAATGTTTCTACGCTCAAACTAACATTCGGAAGGTCATCTAAAAAACGAGCCCTCGGTGGTGTCGCTGTGACTTGTTGTTCTTTAGTTATCGGCAACCAATCCCATCTATCGGGAAAAACGCCACGAACTTTTTCCCAGACCCAATATTATCAATATTTGTTAAGAAAGTTCGGTATATCTAATACATACATATTTCATGTAATGATAATAAAATAATGATTTGTAATATGGATAAATTAAAGCCACAAAATGTTAGTTTTTCGGAAAAAAATACTAAAATTAATTAGTTATTCTAATTTCATGTAGCGCTTTATATATAAATTCAAATGTTTCTATACAAATACTATTCTATAAATAAATCTTCTCTTTATTTAAACAGACCAAAACTATAAAAATACCATTAGTTTCACGCATTGTATTGATACGTTTAGTGTCTCACGAACAAATTTATAAACTGCTAATTAAGTATTGTACAGCAACCTTGTTCACGTCCTTTTGATCAAATGAATTTACAAGACGCAATTAAATTTTTACCGGTAGCCTTGATTCTCTTCTGCAGCAATTACATCATTTTGTTGTAAACCTTTTCCTTACTACTTGCCTCACGAGGCAATAGATCGTTTTAACAATGCGATAAAGGAAAAAAAAAGACAGGAATGACAGAACTACCTCGTGACGACCTTGGAGTTTCCTTCGAAGACCACGATGTAATGAAATCCTTATCTAACTTTGCAGTCATATGAGAGTAATTTGTTCGGGTCTTGTATATAATACGAAGATACCTTAGAGAATTTTCCAAATAATATTTCGAAAGTAGATGTAATTATAGAAATTGATTATGAGCTTTGAAAAATGCTTTTTTGTAGTACTTACATTCTTAAAATAAATGTTTTAAGGTGAAAAACATATGAAATGATAATGGTTGTAAGTAGAGATAATTCCAGTAGATGAAAAGGTGGAGTTACGAATAAATGAATGTAAAATTTAAAATGATGTTCAGAAGAGAATTTAAAGAAAAAATGAGATATAAGAAGAAGGATTTATACATGATGACTAGACCGATAGTAATTAATGTATGTGCTGGAAATAATGTCCGCAAGAGGGAAAAAAAACAGTTTTGGGATCTGTTAAAGTCGGCTGATAGCTCAGTGATAAGTGATAAAGCCCTCCGTAATTGGCATTAAGCTGTTGAAGGATATGAAGACATAGATTATCATTATTATTATTATTATTGTAGAGTATTAAAGTAGAAGAACCTGCGATAGGTCGAAAAATAAGATAAAAGAAGTTCAAGTTGAGTTAGTTGCAGAAACTGAGTGTTGATTTAGTTAGAGTAGGGATCAAAAAGTGAAAAAAGAAAAACTCTGGAAAGAAACATGCAAAAAATATGAAGTGTTACAGATGAAAGTTTTTCCACCATAATAATTAGATTTGCAAATTGTAAATTAAGAGGTTCAACTGTATATTCATTTAACTAATGACGAACAACTTTGTAGAATTATTCCAATATTACGTTTTCCTTACATTTATAGCGAAGGTTTCAGTGTGTTTAGATTATAATAGGAATAACAAAAAAGTGAAAAACTAACGTTCATGATTACTGCCAGCGCTCACTCATACCGACATAACTTAGAGCGGTTATTGATGCAGTATAACAAAAAATAGAATATGCGTTGATACATTTGTACATATAGATTGAAGTGAGAAACATATTGCTTATAATTATTGTATACATAACGTGGAACGCCCTCTAATATTAAATTACCAGCCTACATACATATGTATTTACTATGGACAATTCTTAATATAGCTTACTTTAGTTTTCTATTGATTACATTAGTTCTATCTATAATGAAAATACAAAATATTTGTTGTAACTCTTCCTAAAACATATTTAAAATATTTTTAAACTCTTTATACATAAGAGAATAAAAATTAGTGGACATCTTCACTTAAGCGATAGGTCCAAATGGCTGAAATGTTTTGTTTCTTCTTATTTAAATGTCATTTATGAAAATAAATAAATTTGATATCCAAATTTTAAAAAAAAAGAAATATAACTGTTAATAATATTAATAGAAACGTTGAATTCTCAATATTATTTAATTTATATAGGTAAACATCACAGGCACGTGGTTCATATTCTTTATACTTTTGCTGATTGTTTATTACCTTCTGCAACATAGTGTGTGAGAGGTACTTAATTCATTTGTTCATCAATAATATATTAACAAGTCAGATAAGTTTAACGTATGCTTGAATTCAAATGACATCAAGCATTATCATAATTTGAGACAATTCATTTTACATTATTTATGAGTTTTAAATATGACATTTTGATTTGACTTTATAATACCTCGACGATGTAATTTATATTGCAGTAATATAAAGACGTATTGGCAGATATTCAGAATTAGTATTGTTATTGTAGCTGGTATTAGTTTTCTAACATATGCACATACAAGTCTTTGTACGAGCATTAAAAAATTCATTGGTTTCCATAACATTTGAATAGACCAGAATCTGGAATACATATTTATTTTATAAAATAACAGAACGCCGAATTTAGCTGATTATAAAGCAGAAGTAAAGAGGAGCAAGAAGAAGTAAAGTAGAAGTAGCGCAGTAAAATACTGTATCTAAATTATAAATTAAATCTAGCTACTACTGCTTACAGACATAACCTTTAAAAACTATTTCAAAAATTTACCCGTGTTTTATGAAATTTTTTCGTATAGTATGTATGTATGTCATGAAAAAGTTTCAGCGTAATTAGTGCTTTTCATTGTAATGTGTATATTTATTATCTAAGCTCAACGTTTTCATTTTTTTAAATAAATTGTATTCAAATTTTGGCCGGTCGAAAAGTTAGGAAAATCATTGAATTTTTTAATATGTACACAAAACACTTGTATGTGCATCTGCTTGAAAGCTTAATGAGTTTTGTCGAAGGCCTAATATGGTGTGTCTGTATAGATTTACGTTCTGGTGAGAAAGTAATAAATAGAGATGGTTGGTTTACTGGTACACAGTAATGCGCCCATTACGAATTTGACTGGCGTCAGATGGGATGACTTTATTTAGAGCTACATAGCGCAATTGTGTATTAGTTTACTCGAATTGCTTCCAGAGTGTGTATTGTTGGTTCAATTAGGTGGATAAAAATGTTTCATCGAAAACGCAAGATGCAAGAAATACATTAATTTATTAAATCATTCATCGATACCGTAATTTAATTAACCATGGTTGTCCTCAATAGTTTATTAATGTACTTAATACTTCTCATATAAGCAGTTTAGTGTCTCTTATTGACATAGCTCTATGTTAGCGTGGTGTAATGTATACTCCCATAATCTATCAGGGGATGACTTTGAGGTGAGGTATTTACTGGTTGGAAGTTTACTTACTTAATCAACTTTTTATTATTGTGGGAGATTTCAACGTACCTGATTTTGTCAACTTTCCATCTTTTTGTTCATTTAAGAATTTCTCACTACATAGCAATATAATGTGGGAAATAGTAATGACAGAATTTTAGATTTGGTTTTTTCTAATTACAATTTCATTATTAATGTTGGGCATGATGATACTCCACTTGTACCTGCTTTGTGTCTTTCTCGATTTCATATGCATCCATAACGCATACGATTAAGGTTTTCTCTTCTTCTGGTGTTCGTAATGATTTCAATAAAGCAAATTTCAGTTTAATAAGTTCAGGTCTTCTCAACATAATCTGGTCGTCTTTGGAATACTTTTCGAATGTCAGTAAATTTGTTGATGAATTTTATAACATCCTTTATTCAATTTTTGGTCAACATGTTCCACGAAACGTTCTGCTAAACCTTAATTTCCACCTTAGTTTACAACGGAAATCAGATGTAACTTACGACGTATGGAATATTGTAGGAATAAATGGCTTTCTTTATTATGTGGAATTTAAGCGTTTAAGATCACTTGTTAAATCGCAGGTTGCTACAAGCTACCGTGATTGTATGCGAAGAACAGAAAATAAAATAAAACAAAACCCTTCTATTTATGGAAATTTTTGAGTGTCAAACGTGGCTCCACGAGAAATCCCGGGTGGCTTACTTTGTCTGACGACGAGCTCAATATCACACATAATATAGTGAATGAGTTTGTACAACAGTTCTTCAGTACTTTTAATAGTAACTGTTCTTTAACTTCTGCATGTCTAATAAATTCTGATCTACCTTTCACTATTTCTCTTGTGAATGAGATTGATCTTCTAACGATTATAAATACATTACCGACGAAATCTACACCTGGAGATGGTTTATCAACTGTGCAATAAAAACAGCTTCGTTTCCTGACTGTTGAAAGGGCACCAGAATTTGTACAGTTCACAAAAAATATATGTTCTTTCTTGTTTCCTCAACAGCACGGTTTTGTATCAGGTAGATGAACTGTTCCCAATCTTACTTGTTTTTCACAATACACTTGTGAAGTTTTGAGCAGACAGGTAGATAGTGTATATAAGGATATTTTCCACACATTCGGTACTTAGAATCATGATATCCTACTGTGTAAACTCTCGTCGTTTGGTTTTGCGATCCTCTTTCTAAATTTAATCGAATCTTATTTGAGTAACAGATGTTATTTCTACAACGGTTTTAGTTCCGAGATATTCATTGCTACATTTGGGGTTTCTCAAGGCTCTAGCTTAGGTCCAGATACATTCGGAAGTCGATAGAGCCGATGAAGCTGCAACGTAACCTGAATATTTTGATCGATTAATATAGTACTTTTAAAATTAACTTGTCTAATTTTCCATTCTCCTATATCTAAATAATACAAAATAAATAACCTCTCTTTATCTACTAAGGATACTCTTACTGATCTGGGAGTTCTATTTAATACAGCAATTACTTTCAGCAAACATATTGAATCACTGGCCACTACTGCTTGCAGATCTTTGGGGTTCGTTATTAAAATTTTTCGCTACTTTATGAATATTAGATGTTTAAAGTCTTTGTATTTTGCTTTTGTAGTTAGCAAAATGGAATGTGCATATCTTATCACGTGTTTCATATATATTGAGAACAATATGTGCCTTGAGAGAATTCAATGAAAGCTTTTAAGATGAATTTACTCCGGATACATGGTTTTGTTACTTTGGGATCTCATCAAGATGATCGCCGTGTTATGTAGGTTTTGCGTAGTTTACTTCATAATAAAGTTTATTGTGAATATTTGTTCTCTAAATTACAATTTTATGTGCTACGATTGGGTAGTGAGCACAATAACACTTGTGTAACACTAAGAGCTGGAACAAATTTTATAAGAAATCTCCTGTGACTGTGACGTGTACGAGTGCTGAGCGAAAACTGGAAGATGTTTTTTTATAGTGTAGTATATATATCTTTGTTTATAATTATTTGATTATTTCAGTTACATTTTACTTTATTTCGTAACATTTATTTTAATTAGTTATTCTTTTTAAGTAAATTGTTTTTTTGTTTCTTTAGAATCCCGTAAAAAGCTACCCGTTGGACACAGAAAATTTACAAAATGAATAATACCATTTTTTAACCTGTGTTTTCGTTTACGTAACATTATCGTATATGTACAGTTGGTTGAACCACCAATGCACACTTTAGAAGTGACTCGAGTGAACTAATACACAATTGTCCGATATAGTTATAAATAAAATCATCCCATCCAACAGTCAAAAAGTATATAAACAATTTTTTGATATTTACTAAAAGGAACCTACATGAATTATTAGGTGCGCAACTAAGTTCTCGTTGTTTTTCAAGAGATGGCTCCAGTAGTAAGTGCTGGTCGATTGTGACATAACCAACACGTCATGAGTCAAGCTTAGACATATGGTAAACAAACCGCTTTGACACATTAGTGATTTTGTTTTTGCGTCATATACTTTTGGTTGTGCGAAAATGTCTGATTTTGTGCCAAATAATGAATAATAATGAATAATAATGAAAAGTGTTGCTTTTCTTCTTTCATTCGAAGAAAACGAAGCGCATCGAGAACTCCAAAAAGTTTACGGAAATGCTGCTCTAAGTGAAATAATGTACCGTGATTGGTTTCGTCGTTTCAAAGACCACCGTCTTTGAAACGACGAAATGTTTGTTGACGACCGTTCGCGTGAAGGAAGACCAAAAACCTTCGAAGACGCTGAATTGGAGGCATTGCTCGATGAGGATCCGTGCCAAACGCAAAAAGAGCTTGCTCCAGCATTAGGAGTTACCCGCCAAGCCATTTCCCAGCGATTACATGCGTTGGGAATGATTCTAAAACAAGGAACTTGGGTTCCTTATGATTTGAAACCAAGAGACGTTGAGCGTCGTTTTTTCGCCTGTGAACAACTGCTCCAGCAGGAAAAAAGGAAGTTTTCTTCATCGCATAGTTACGGGTGATAAAAAATGGATTCATTACAGCAACTCAAAGAGAACAAAATCATGGGGACTGCCCGGTCATGCTTCTACGTCGTCGGTTCGGCTGAATATTCACGCTGCGAAGGTTTTGCTGTGTATTTGGTGGCACCAGGGGGGTGTTATTTATTATGAGCTGTTGAAACCGAACGAAACCATCACTGGGAAACGATATCGAACTCAATTGATGCGACTGAGCCGAGCACTGCACGAAAAGCGGCCACAATACGAGCAGAGGCACGAAAAAGTGATTCTACAGCATGACAACGCTCGGCCTCACGTTGCCAAACCCGTTGAAACCTACTTAGAAACGCTCAAATGGGAGGTCCTACCCCACCCGCCATATTCCCCAAATATTGCGCCGTCCGATTATTACTTGTTCCGTTCGATGGCACATGGTCTGGCTAGTCAGCAGTTCCGCTCATATGAAGACATCTCAAAATGGCTTGATTCGTGGATAGTCTCAAAAGACGAACACTTCTACCGTGACGGTATTCGAGCTCTGCCAGAAAGATGGGAAAAAGTTGTCGCTAGCGATGGGCAATATTTTGAATGATTCATTTGTAAACATTTTTTCACAATAAAGTTGCATTTTCATCAAAAATGCAGCGAGAACTTAGTTGCGCACCTAATAGAAAAATATTGAGAATTCAACATTGCTATTATTATTAAATTTACTTTCTCTAGTTTTTTGAATTATAATATTAAAAAAGGAATCCCATTTATGTATTTTCATAAATTACTTTTAAATAACAAGTAACAAGACATTTTAGATATTTTAAATACATCAGTGCTTAGGCGAAAATGTAGAATAATTTTCATTTTTATATGTATAAAATTTATATATAATATTTAGTTAGTAATGTATAAAAATATTTTGTATTTTTATTATAGGCTAATATATCAGTAGACAAATACGTGGCATTAAAAATTGATTATAATAATTACGAACGTTGGAAATTTAATATTAGGGGCCGTTCCACTTTAAATATGAACTACAGAATCTCCTAAGCCATATATTTCTCACTTCTTCCTTTCCTATCTGACTAAATATATTTCATATTTTTTGCTATGTTGGAGAAATTGCCGTTCTAAATTATGTTGATAACAATGAAGTACAATTTATTTCCACTGTAACGCAGCCAATTATTACAAACGGTAATTAGAGAGCTTTTGTGTGTATTGTTGTTAATCGTTGCTTTGTGGTACGTTTGTAAATGCAAATAAAAGTGAGGTACAAATGAATTTCCTGTTTACAAAACTACCGACAAGCGTTTAATATCTATAAGTCCTATGTAAATAAAACCAATATTTTAAATTGTAAATTTCAACATAACTTATTGCAGTTATTTTTTACTTGTCAAACATGATATACCTTTGGATTTAAACCATTTTGTATAAAAGGCAGGAGACCAAAATTCCTTGGCAATAAAGATCTGGCAACAATGTACTTATTCACCATAAACTTCGTATTTCTTTCTCAACGTGAGAACAATCATTAAAATGGGTCTAGATAATGCCGCGCTTACATTACACATCAGTTGCGTACTTCTTTTACCTTACAGCAAATCGACTGTGAATGTTTAATGACTAAATAAAGCTGACTGTTGTTAGCTAGCGATCTGATATAGTACTGTCTGATTGTTTTTAAAATGAGAAAATTGCAATTCAAGAAATGTTTCTTGTGTCACTGGTCTTTTTAAGATCTGAGTTCATATTAGTTACCAGAACAATGGGAAGACGTCCAAAATAATAATAGTAATAATAATAATCGATGCCTTGACATCACCTAATAGCTTAACGCCAATTACAAGGGTCATTAGCGGACCATGAGTTATTAATATGTCCGCGCTTGTGGTGCAACATAAGATCTTTGGCTGTCAGCATTCCCTTTAATGGGAAAGGAAAACCGCGAAAAGTCTTCCCAGAGAGTCAGTTTCTTATTGAACTATCAGTAAAAGCTTTTGACGAAGAACATCGATATTCTCAGTTAAGTCATCTTAATATCTGTGATGTGGAAATACAAAAATGTCTTCTTTGAAACCTTGCTTGTCGGTCAAATTGTTCGATCCGTTCTTGTAATTCCAATCAAATTGAATTATATTTCTACGTCTACTGGAAGGTTAAAAGTTTTCGGCATTATAAAGGTAACCGTTATTATCCTAATGTACTCTAATGGTATAACGATCATCAATGCCTAATATAGAAATTTTTTTAATGACGCTCTGTGAAGGGAGAAGTTACCTCTTAAGGTAATTGTCTTTTTCAGTGATGAGGCACATTTCACATGTGATATATGAACATATCAATAAAGAGAATATGCTCTATTGGAGTGGTAACAATTCTAGAAAGCTTCATATGGGGTTAATTCACAGTGTTAAGATGATAGTCAAAAGTTGGAGTTATTGGCCTTTATTTTTTTAAGGAAGAGAATCAAGCAGTTTCTGTCAATTCAAAGCAGTATGTGGAATTTAAGACTTTTTCCAACCAGTTTTTTTGAGAAATGCATGTATGAAATGTCTGATTTCATCAAGATAGTGCCATGGCCTGGACGGAACATCTCGATTCGAGGTAACATTCTGTGGGCGTCGCGATTACTCGATCGTCCTATAATTTTTTAGAGGTATACCTCAAGAAATATTTTGTTTAAAACACCTTAGTTAAAATTTTAAATTATGTTTTTTATTAGCAGAAAATCAATTTTATCTATCAATAACACTTCTTTTTTTATTCGTCTTCAAGAAAGGGAAGTTTCTGCCCCCTGCTTTGTATTATATTTTTGAAACATACCCTTGGATCATTTTTAAGAAAGAAGGGACAAAACATTATTCAGAACCAATCCATCATTTTGAAGAATAAAGCTAAGATCCATGCGATGTGTGATTTCGGTCAATGTGACTACGGCTTCAACTTGCTAAGACGAAGCATGTACTATGCAGTTTTTGTTTCAGAAACTTTAGGGAGACACTATATTGCTCCTTTCGAATTTTATTAACACAGTAAGTGGTTCAATGGTATCCTATAACTTCCACATCTTCCATATCTCTGGCAACAGGTACATAATTACACCGACGAACTGAAATTTATAATAAAAATCATTTATATGTACATATGTATTTTGTATCCATCTAAATGTGTAAACAATGGCCGCCATTAAAGCCCCTAACAACCGGCTTTACTTCTGCTGAGGTAGAAAATACCTTTTACGTATGCGTAAGGCAATAAACGTTTGAGGAACATAGTATAGGTGTCCATATATACCTTAGAGATTCACAAATTCTCTTGCAATTGCGAAATCTGTACAACAGGATATGTATTCCAAAAATCTCAATTAATGAAACTATTGTTTACGAATGGGAATACGGAAATCATATTTTTGTGTTAAGAGTAGAAAAAGTGAACAATTAGTAACTGTTTTACGATTATCAGTTGTGGAACAAATAGATAATCTTTAAGTTTTTATAAAAGAAAAGAATAATCTTCATACTACTGTGAAAACTAATAATAGCTGGATATTACCAGTGCGTATTTTCGCTTTTAAAAACTGTATCTTTGCTTTTTAAAGCTTCGACTTAACAGCATTTTCTTCGTCTTACATTAATACCTTTTTATCACATTAAGAAATAATTCTGACGATGAAAACGCTGAACACATAAAGTATCTGATCAGAAAAACGTGAAAGTAATGCTGCTGGCAACATTTTCGTATTGAGATAACAAGGATTCGCCATAAATGGAACTTAAGACATTAGCAGAGATTAAAAATAAAGTGCAACTTAACGTCGAACTCTGCAAAGTGCCATTTATAATCTTAGCAAGTGATAAGCAGAAATGCGTTTTGAGCTCACTTATTGGCTTTGCATTTCTAACATGAATTCAATTGGTGACATCTTAGCTTATGTAATTCATCCGCGTGAAGATCTATCTCCTGTATCCTCTTACCTTAGAACCACTTACTATATTTTTCTGTTATAAATTAGTAAATGCATATTTAATTTTATATAATGACATACTTAACGTTTTCTGGAATTATTGACTGCTTTATCATTATTTCAATTTTGAAGTAAAATTTAGAATTCAGAACATCCTTGGTTATTCATTCATTTAATAACATGAGTTTATTTTTGTTTCTTTGAGTACGGTATTAAATTTAAATGTACAGCCAAAGGAATTTTTGCTTTCCACTCAAAGAATTTGGCTTGCAATTCAAGAGTTTGAACTCTTAAAATACAAGCAAATTCTGTTTTGTAAAGATCTGTTATCAACTATGTGTCTTTACTCTCTTCACAACATTTTTGTGTACAAGAATCTGATGGAGTTTTCGGTATGTTATTGTTTGTAAGATTTCTCTGTGAGACAAAGTATTTTAGTTGATGTATTATTAAAACAGACGAAGGTTCTGAAATAAAGAAGAAAGAAGAATTTAATCTTTTCGAAATTTTATTAACAATCAATATTTCGCCACAAAATTAAGATTTTCCTTCAATTTTTTTATGTAAATTCGTCTATATAAACATAATAAATATTATGTAACATTTTTACAGGAATTTGTTATGAAAAGTATTGACAATAAGATATTCAAATGAAAGAATACGACAAGTTAATATGCTTTTGAAACGCGAGCAGTTTTCAATTATTACGCCTAGAAATATTTAGAAATATAAAAATAATATCTGTAAGACTTAAAACAATTATGAAACTTTTTCGACTGATAACGAATACAACTAGTGAATCACAGCAAGGAGGAAGGTTATTAGTATTAGATCATTAGCTTTAACAGAACTTAACTTCTTCTAGGCAAAGAATTGCTTTTCAAAATGCCATTTTATGTTTTCAATAAAGACTTAGGTTACTATTACTAACATTTCATTTATTAATATTAAACAATCATACTTCACGTTTTATATAACTTCCTATAACTACGAATGCCATTCTTTGAAAGCTTCTTCAAAATCGCCTTCAAAGCTTTAACAATATCCAATTCTATTTATGATAATCATTTTTTTCAGGCCTTTCTTTACTTAAGTATGTAAATAAAAGTCTCAAAAGATGAACTTTATCAGGACCTTTGACATTTTTGCTGATGAAAAATTCTGCCACAACAATAAACACGTATGGGCAAGTTATCATGACGAAGCTTCTATTCTTCAATCAACTGAGGCTGTTTTCTGGCAGTTTCCTTTATTGATTGACATAAAAAATTTGTCAGTTACTGTAGTTTCATGTGGGACACTATGCTTTAATAGTAGATTTTGTGCGCGTGCTTTTTTTCATGATACTCCTTCCTTTTTTCTGCTGTAATAATCGTTCCCCACTTTTTTTATGTTCTTCTTGAAACTGTTTCCAGTACTAAATCGTTACTTTACTTGCTTTTTGATAGAGCATTAGGAAACGCAGAATCCCGTGTGCACAAACTGTAGACATGTTTAAATGCTTGTGCATGAGGGCACAAGCCTTTCAACTGATAAAAGTAAAACAGATTCTGCTTTATATTACTAGATTCACAATAAATATGTGTCTGCTGAAAATAACTACATATAATTTTTTTTGTTTGCAATTTAACCGGAAATGTCTGTGTTCTTTTTTTTACTGGAACAATGTCTTATTTTTATTAATATTGAAAAGAAAATTATTTGAGAAAACCTGTAATGTACTACATGGGTTTCATATAAAGAAAATTCAAAAACAAATAATTTTGATGAATTATACCCTAGTAAATAACGTTAGTAATAACGAGAACATTAATTAATTTTTTTCAAACTAAAGTAAAAAAGCCTTTTAAAATGGTCACTTATTTCTTGCCAACACGCGTTTTCCCGCTGTAATAGTGTAGTTACTGTAGTTGCAGATATTGTATGGTTCTACGTATCATTGTTATTTTAAATTTTAGTTCTCCTAGACTTTGTTTCTTATAAACAATATATTTTAAAGTTCCCCCAAAAAAGATAGTCCAAAAGTGTAAATCTGGAGCCCTAGCGGGACAGAAAAATTGTTATTTTAAAATTCTTTTTATTTTTACATTACGAACTGATGTTGAAAAATTATTCTCTTTGCGATTGTAATATGGAATATTCTCTTGAAGCAAATTTTCAACATAAAGGGTATGGTTCTATTATGTAAGATACAAGTAGTTTATTTAATGATTACGCGTTCGAATTTCAGAGAGGATTAGAATCAGATTAAGAGCAATATTCATGTCATTTGTAAAGAGCGTTCATAGAATTTTATTTAAATTAACTGGGTCAGTTTCGTATGGAACATGAAGGCATGCAATAGTTTCTAGAAGTCGGTCTTCGTCTTTAGGATATAACTTAAGTAAGTTTATATTAGAGTTGTGATATTGTTTTTATAAGGATACGTTGAACTGACGAAGGTGAAATACCTTATTAGCTGCAACTATTCGTATGGTGGTATGTGAATACGCTTCTACGTTTGCAAGGACATTAATAGTATTTTCATTATTACAAACAGGTTTTTGCCGTTGCACATGCTTATTTCTCCTGTGTTTGTAACTTTTTTTAGGCGTACGAAGGCACCGCAATAAGGGTGATGGTATTCGGAATAATGTTTATCATCACGTAACAGTCATCATGTATTGCTATCATATTAAACTTTTCACTAAAATGCAATATCACACAAACGTGTTAGTACAAGACTTATTAAAAATTAAACAGTTGCAATTTACAATTATGAATTGCTTGATGAATTATTACAAAGTATTTATCAAAATTGAAATTTCAGTAATCTGTTGTTTCAGTTAAAAAAAAGAAAGTTGTATACACTTCCCATTAAACCTGTAACGGAAAAAAAAACAAGTCATTATTTTACCAAGAAAGTAACATTAATAAAGAATTATATATGTACCATGTATAATAATAATAATCATAAGCCATGCCTTTACATTCCCCAATAGTATACCGTGAACTGCAATGGTCTTTGGCAGACCAAGAGTTATTATTACGCTCGCGTTCGTGGTGCGACTTAAGGTCTTTGTCTGCCAACATTCGCTTAAGCGGGAAAGAGAAACCACGAAAACCTTCCAGGACAGTATGCAAACGGACTCAAACCTGAGACCCTGGCGCGATAAGCCAATAACTGAGCTAACAGTTCTAATAGTATAGCGATATAACAAACCAAAATGTGTTCATTTTTATCATGGAATATTACAAGATTATGGCTTACAATATTGACCTTTCATCAAAAGTTTTAAAAATGTTAGAAAGTTACGAAATAGTTAAATACAGATTTGTGCGAATAATTATTGCTCTGTTATCGACCGCATGACTACAGCTTTCCCAATTATCTTTAAATTTTGTATGCAGTTGAAAACCAGTAGAGCCTATATATAGTAGAATATAGACAATTTCTCAGAAATCATTTCAAGTATATGAAAGGCTTCCACTGCAAATTTTCCTACACAAACACAAAATTTGATCGCGTATTTTTGCACCTTTAATTAAGCCATAATAATTTTTAAAGGCGCGACAAGAATGTTACAGTTTATAAGTTTTATCAAACTCGAAAGAAATACTTTTTGGTAATTACCATTTTGCAAAAAAAAGAAGACCTACTTGGATAATATTTTGTGTTTTTGACGCTTCATATTTCGACGTAAGGGCCCGCAATAAATTCATTCCTAGTCTGTTCTGAAAGGCTCTCGTTATGTGTATTATAAAATACATATAATTAAATAAAAAACTGTATTATGCAATATTCAGTTCAGCACATTTGTCTAATTTATTTCGTGAATAGAGAAATTTTGATTCAATAGAGCCAATACAAAACTAATAATAGAGAGATAAGTAAGTATGAAGAGTTGATACCTATCATCTGCCTAACTTGTGTGAGGAATTTGTTTTTCTCGAGATAAATTCGCCTCCGTTTATTTCCAATTGTTAAGAAGGAAAAATCATTCCCGCCGTCATATTAAGGGAGGAGGTAGTTAACGGACCCATTGATCATATTCATAATTTGCACGATTAGTACTTTTGAGATTTTGAACACTAATATACATAATTGTAACTATAAAGAAAGAGTAGGTGCTACGACGCCTAGGCTTTTATCAATATCCCCACATTTTGACTTCTTAGCATTTTGACTTTACTGGGAAAATTTCTTAGCTACTGGTATTCATTATTACGTTGCATTGCCAGATAGTTACTTTTTATGTGAACATTGCAATTTACAATTACTGGGAAAATTTTATATAATTAATCTGGATAGAATATCGGGTTTCTTTAATGCTGCATCGATGGTTTACTACATTTGGAATGTAAATGATTTAAAGGCAACTGCATAAAACCTAAGGAATATTGGAGAGAGAAACACATTCTCATTATAACTATTGTTTTGCAATATATATAATATTTATCGCTATTAAGTTTACATCAACTCATTCACATTCCATTTAATTACATATTTAGCAGTGCTTTCCATCTTCTTTATAAATTATTAATATAAATGTGTTCGGCACAGAATCCAATGTCAATCTTTAATCTACATAGCATAAAATCACACATTTTTGCCATTCTAGTTTATATTAGCCAATACATGCACATGTGTACAATTTGCATACATTTCTAACATTATCAGTTATGCATTTAGAAATGCTTTTGTGTTGAAAGGCACGTTTTAATACGTTTCGTAATCAAACAATAGAAGCAATTAACATATTTTTATTAGCATACTGATTTGCATAGCTTCGAAAGGGAAAAAAAAGTTTACATTGTGTCACTTGTTTTACGCACAAATTTTATTTGCACGGTCACGTATTAACGTGTATGTATACGCTTTATAGTAACAATAGTACTTTAACGCCCATGAAATTCAAAAGTCGTAATGTCTCTTATGTATTGATTCATAAATTACTTTATGCTGAAGAGGTGTGACGCACAAAATGCGGATTGAAAACCGTTTGTTCGTTCGACTTAACGTGTTCTGGTTGCTTTGTTTGTTTTGAATGCTACAGCGAATGTGTTGCATTAATTAGCTGCAAATATTGTTACACTAACTTCATTGGAGTGAGTCGTAATATATTTGAAAAGCAAACACACTTTCTTTATTGGCTAGCTGAAACGACTCTGAACAAATAAGAAAGTAAAATAAAAATGTTTTCAATGGAAAGGAACGTTCATAACTGATAATCCGTACACCTAGATTTTGATCAAATTTAGTTTCGTAAATTGATTATTTTCTATAGCATTCAAATTGTATCTTGGCGGGACAAGAATAAATTTGAAAAAAGAATTTTTTCTTTTGAAGCTGGCGATTTAATTTATTCTTCGTTTTGTGATTTACATTTCTATTGTATATATTGGACGTATGCACAACATTAAAATGGATTTCGAAATTTAAAAAAAAATACGTTCTCTATGTTAATATTGTTTCAGTGTATTTTGAAGCCTTGTTAATATTTAAGATTTCTATTTAGTATTGCTGCTTATATGATCAATAGATAAAATATATTGAATATTTCTTATATGTACACTAGTAATAAAAGATGATACAAGGAATAGAATAAATGTAAAAACAATTAGAAAAAAAATCGTTGCGTAAATTAATGTCGCAAATAGTTACAAAGTATTCTTTTGTAATTACTGAATAAAATAATAATGATACTCAAAAAGTGGGAATTAGCTATGGTTTCTCCACTCCTTAAGAAGAGTAGGCCACAAGGATATGACAATTACCGAGGGTTGTCTTTATTAAAAATGAAAATCAAATGTAGAATAAAATCTAAACTAAACACAAAACAAGTAATGCATAATTCATTTTAAAGCTGTAATACTGTACTAATGTACGCATTACATTGATTAAAAATTGTCAAAATTGTTAATATTAAAAAATTTGTATCGAGATAATAAAAGTATTGAACATATTGTATAATACAACAATGATAATTTAGTGGCACATATACTAGTAACAGTAGATCATTTAATTGAATTTCCATGAAAATATGGGAGTCTAATAATATTTAATAGCAATTGTTATGTTTCAATCTTAGCATTATGATTTGTTATGGAACTTAAATATTTATCTGCAATTAAATTACCAAAATTGGCAATAATTCCGATTTATTCTATTGTCTATTCTAACAATTATATGTCATTTACTTAATTTGGTAATTGTTATTATTTTCATATTAGAATTGTAGCAAGACTAGACACATTTAAATTATTATTATTCTAGATAATATTGTAAACTGTAAAATTTAACTATACAGACCTTCAAATCGTGTAAATTATTCCTTGGAAGAAAAAAAAACATTTTTAAACGTAATTTAAAAGGAGCGCGAGTAAGAAAAAACAATAGAATGAGACGACGCTTAATTTTTACGATAGTTTATTTTACTATTGCTCTTACAAAAATTGAAAAAAAAAGTGGTAAATTTAATTTTTAAATTTATAACTATAACATAGGAGTATTTCAAAAGTTTAATTAGCACACATACTATACAAAGGGTGGTAGGAAAGTTTTGCAATACAGCTTTGTTCATTTAATTTTTTCAAAGTAACTTCCTCTACACTCAATACACCTCTCCGTCCTCTGAAATCAATCTTTAAACCAATTCTGCCGAATGTCACTAGGGAGTAAAGCACACTCGTTATCCCAAGCCCGCAGAAGGTCCTCATCACTGGAAAGCCGAATCCCTTTTAGCTTCATTGTCACATGCGGGAACAGTGAAAAGTCGCAGGGGGGAAGATCTGGACTGTAGGGAGGGTGCTCGAGAAGTTTCAATCCTGTCCTAGTCAAATATTCGGTGCAGGCTTCGGCGCGGTGAGCTGGGGCATCATCGTGATGGAGAGAACCAGGTGTCCATTCTTGACTTTGGTCGCAGGTTCTTCATAGATTCAATGACTTCAGGCAGGTACTGTTCAGTGTACCGCTTAGCTGTGACTGTCTTCTGTGTGTCCAAAACGACGCGTTCCACAATTCCACTCGATTTGAAAAACACAGCTATCATTTTCTTCTTCACAGATCGGGATTTTCTGACAACTACGGGTGTCTCCTCATCCTCAAAGACTCAAACTTTGTTTTGAGCTTTGGTCGGCATATCGTAATAGTACAGCCAAGTCTCGTCACCTGTCACGATGTTGTTCACATACCGAGATTGTCCCTTATTAAACTTTTTTTAGCATCTCCCAGCACCAAGTCATACGTCGTGTCATCTGCTCTTCAGTCAGTCGATGCGGCACCCAGAGAGAACAAAGTTTCTTCACGTGCAAATGATCATGCAGAATCGAACGAATTGCTGGTGCATTTAGGACTAAAGCATCCTCTATCTGTTGGTAGGTCACTCGCCTGTCCTTGCCAAGCATTTTCCTCACAGAAGTAACGTTTCCCTCCGTAACCGACGTTCGTGGCCTTCCCGGTCTCCCAGCATCCTTCACAGTTAAATTTCCCCTTTGGAATTCTCTGGAATACCTGAATATCGTTGTGCGATGTGAACAAACATCACCTAGTGCAAAAGTCATTTCTTCAAAGCACTGGTCTATGTTTAAACCACGCACGAAATTATAACGGAAAACTGCCCTTATCTCATTTCGTGACCGCAATGCTATCGCAAGCACTTTACACATGGCGCAGCAGCTACTATGCACGTATGAACATGTCTCAACATGCAGCAACAAGCAGCTTCCTACGATTCATTGTTGCGCCATATTGCAAAACTTTCCAAGTACCATTTGTGTACAGAAAATGTAGTGAGCAATTGAAATCATACGTTATGTGTTTATGTACACTAATTCACTGTGTAAAGTCTTAAGTAAATGTAGAGATGTAGGTTATATTATAGGAAAGTTTAATTTAATTTTAAAAAGGATACGTATTCATACGTGGATTATCTTGCTTTGAGTATAATCAATGCAATGAAATCTTTTCATGTAGCCCAAAGGTTCAAAATTTTTCTTGTATGAGACTTGTATACCACAATCTCAATAAAGATTAAAACATTGCTAAAGAAACGTTGTATATAGCTTTAAGTTTGTATATAATCTTATGTTCAAAAAGACAAGGACAACTTTCGATCACACCCGGAGAGAACAAAGTATCTTCACGTGCAAATGATCATGCATTTAGGCCTGAAGTACCCTCTATCTGTTGGTAGGTCACTCGCCTGTCCTCGCCAAGCTTTTTACTCACAGTAGTAACGTTTTCCTCTGTAATTGACGTTCGTGGCTTTCCCGGCCTCTCAGCACCCTCTACAGTTAAATTTCCCCTTCGGAATTCTCTATACCACCTGAATATCGTTGTGCGATGTGGACTAACATCACCTAATGCAAGAGTCATTTCTTCGAAGCACTGGTCTATGTTTAAACGCCGCACGAAATTATAACGCAAAACTGCCTTTCGTGACCACGATGCCATCGCAAGCACTTTACACTCTCACAGTTAATGAATAACTGAGCCCATCGACATGGTGCGGCGGTTACTATGCACGTATGAACATATCTCAACATGCAGCAACAAGCAGCTTCCTACGATTCATTATTGCGTCATATTGCAAAACTTTCCTAGTACCCTTTGTATATATGGTATGCATAAATAATATTAGACATTTTCTCTAACCTCAGGTAAATAATTATTATGAGTCTATGAGCCTTCATCCGGAGAACTAGAACTTAAACCTATTTGATGCAGTCAAACAGATCCCAGGAAAATATATCCAGATAGTCAACAAAGCCTCGTTAAGTCGCTAGCGAGTTCGAAGAGGCTACACATACATCCATGAGAGGTACCGGTAAAAGAGATTTATATAAAAATCATCGAAATCCTAATTCATCAAAGAAGCTATATACGTATGTTTCAGTAGCATTAGATTGTATTCAAATATTTAATCAAAATCACATTCAGTCGCTTGCATTAACTCCATTTTCAGTCGTTATAATTACTTGAGTCAAAGAGCAAGTGAACAGCTTGTACAAAATGTTCAAATTAACATATTAATTTCATAACGGTTCTGTGCCAGTAAGACAGAAAAGAGCAGGCAGCAAAAAGTGGCTTGTGGCGAATTTGCAAAAAGATCTTATTCTACATGCCTACAAGGTTGCTTTAGCTCAAGATTTGAAACCAAGCGATAATTTGATGCACTGCGAATTCAGTAATTTGTTGAACTCGCTTTCGCTGAATATTGATTACATCTTTTTGGCCCGAATTGGTTATTTTTGACTTGGACGATATGTAGTTTAAACACTTGCACATTGCCAATCAAATAATTTATTTTACCGAAAGAGCGGTTTTGTAAATTAATTATTTTCATGGATTAGTAAATTATTCTTCACGCTCATGCGATTTACACCCCGTGACGTTATGTCGATTTGTTAGTTTACGCCAAAAAGCCAACATTACATTACTTGAAGATTAATACTGAAGGTGTCGTTGCTGATATTTGATTCAATTTATGTGAAAATGTCATATGTTTAACGGATTCAACCTTGTTAGTGCTTCTGTGAAGAACATTTGAATAATATGTTACATCACGCACTTTACATTGAACTGAAAATGATCTTAACTTCCCCACAATATTTGTGTTTTATTATGCAAACAAAAATTCGTCGGTGTGAATGAAAATGCCTTTACCGAAATAAATGAAAATTACTTTAAAAATTCTCATCCATATGTGAAAACCATTTTATTATAACTCGGCAACATCTAGATATTTATCTGTTAAAAATATGCGATGACAATATACAAATTATGCTTTCTTTTTTAAACAAGTCAACACCTCTATTTAAAGGAAATTTTTAGATTAAAAATTATTTTCAAGAACAGTTTTAGCAAAAATACACTGAAATTGAATTAAGTTCACTTATTCACTTTTATATTTTTTATTTTACATCGTTCTTGTTGTATAATAAAATACAGAAGATTCCGTGGCGTGAACCTGTATTCAATGTTGTACTACTCGTTTGCAATGTTATCAAACAACTGCGGCACATTTTATGTGTCCGATGCAAATACGTGTGTTACGTAACAAGCGACGACTGTTGACACATGCACTGAATAATAGGGACAGACGCAGCGGCCACTTCTGCCAACCGCGAAGAGAATACACAGAGTGCTACATTCACATGACCAACTAATTGACTTAAGCGCAGCAAACAAATCACGGTAAGCGGTGAACGTGCGCTCACTTAAATTATTGTTTGTCTTCGCCTAGAGTTCCAGGGATTAGCTGTTTTGTGTTCGATATTTACATTGAACATCACTTTGGCAGCCTTTATGTTTACCTAATTGATCGGATTTATACACGATTTCTTTTCTGCATTTCGAGAAACGTGTGAAAATTCTAATGGACCTACTTACATATATCTATGTAGGCAGCTTAATTATATTCTAAATAGGAAAGATATAACGATAAAAAAGGAACGGAGAATGAATCAAGTCAATTTAGTGCGCCAAACATGGAATTTACCGTTTACTCTAATTGTTACTATTTTGCTAAAGGAGCCTATCTTGATGTATTAGTGTAACTCTTTAGGTCTGAGGTTAAGGTAAATGATTGATACATTCATTATCATCAGCTATTAAAGCTTAACAATTAGCCAGTCATTTATTTAATTATTGCCGACATAATGTTAATATTGAATTGAAATATATTACACTAAACTCGAAATGGAATTCCACATAATGTAATGTTGAACTTATAATGTACAATGGTTTGATTTTATGTATTAGTAATTGCTGGCCTGCGTAGATGTGTGTGATATTATTTCGTGACTAGGTATTCCATTATAAATTATTCGTGCCATACAATTGATTCGTTCCACACTAATGTTTCTGATGATTTGCGAATTTTTAAAAAAAAAACTTTATGTATTTAAAAACTACACAAAGCGTCAATAAAAAAAAGATATCCTTAAACTGAAACAAAAGACATATTATGCCGATAATGTAGTTGGGTTACTTGAAAGCATTTAAAATATGCATGCGTTTAATATATTTTCGATCATTTGGAAGTATAGGAACTAGATGATAGAAGAGATAATACAAAGAAGAGAAATTATATAAAGTAAATTTCGGCAAGTAAAAGTGCCTTTCAACAATAGGAATAATAACTCGCCTCTAGGAAAATTTTACTTCAAATACATACATATATAATAATATACAATATCGTCCATAAGTTTAATCGCACTACAGATAATTTTAATTGCGCAATGATATTAAAGAGACTGTTTATTTTCATGGCAAATGTATTTATAAAATACTAAATTAACATACATTTCAAGCAATTGACATTATTAATCTAAGTAATATTATAATAAGTTAGCTTAAATTTTACTTTCATCAAAGTAACCACCGCTAGCTGCGAACACGGCTTCACAAACACGTGTCATTCGTTCAACTAGTCGGTCGAGATATTCCTCATCGATAGAGTTCCATTCATTCCGCAACTTACTCCAAAGATCTGTCTTGCTAGTAGGAGGTATTTTACGCACTTCACGATCCAAACAGTCCCAAAACAGCTCTATTGGATTGCAGTCCGGACTTTGGGGTGGCCATGTCATTAATGTAAGGATTCCTCTTTCAGTTTGGTCAGCGAAAAACTTTTGCACAATCTTTGTTGCGTGTTTGAGATCGTTATCTTGCTGATAAATAAACCCCGGGTCCATTAGCTCCATCGCTGATGGGAGAATATGCTCTTGCAATATACCCAAATAGACTTCTTTTGTCATTCTTTCTGTGATTTCCGATGTGCCCATCTTCAAAGCAACCCCAAACCATCACATTTCCGTCACCATGTTTCACTGTATTAACCACACATTCATCTAACATTCTTTTCCCGACACGACGACGAACAAAAGTACGGGGTTTATTTCCAAAATTTCAAATTTGGATTGAGACTTTTTTCCATTCTTCAACTGTCCAGTACCTGTGTGTTCTCGCCCAGGCCAATCTTTTTTTTTATGTCGTGCAGTCAGACATGTTTTTTTTTTACTGCTACTCGACCTCTAAGTCCAGCTTCAGCTAAACGGCGTTTGGTTGTTGTTACGCTAACCGTGGCTTCGTGGTGTACGTTATATTGTGCTGCTATTTCCAGGGCTGTAAGGCGATTAATTTCAGATATTTGTCCACCGCGTTTTCGGTTCCCGGGTTGGCCAGTTTCTGCCATTCACTTTATAGTTTGACGAACACAATACTCGGAAACTTCTAGTTTTCGGGCTATTGCTCTATTAGAAAGCTTTGCTTCATGTACAGCGATAATTCGTGCACTTTGTTCAAGAGTTAGTTGCTTTCTTTTTGCCATGTTTTAGACACAATTAAAAAATACGCTCACTCGATAGCACTTGCTGACAGTTCGTTAACAACGTGAATACTGAGTATTCACTGTATAATAGACATAAAATATACCCTTACAAGCGCACAAATATCAGGTAAAGACTGGCTATTACGTCCACATAATAAACTATACAATAAACAATTTCTAGTAAGGGATAATCTCCACTCCTCACCCTCATTATATTTCTTACGTGAATATTATTTTTTGAAATAGAAAATAAGGCGTTCATTCGTTTATACAAAATACTTCGGTTAAATAACGTGCAAATATGTAAAATGATTTTAGTTTGGATAAAATTTCAATATATTAACTTAAATATTTTATTTTCTTCTGCAATTAAAATTATCTGTAGTGCAATTAAACTTATGGACGGTAGTGTACATACATATCATCTCTAAGAAAATTTGGCTTTAAATATACATATAATGCAATGCATTTCATTGCTTCACTTTATCACACGATGAAGACAAAATGGATACAGGCAAAGTAATAACATAACACCAATCGCAGATTTGAATTATACTGGAAAAATCAAGTGAACATTAGAAACTACATAGATGCATATGATTGAAGTCAAGAGATATTAAACAATTATTAAGGAGATGCGAAAAAACTATGACCTTTGCAAGTGGAAGATTCGTTAATGTGTTAATCACTTAGACATCTTTAGTTTTACAAAAATATTTCAGAATTCACTGTGTCCATCGAATTATGAAAATTAATTAAGTCAGCAGCATTACCAATAAAAAAATGTCAACAAGAGTTTTGGAAGAAAATTTTTTTGAAGAATATACCATAAGGAAACAAAGGCAGCAAAAAACATTGTAATTATGAAAAGCATGATAAAAGAAATAAACGGTATAGGGCAGCCCAAGTTTCAATACATGGTATTAGCGTATACAAAATAGATCGTGAGTTACATACATAGAAAGACTATACCAGAACAAAGAGTGAGAGGAATTTTTTAGAACAAAAAAGTTTTTCCATGGCGTTTGTCGGGCATTTAAAGTTGAATTACAACATTTTCAAGGATTACTTCTATGGTTTCTTTAAAGTCAGTATGCAGTATTTCATTTTGTTTTGCTATTACGAATTTTCATACTATCAAAACTTCTCTTCGGTAAAGACAAGTTTGATTTTTGGCACAGAAATCATTTTCCTTAATGTATCTAGTGGAGCGGTATAGTACAGTCCGGTCTTTAAGTCTCTTGTATTTTCTTAGGGGAAGGTGATCATGATGTGACCACTGTTGAGATTTCCGTTTGGATTCGAAACAATGGCGAAACCAGGTCTCATTAATCGTAATAAATTTTCGTAAAAATTGGCTTTGTTCAACGCTTCAAATTATCGCTGATGTTTGCGTTTTTAATCGCAATTCACGGCTTGTGATACCTATTTTTCTCTTTACTGATAGTTTCGGTGTGTCCAATTCTATGTGTAAATTGTGATATACGCATTTAGTGGATTCTTCGGCCATTTGTAACAATGTCATTAGTTTTACTGATCATTTCCGGAATCGTTGCAATTTTTGATGCCCTTGGTCGTAGATTATATTTTCTTTGTTTGTGGTGGGTGTCCAACTGGGTTGTAGTACTTGGGAATGAGAGTGTATTCAGTGTGTGTAAAGTGCCCATGGCTTTGTTAATAACCTCTCTTAGAGGGGAAGTAGTGTTGATACCAGAAGAGGTACCGACGACCTCCTAGATGGGAAAGTTCTTAAAAATCGCATTGCCCTGAAAGAGGTTTGAACTGTCAGCTTCTTTAAATAAATATCTGAAGTCCAGTCCTCTTACTGCACGCACTATTGCGTTATGTGCTGGTATTATCATATTGAAATTACGGTATCCAGTCACAAATTGTACCTTCGAATGAGCGTTATCACTCAAAGTTTCTTATGTAGAAACCAACATTTTAGATTATATTGCACAACAAATTGTGAATTTATACGCTTTAATATTTTCCTTCAGAGTACTTGCTGTCTGAATGTACACTACCGGTCATATTTACTTGCCCATCCCAATTTTATGTGTTTCCTGAAATACGGATTATCTTTAGAAAAATCTGTATTATAATTATTCAACAATATTATTAGTGGAAATAATTCCATATGAATTTCTACGAAAATCTTAAATTGTTTATGATATATCGTAAAGGTGTCATAAATTGGAAAAATACCATAAATATTATATAGGCTAATCCTTACAGTATTAACAGTTTTACCTGCATTTCCGAAAGGTATTACCAATACTGTGTTGTTGTACTAACTAATTACAATATTAGGATGTGTTATTCAAAAAGGAAAATAAATTTTATGTCAGTCATCGTTCATCTTTTGTTGCGAAAACAGTGAAATAGAGAGTTATTGTGAATATTTTAATGCAATGCCGAAGACGAAGGAATTATCTGTTGAAGTGTGTGCTATGATAATTACTTATTATCGTACGGGTAAAAGTAATCGCGAAATTGCAAAAGAATTACGATTAAATCGCAGAACCGTTGATTATAACGTTAAAAAATTTGAAGAAAGTGGTACATTTTCCAACAAAGGAAGATCTGGAGGACGCAAAGCGACTACATCTGCAGATGACCGGCATCTAATACGGATAAGTAGACGCGATAGACGAAAAACAGCACCAGAAATTGCTGCTGAAATGAATAGAGCGCGTGCTAAACCAATTAGTGTGTCGACGGTACAGAGAAGGTTAAGGCAAGCGGGTTTATATGGAAGAATTGCTCTGCGAAAACCACTACTACGAAAGCAAAACAAGATACAACGACTAAATTGGGCTAAAGAACATAAGAATTGGACGATTGATCAGTGGAATAATGTGTTGTGGACAGACGAATCGAAGTTTGAACTTTTCGGTAGTAAAAGGCGAATATTCGTAACAAGATCCGCAGGAGAAAGAGTACTGCCAGAATATATTGCGCCTACCGTAAAACATGGAGGAGGTTCAGTAATGATTTGGATGTGTTTTGGTGGAAGATCTGTACGCGACTTCTTCAAAATTGAGGGAATCCTAAGAAAAGAAGGCTACAAGGAAATTTTAGAAAATAACGCTGTTCCTTCAGGAGTAAGGATTCTTGGCGATTACTTGCGTCAACTAGAGGAGCAAGGGCAAATCTCTATAATGGTATGGCCAGCTCAAAGTCCTGATCTGAACCCAATAGAGCTTCTTTGGGAAGAATTGGACCGGAAGGTTCGAGAACGTGCTTATCATCCACCACTGTACTGTGGGAACAACTTCAAGAAGCCTGGGCACAAATTATAGAAGATACACTGCAAAAATTAATTGAAAGAATACCGCGGTTATGTGCCACAATTATCAAAAATAAAGGTGGGCACATTGATGAGAGCAAAATTTAATAATAATTAATGATAAAGTTTTTATATACTATTTTATGTTTATTTTACATTATTGTATTGGTACAATAAATAAATTTTCAGTACACATTTGATAGTTTAATAATTTTGCCTAAAACTAAGGGTGGGCAATTAAATATGACCGGTAGTGTATATGCATATGGAGTAATTTGCATTTCAATAACGAGTGTGTCCATCAATCTACTTAGACGTGCAGTTGCCTAAAGTTTAAATTACTTACATAGATTTATTAATTGTAAGTGCACTTTGATGTATAGTTTTTTTTTAATTTAACTCCATTCTTATATCTCTAATTTACAATTTGTACAATATAATAAGTAAATTGTGTGGCTTATATACATGAATTGTTGCATTCTCCTGGTGACGAATTCCTATACTATACACTCCTATTGCAATAATTGGAAATTTTTAAAATAATGTGTGGTATGTCTAGTAAATTCTAGAATCGAGTTGAAAGGTCAGAGGGATTCTACCTCTTGACTCTAGGTCTCTTAATTGGATCGGTCACCAGGTTCGCAACCAAGTGGGTAGTCTTTCTGCGTACTTATCATAGAAACTTTTGCTTTTCGACCTATAATTAATAAAGTTAAATAACGAATTATTTTTAGCGACAGAATCATTAAAATTACATAAAATGTGAGATTCTGTTGATGTATTGATGTATTGATGTGTATGTACATATGTAGAACAAACGTTCAGACTTAACTATTTTCACATGTACATATATGTACAACTGTACTAGAGCACTTGTAGAATACAAAAAGAGAAAGAAGTTAATAATACGAGAAATCAAGCTCCATTTTCTTCCTAAAGTGTCACTTGTTTTACAGCATAATGCCTGTAGAAATTCAACCAATCCTGCTCTTCCTGGCTCTTTTCAATTAAATCGCATTCATATTGAAATTTGCCTTTATTACCCGGATCTCAATTTACTCTCCTGTCGTCAGTTATCTCGTTAAAATAGTTCCCTAATGATTTTGTGCACTGTCGCCGCTTTGAAAGTCAGAACAAAGTGCGCATGTCAACACGATTCTCTTCGACATATCCGCTGTTATGGTTTAAATCACCTACTCTACGGTATGTATGTGCTCCGTATTGTACGTTGATAAACTAGTAAGCAAGCAGTGAACGTTCTGCTCTTCAAAACAATGCAGTTGTACGACCGGTGGTTTTATATGCGACGCAATGATGAGAGGCCACAAATGCCATCGACCTATGTACCGTCATAGCGTATAGAAGTTATAAACTGGCGCCATCACAGAAATGCGGTTAGCTTGTACTAGAAAACGCATATCTCTCATTGTGCGTTTATATTTTACCAAGATCGATTCTTCAATGAAAAAGAATGTTTAACGTTTTCGTCCCATATATCATTCGCTTTCCTTTTATGTTTTGATTGATTTGTTAATTAGTTCGTTTAATATTTTGCTATCATTTCGATTGTCGATCCAACAATCGTATATAATTTATTTCGACGAGAAAATAGGACTTACAATCAGAGTCTCTTTAATATTTTTGATGGCATTACTCACTTTGTATATTTAATGATATTCATCATGGACATTTTTAGCACTAAAATTAATTTGTAGTATAATGTAGTAATTACGAGTTTTTGAATAAATGTATATTTATATAAAAACACGGCTATCTCAAATGCTTTCAAAGTCTTGCATAGTTGTAATTTACATTAATTTATTTTATTATTTATAGTCAAAATCAAATACTTTTTTAGAAGTCCTAACAGCTGTACAAGTTTTTATTCTTAGAAGTTACAAGTAGTCCTATTAATTAGTTACTAGTTTCAAAAGTTTTCAAAAACTAGTACTAGGTGGCGTAACTGAAAGAGAGTGACATTTTATAACTTTAAAGTATTGGGTTGGCAACTAAGTACTTTCGGTTTTTACTGATAGAGAGCGTTGCTTTATATTTTGTATAACGTATGTTAGTGCTGTACTTTACCGTTTGTCGCGTGATACTAGTCACATTAACGTAACTTCAGAAGCAAGTAGTGCTTGATTTTTATTAAAGCTATTAGTTGTGGGTTAATTTTAAATGGAGTGCAGAAACGAACATTTTCGACAAATTTTAGTATCTTATTTCCGTAAAGGAAAGAAAGCTGCTGCGGCTCGCAAAAAGATATGTGAAGTTTATGGTGCTAATTGCTTAACAGAGCGCACGTGTCAGAATTGGTATAAAAAATTCCGTTCTGGAGATTTTTCCCTCAAAGATGAGCAACGTTCTGGTCGGCCTACTGAAGTTGATGATGACCAAATCAAAGTCATAATTGAAGAGGATCGTCATATAACTGTTCGAGAGGTTGCGGAGAGGCTACATGTATCGCACACAACAATTGAAAAACATTTAAAATGTCTTGGGCTAGTTAAGAAGCTTGATATTTGGGTACCTCATGAATTGAAAGAAATTCATTTAACACAAATAATCAACTTTTGCGATATGCACCTTAGACGAAATGAAACCGACCCTTTCTTAAAAAGAATCATCACTGGTGATGAAAAATGGGTCCTGTACAGTAACATAGTTCGAAAACGATCATTGATCAAACACGATAAACCAGCTCAATCCACATCGAAAGCTGAATTGCATCCAAAAAAGATCATGCTGTCAGTTTGGTGGGATTACAAAGGTGTTGTATTTTTTGAGCTGCTTCCAAAGAACCAAACGATCAATTCTGATGTTTACTGTCAACAATTAATAAAACTGGATGAAGCAATTAAAGGAAATCGGCCAGAATTGTCAAATCGGAAAGGTGTAGTTTTCCACCAAGATAATGCAAGGCCTCACACATCTTTGGCAACTCGTGGGAAACTATTGGAGCTTGGCTGGGAAGTGATGCTACATCCCCCATATAGCCCTGATCTAGCACCATCTGATTACCATTTATTTCGAAGTTTGCAGAATTCTTTGAATGGTAAAACTTTCACAAATGACGATGACCTTCACTCGCACCTGGTTCAGTTTTTTGCTGATAAGGACCAGAAATTTTATGAGCGCGGAATCATGCAGCTGAAAGAAAGATGGCAAAAGGTCATTGAGCAAAATGGAAAATATATAATTGATTAAAAACTATTCTTTGTTTAAAAAAAGTGTTTTATTTTATAGTACAAAACCGAAAGTACTTAGTTGCCAACCCAATAATTAACAGATCAAGAAGCCAACTGTGTAGTTCTATTCGTGCATTGCTTCAAACAATTAGTGTTGAGAAAAAATAACTTCGTTTTGAACAATTTCAAGCGATGACTTTGTACGATTTTATATGTGGGTTAATTAAAAAATAGTGCATCGTTTGGCTACTGTCAGCAAAACATCATTAAATAGCATTACTTGCAAACAGGTTTGAGAAATTCAAGGGTAGACGTATAATTTTAGTGATACCAACCTCTGTTTTAGTAATAAGCATGCATACTTTAGCAGAAATGATACAGAGCGACAGCCATTTTCATATATGTATATATTTATTTAGCTATGAAAAAGCGTGTTCCTCCTTGGATTCCGCAGTACTTTACTACAACACAAAAAAACTTCGTTTCAAATGGAGCAAAGAAATGCTTAAAGAATTCAACAAAAATGCTTCAAATTACGTTTATAATATCCTGTCTGGTGATAAAATTTGTATTTAGTCGATCAAGTTCGGAAATAAAAGTAACTCAGTTGTTCGGATATTTCAAGATGAGCCTTAACCAACAAAATTTGTTGCTTTTCATAGTGCTTAAGCAATTGTAGTTACATTTTTTTTCATTTGCTGGACATATGATCATTGCCACTTTCAAGAATCGAGGTACTGGTAATGTTAATTACATGTATTTACTAGACGGAATGTTTGAATTAACGTTTTATTACCCATATAGGACATACGAGCAATAAAAATTAATTCAAATATCAATCAGAACGATTTATCAACTTGTGATTTCTTATTGTTTCCATTTGTCCATTTGCAGTTAACGCGTTTATAAAAGGTGAGTCAGTAAGGAGGCAACATTTGATTTTCATGGTAATTTCGTTTTTTGATCAAAATGTCATAAATGTTAGCAGACATAAGACGATGCAGCGACATATGAATGAACAGTTCGTAGATTATATACAATTTTGTAAAGAAAATACACCAAATCGCCTGACAGCGATAGCGATTGACCGAAAAATTTGAGGATACTGGTTCAATTATCAATAAAAAAAAAACACTAATTCATCGACCAGAACAATCTATCGAAAATATGCTGCAGTGACTGAAAGTGTTGTGAGAGTCGCTAGGCTTCACAGGAATTGGCAATTTTAAAAACCTTTTACAATGGATTTTAAAGAATAATCTCTATCTTTATCCTTATGAGATTCAATTAATTCCGGGAAATTAAGCCGACACCATGCACCATCTGGTTATTGCAGAATCAAGAAGTGAAATGTGATTTTTTCGAAAAAAACTGTTTAGTGATAAAATGCACTTTATTTTAGACGAGTATGTGAATATCCTCAACTCTTGTATTTGGGTTGCTGAGAATTCTCGGCGAGTTTATGAGAAAAAACGCACCCAAAAAAATGTAGGTTTTGGGATGACGGAGTTATTGGTCCATATTTTTTCGAGGACTAAGCCGGCAGTGTAGCAGGATGGGGAAACGTGCCACACAACACAAAGAACAATGCAGTTGTTCCAAGAGAGTTTTCCGGACTGCGTTGTCTCATTAGCAACTAGAGTTGACCACCGTGATTGTGTGCTCTCACGTCGTATGATTTTTAGCTCTGCAGTTTTATTAAGTCGTACGCAACTATTCAACATTCGATCGCATGGAGTGTTTAGATTTTAAATTCTAACACCGAAAAAGAATGCCAATTAATTTTTGGTTTTTAATACTTTTTCTATTATCTGCTTCTGGGCTTCCGAGCTGGAACCGCGTCACTGGTATAACTGCCGACGTTTCGTACCCATTCGTATGGGACATCTTAGTAGTAGTTGAGCCCTGAAGATGTCCCATACGAGTGGGTACGAAACGTCGGCAGTTATACCAGCGACGCGGTTCCAGCCCGGAAGCCCAGAAGTAGATAGTATGGACCAAGACCGCGGAAGTCCACGTACCAGACTTTTTCTATTGATTTTTGCAGCAATTCTCGTATTTTTGGCTCGCCGAAATGGAAGAATAAGTGTTCTAGCATATCTTATTATGACAGCTGTGGAACGAAGAAGTCGCTAAATAAACTTCATTCTATTTTCTGAAGAATCCAGGTACTCAGTGTATGTGGTTCTTTAGTAAGGGTATCACTTCATATAGTGAGATGGTAATATGTCGTACGGCTACAAAAAGCCATGACATTAATAATAATAATAGTAATAATAATGTCTTCATATCCCCTAAGAGTTTAACACCAATTACAGAGGGCATTGGAAGACCATGACTTACAATAAGATCCGCGCTCGTTGTGCAACTTACAATTTTTGGTTGCCAGCATTCATTTAGACGAGAGGGATAACAAGGAAAGGTTTTCCCGAAGAGCAAGTTATTGGATTCGATCTCCAGACCCTCCGGTATAATAAATCAGTAAGTTACTATTGAATAATCATCCGGCTCGACGAGTTAACTATTTGTAAAAGATATATTATGGCCAATAGTAACTCTTACCTCATCTACGTACTTGAGTGTTGCCTTACATTGCTGATTCCCTAATTTGTTAGACGTAATAGATCTGGGTTTGTAACATTATTTATATCCTGGACGTGATCTGTCTCTCCTGGCTAATTTTGTAAAGCTCTGGTTCTAAGTGGAGCCCGTATAATCAACCACTCTTCAATACTGCATACTTCGTGGGGCGATCGTGGTAGCTGTCGATCAGGAAAGACATTCTTGGAACTTTCATTTTCATTCCAGATTACCTAACTTTTCATTATAGATAAATATGTTCTTAATTTTAGTTAATGTGATGATGCACAGGTATTATTTATAATACCTGTGCATCAAACGTGAATTATTCTTATTTCGAGATGTAGGATCTATGTTCAATTTATAGCCAGAGTGCATTATTTTTTGACAACAGTGTTAGAAGTTCCAAAATATATTAAGAGAGAGAACGAATGATATCTATTTTCCCAGCATTCATTTCTATTTTATGGAATCTTTACCTCTTTTTTTATATTTAAATTAATAAAAATATAGATGATATGATCTAGAGCAGGTATGGGTAACCTTTGACATGTTGTGGGCGAAACTTTAATGTGCAAATACGTTCGCGGACCGCGTTTAAAGTATTGCATTTTAAAGTAGTGTTCATAATTTTTAGGGATAGATATCAGACATGAAATAATACGAGAATGTCTCGCGGGCCGGATCAAATCTTACAGCGGGCCGGTTGTTGCCCACATATGATCTAGAGGATCTTCATCGAACGATTCAAAGCTTCTTTAGTCATACAAAAAAACATCTATGGAAAATCAATGAAGCAAATATATGCAGTTTTTTGGTCACCGCATGAATTTTTCGCGAAACAACAGAGATCTTATTATGAAGAATAGATTTATATGCGAACTGTTTGACATGCATTTAAATGGTTTGTGTAAGTGCTGATATGAATCTCTTGAATTTAATTAAATATACATTTGAAACAGAAAATGTACGGATAAGAAGATTGCTTCCATCACAATCTATTGCTATTTCGCAAAACCTTGGTAAGGCCTCGCTTGCAACAAAATCAATCGAAGATCGTTAATATAATTTTGCGATATTCTTGTTGCCACTCTGTTTTTAAATGTGAATTTTTAGTGGATACAGTTCATCTATCTTCAATTCCGTCTTACAGTTTTTTTTCTTTAGAAGAATTTTTGAGAAGAAAAAAAGAAAGTTTTCGTGTAGTCTTAGTATATATAAACTAAAAAATTAAATTGGTTATATACTACAAAAGTATAAGTAACAATAATTCTCTTCGACTTCAAAAGTGAACTTTATGTTATATGGAAGAAATTCCTTCTAATATTTGAATATAAATATGGATTAAGTTTAAAGTCAGAATAATCAGCAAATCCATTACTCAATATTAATGACATTAAAGGTGCCACCACAAGTTACGTATTCTATTCCATTTTCTTAACGAAACTACAATTGCAATTGAGAAATGCGAGATGTTATTTACACCCTTTGTTAATTACATATCTGATAACGATTATTTAAGTTATCAACAAATTTTATTTTGTTTCCTAGACATTTTTATGGAGTTTTAGTAAAAAAGGAGTTTGACTCTGTTGTTCAAGAGAACTAACTTTGGCAAATGTCAACCGACTGTTCTCAAAGTAAACATATGTAAGTGATAAATGGTTCAATAAAATTACATAAACTGTATAAATATCAATGCTTTTTATTGATATAAATCACTTGCCAAGTAAACATAAATATTATAGTTTTCGCAACCCAATTTCCAATCACGATCACCCGTCCACGAATCTCAATATTCCCACAAGAACGATTGATTAGAAGAAATTAAATTGTAACATCATCACCATCTTGTTAGTTCAGATCTTGTTTGCTCTCAACAAACTATATAAACTTATTACCTTGACGAAAACCGTCTCAAACCTGAATACAATTGAAAAAGAATGCTGTTCAGGTGTACTACTATCTCGAGTATTCTTCGAAAGTACCAATTAAACCTATTTCCGATCGTTGCTATTGACTTCATAAAATAATTAACCGTAACTACTTAGTCATGTGAGAAATAGCGAAAGTTTATTTATTAGTAATATATCCATTACTTAAACTTTTTTCCTTTGTTAATAATATACTAAATGTACAATAAAAGGTGCTGAAAAGAATTAGTAAATTCTATTAATTACTGGCTTTTATTATTAAGCTTTTGCTTAGGTACGCCAACGACTATAAAACCTCATTCTGTATTTCGGTCTAATAAGATATTCATTAAAAAAATGTTTTAAATTTATTGTTTTATTGAATAATGACTATGATAACAAAAGATGTATTCATATGCATCATCGACTGTGTTACAAATTTTATTATTTTGTATCAATAAGTACTTCAAATTAAAATATTATGTTTAGTACGAAGAATGGAAGAAAGATTCCAACTAAGATTTTTTCTTTATGCATTGTTACATGGAATCCCTCCCTTTGTGTACATTTGAGATAACTGTGTGTGTATGTATTTTATGATTACCGTCCAAGAGACCGATCATCCTGTTTTAAGAAGTTGACTGTGGGCGGAGTTCGCGTGCAACCAACAGACACGACAGTCTTGCCGCGGTCACCGTCCGACATAACCTACATTCGCGCACCCGTACATATGTTAGTTAAACGGACGTTTGAGGACTTTCCGGCGCATTTTTTTGGGAATTTATCGCAAATTAACTCATATCGGGTGTCAAACTTCCGTTCCGCTTTAATTTCCGATTCCTTGCACCTCCGCAAAGCGTGCAAGCGCTAAGTGGTACATCGGAAAATACTGTTTTGGTGAAATTGAGATGCTGCATTTCTGGTCGGGCATAGAAAAAGGAGGAAACGTGAGTATTGTTACTTTGTTTGGCGACCTGTACACCTTCGGATGCCCTAAATCGCCTAGTTGGATTGATGTGGGATTTATCGCTTTGTGATGTACATTTTATAATTTAAACAATATTTTAAATATGTACATGTTAAGAATCTTTCATGTCTGTGATGACAATGTAACGATGAGAATTTCCGATGCGAATCCATTCAAAATTAATAGCCAAGCATTGACTTTCTAATGAAAGAAATATTTTCGTTCCAATATAAATACTGCAAGCACTGTTACGAAACGATTCTAGACAAAGACAAAATACAAAAACTATTTATTTAATTAACCAGAACCATAAATGTCATGAATTAATTAAACTCTTGCTTGGTTTATTAACATAATGCTTAAAGTAATGATATATTGTCTTAATTTTGTAATTAATCTTGAAATAACAGATTGCAGCTTTCCTTTACTTTTATAGGTAATTATATAAGTTATTATAGATTTTGTTTAATTGATCAGTAAAATTTGCTTAAATTATATACAGGGTGATTCAAATAGATGGACATGCTTTTCAATGTAAATTACGACCGTAGTTTAATTCATCTTTCACACTTGATGAAGAATGTGTTCAGTCACTGAGTTCATCACTGATGTGATACGGCTTCTTAGGTCATTAAAATTTGTTGAATAAGGTGTGTACGTAAACTGCATCTTTCAAGAGTCTTCATATGAAAAGATCTTAAGGTGTGAGGTGAGAAAATCTCGGTGACCAGAACTGAAGTATCAGGTCTTCGTTTCCTATGAGATCTGTCCATCGTTGAAGTATTCATTGAGGAAACGTCATACATTTAAGTGCCGATGGAGTGAAAGTTCGTCCTAGTGGAAAATGTATTCTTCTAATTCTTCATTCATTTGAGAAACAAAGCAATTCTGCAGCATTCCAAGATATGTTAATCTAGTAATCGTGTTTTCACCAAAAAAATAGATCCATTGTTGTTGTTGTTGGCTTGTTGCTTATTCCAATGACATATGCTCTACCTAGTTGGAGGTTCACGACAAAATCCACGCTGCACCGCAATCGCACTCACTTTTACTGACTTCACGAACACCAGAAAGTTTTATGTTCTATAATAACTATTTTGCGTTTACTTTTTAATAAGATATGCATGAGTGTGTATTCTATTTAGTTAAAGAACAATATTTTTCTTAGCTAATCCAGAATGCTTTTTCTAAAGTAAGTGTTTCTAATTTTTCCAAGAAGCTGTCCAATTGCAACTTTTTGCTGATCGTATGTTTTTAAAGTTTTTTAATCGCACTGAAAGTATTCTTTTAATTTAACAACCCTGTTCTTAACAACTTTGGACCAGTATTTATCAGGAAATTTGAAAATTCTATTTTTCCAGAACATACTGTTTTTTTTCTGCAGTGACTGGCGAATGGGGTGGGTGAGATGAAATATTCCAAGAAAGTTGAAGCAGTTTATTCTGTGAAGAGTATGAAAGTCAGTCGTCAAGAGTTTTTTGTCAATAAGCTTAATGTAGTATATGGTAATTTTTAGCAATCTGACCGATTAGTAGATTTGTTTAAATTTTATACTGAAACTACTCGGGAATTTGCTTTTTTTGAAAATAAATATATTTTAGTTTCTTAGACAAAAATTGAGAAAATTATTGATTTTACTGCCTGTATGTTATTCTTATTTATACAGACTATCTTATAACTACCCGTAATTTCGCAAGTGTGTGTAAAAATGCTTTTTTTCAAGATTTTGTTATTCAGTACCTAATCTTTTACTTTTATACATAGTCACCTGTCTAACTCTGCATACTTAGTCCGGTGGTGCTTAAACTTTCCTATACCTTTTGTACAGTAATGTTATTTAGGACTTTCAAAATAGGTACCAGTTTCAGATATTACGTCGTTCGAGCTAAATCCGTTTTCAGTCGGACATTTCTTCAAATTGGAGAACAATAAGAATTAAGTAAGAGCTTACTTCTGCATGTAGGGCACGTGTAGGAGCAATTCTAAGACATATCAAACGTTGAAATTATTGATAAATGAGTTAATACACTGGAGTAACCCTATATAGAATTCTTTTCCTTTCCAAACCTGGTTATTTTATACTTTACATAGACATTATCATTTCAGGCGATAGAATCATTTTTGCTTTATTCGGAACACTTGAACAAATTTCCATCTATTGTCCAAATTGTTGTTTTGTCTTGGTGTTTAGTGATGGATCTAAGCAGTGGCGGCTGGTCAGGTGAGGCAGGTGAGGCAGTGCCTCACCATCTAAATCTTGGAATTATAACAAGAATAATATGTATACTTTTAAAATTCTTTATAAATTAATTATCATCTTTTATTCAGAATTTATCTTATAAACAATAAGAAAATAGTTTTAAATAAACCGGCATTACAAGCAAAGTACAAATTTATCATTTCATTTTAATTCCGTGCGAATGTACGAGCGCGTATACTTGCCCCGACCAACTTCATGCTTGATCTATGTATATCCCTACTAAACACGAATATTTGAGGCCCGGCCACTCATTGCCTCTCATTGAAAATTTATAACGCACTACAGCAGTCAAAAAAATTCTCAATTTCTATGGAAATTACAGTAAAGTATTAGCTACATATTTAAGATAACAAAGAAGAAAAAATATTCAAAAAGTTAATAGATTTTTCTAACTTTATTGTGAGATTTTTGAATTTTTTAATAATATAGAAAGCATTATTAATAGGATAAATTAAGTATTTATTTAATGATATAAAGATGTCTAAAGGTTTACATTCTTCTTGTACAGTTTCTCAATATTTCCTCCACGCAAATAATATGTTTCAAGTTTTAACAGGAGTATTTTTATTGTTTCAAGTAGATATTATTTAGATATCAATCTGAAGCCAATTTAAACTGAGCCTCTCATCGAATCACAATCGCCGAACTACCGAATATACTCGAGGCTGACATTCTCGGCCCGAATCGCAAATAACAGCAGTTCAACTTGGGGGAATAACAAAGTTAGGTTAAATATTTTAATATTTGTTTAGTGATATTTTCAGTGATTTAAAAATTGTGAATATGGATTTAGAAAATGTAAGAAATACACAAGACATTGTAGATTTTTTAATAAGAAATACGTTCGTTGTTCTATCGGTAGAAGATCAATTATATGTCAAAAACCTTCCAAGACCAAACCCTGATTTATCAAAATCTCTTACAATACACGGTAAGTCTAACAGAAATTTCAATAATTCGTGGTATAACAAATGTAATTGGTTATGTGGTAGTATAAAAAGGAACAGATTATTTTGTTGGGCATGTATAATTTTTTCCACAAATACAGATAGTATTTGGAGTAAAACGGGTTATTTTGATCTTAAAAACTTGTCGCGATCAGTAGAAAAACATACTAAATCCAAACATCACATTTTAGCTACTTGTAAATTACATATGTTCGGAAAATATAATATCGCGGATGCGATAGATAATGTGAGGCGCAATCAAATGGAGAATTACAATAAAGAAGTTAGCCAAAATCGAGATATATTAAAGCGTTTAATTGATATTACTATATTTCTTTGTACACAGGAATTATCTTTCAGAGGACATAATGAAACAAATACTTCTGCAAACAGGGGAAATTTTAAAGAACTTGTTTTATTAACGGCAAAACATGATATCATTTTACAAAAATTCTTAGATGATAGCTCCGTATTTTTTGGCACATCGAAAATAATTCAAAACGAATTAATAGAATCAATTAATTTTATTGTAAAGAAAAAAATAGATTGTGAAATTTTTAATTCAGAATATTTTTCATGGCAAATAGACGAAACAACAGATATAACATGTAATTCGCAATTGTCTATTATTGTAAGATACACGATCGAGGGTAATATTGTTGAAAGGTTTTTAGGATTCTTTGATGTAAGTTCAGGTCGCACCTCTGATGATTTATTTAAATTATTAACTAATATTTTTGAAAAATTTCAGTTTAATAGTAAACTAATTGCTCAAACGTATGACGGAGCGGCAGTTATGGCTGGGTATGTGAACGGTTTACAAACAAAAGTTAAAGAAATAGCTCCTCAAGCAATATTTACACACTGCCATGCACATGTCTTGAATTTAGTGTTAGGAACATCTTGTAAGTCCATAACGTCTGTAAGAATTTTTTTTCAAATTTGTCAGGGTTTTCATCTTTTTTTTCCAAATCCACTAAGAGAACTCATGTGTTAAATTTAATCTGTCAAAAACATATACCATCAAACGCATCTACTCGTTGGAATTTCACTTCTAGGGCTGTTTTTACAATTCATGCGAACAAAAATAAGTTAATTGAAGTTTTTGATTTCATTGCAGAAAGTCCTGACTTTGATAGCATATCTATACGAGAAGCTTTTGGATTAAAAAATCTTCTTCTGGATAATGATTTTAATTTTCTTTTAGATACTTTTAAGTTAATATTTGGACAAACTGACGTTGTATTTTCAATATTACAAAACAAACTAACTGATGTTATTTATGCCAGAGATCGTTTACGTTTTTTGCTTGATAAGTTTAGAGAATTTCGGGAGTGTGATACATATTTCAGTACTGTATACGAAAATTCGGTGTCTGACGAATCTGTTGCACATAAAAGGCGTAGAATTGATGACGTTCCAGATACTAAACAAAATTATAGAAAATTATTTTTCGAAATTCTAGATACGTTTATTAGTCAAATTGAAATTAGATTTATTGATTTAGAAAAACTTGCTTTTTTTGATTTATTAACAGAAAGTAAATTTGAAGAATATTCGAAGGCATTTCCTCAGAGGCTCTTAAATAATTTGTTTGAACAATATAAATTTTTGATCGAATTCAATTAAAAAATGAATTAGCTGTTATTTATAGTGACATGCAACTCCTTGGTAATTCTAAAACACCATGTGAAATGTTAAGATTTATGCACGAACAAAAGTTAGCCATCTGTATGCCAGAACTTTTTAAATTGCTAAGTATAGTAGTTACCATACCGGTAACTTCCGCGTCCGTTGAGCGAAGTTTTTCCACATTGAAACGTATAAAATCGTATGTTAGAAATACAATTGGACAACAAAGACTTAGTAACTGTGCACTAATTGCAATCGAAAAGGAATTGGTTAAAACGATGACGAGAGATGAACGATTTTATAATGATGTAATTGATTATTTTGCTAACACAAAAAACCGGAGGATACCTTTGCTATACAAGAAGTAAAATCTATTAAATGTAATTCTACGTGCAATGCCAATAAAGGAAATTCTCTGTATTTTAAAATATTTTCATTTTGCATGTAATTTTGAAATTTTGTTATTGGATTGTTGTTGATTTATATATATACATATATATGTATATATTTGTTATATTATTAAATTTTATATTATAATAGGAATGTATTTATTTTTTATTTTTAAATCCTAGAAGATTGAGTTCTTATTTTCGATTAATGTTTTTAGAATTTGTTTGATTTTTTAGAATATTTATTTTCGTTTCACAAGGGTTTGCTTTGAAACTTCGTTTTCCCTTAAAAATCGAATGGGGCGCGATATAGGGCTCAGTTCACGTCTGGCAGCCCTGTTTGTACTGGAAGCCCTATATATATATAAATATATATAAACTGTTTTTATATGTAGTAGGTATATAGAGTTTATTAATCAATTGTAAACAATTTTGAATATTTATTATTCTATCTGCCTCACCATGTCAAATACTCACGAGCCGCCACTGGATCTAAGCCTTCTCATCAATTTTGAGTTGCGCCAAAAATTTAAAGAGATTATGTTGGAAAGAACTCCTTTGGAATATACAATCTTTAATGCTTTTGGTTGATTGTTAGTAATCGCGGCAGTCATCTGAATGAGCATTTTGTTATATGTAAATGCTCATGCAATTACCTTGGAGGCTGTGGCTAAGCGAATAATCAAAAAGATAAAAAACCCTTACTATATTAATATTTGTATAATATTTCGCTAGTTAAACTATCATCTTTAGTAGAAAAAATAATAAATACTGCTTTGTAACATGGACTCGTAGTAAAGCTACACGAAAAATCGCGAAACATTTTACTCCATGTCGACACAAACAAATTATCAGTGTTTGTGAGTTTTTTTAAATTTTGTGAGTAAATGATCATGTAAAATACACCTTGTCTATTCATTTAAAATTTTTAAGATATTGACAAACACTGCAACCTAATAGAACGATTAGCTTTATGAATTAGTCTACGACCACATGTAAATTATGTTGCTCATGCTTTTATTGTTGGACACCAAGGTGCAGCGTGGTTAAAAGTTGATTCATTCATATATCTACTGTTTTCTTCTTTAATACGTCATATATAATATTAAACAATATCGAAGATATATTTTTAGATAAATAAAACAGTATGTGCAGAATAAAAGTAATACCAATATTTCAACCGTAAAGAATGAAACATTAAATGTGATACTGGCCAATAACAGTTAAATGTGAAAGAAGGGTTATAACGTAAACATTTAATCTTCAGGTAATTGTTAACAAACGAATCATTATTCGTTATGAGTACCAGTCTTTGTTTATTCCCTCCGAGTATTTTATCGACTAATTTAGTGATTGTTGAAAATGCGAAAGCCGACTAGCTACTGTATTACAGTTTCCTCCTTTTCCTCCTCATTATCTAGCGAATCCGTGTCTCATTCGATTCGAAAAGATTTAATTTAGATAATTCTACCGCAAGAGATAGTTATATGATGTAATCGCTTCGGTAAAAACATGAAGAAACAAATATATCTTAGATTATCATCGTCGTAAACATGATTTACGTTATAACTTGCTGTGTATTTTGTATAAAGTGTTTTTTAAGAAGGCGAAGACAGGGGTGCTAAATGTAATAAAAACTTTTTAAGATGTTAAACACTTGAAAAATATATACTTTTTGTTTCAAAGTTTTAGGAGATAATATTATAAATTGTGTATCTGACCTATCAGATATACATTTATCGACGTGTCCACATACAGTTATCTAGAATGGATGTTATTTTCTCACACTTTCATCCGTATATGTATGTAAGTATCCAAGCTTCTTATGTTTAATTGTATGCTTATATACGTACATGCCTGTCTAATTATTACATAGCATTATAAGAAGATGCTTTGCAAACAACCAGCTTCCTATGAAGCTTATCACCAATTTCATATCTGTGATTATAAAGTTGTAGGAGAATATAGTAAATTCACTTGACGTTTTAATTATGTATATATCTTAGTATCCAAGTAACCACTGTTACTAATTGCTTTCACTGGAAATTTTGTAACCTATAATGTCGTATGGCAAATAGCAGAATAGAAAATAAATATTTTGAGGAAAGTTTTCAAATAAATTTATAAAATTTAGTTTCTAAACTATGAACTTTCATTTTTCATATTTTTTGTTGGAATTTTCTTACAATGCCAGTGACCTACTTTTAATTGAAGTAGTAATACCATTTTAATAAATGATTTGACTATCTTTATGTAATTTTATGTAATTTTCATCTATACTGACGAAAATTATAATAGTCTCAAAATAAGTTCCGTCACTTGCATATTAAAGATTTGGTTGGAAAAATTAATAAAGTAAGAAAAAGAATTAGTAAACCATATGGTACTGACACTACTTGAAACTAAATAAAGTTTTGTTGTTTGATCTGTTGAATTTTGACAAAATTAAATTCTATTAAAAATTTAATTTTATAAAATGAGTCTAAATAGAAAAGTAGGTAATTTTCTCCATATAATAGATAAGTAAGATAGATATTCAAGTCTTTTCGTTCAAAGTAAGCTTTGTCAGAGTATTCGCAATATGTGTTGGTGATTATCTCCTCATTCGATTCAAATTTCTTGCCAATAAATCAAGTTTTCAGTTTAGGAAAACGGAAAAATCTGGTGAATAAGTTGGACACAGAAGCCATTTGAAATGCATTTCATAAGTTTTTGACTTTGAAACAGTCTTAAGCATAAAAATGCATATTATCCTTTTTCCTTTAAAAATCCATAGTGTTCGTGTGTTATCGTTTTATCTATTTGAAAACAATTACTAAGATTAAATCCACTGTAGCCTCAAAAGAAAGTAGTTATAACCTTTCAAGCCGAGTGTACAGTCATTGTTCGCTTCGGAGCTCTCATATCAGCCTCTGTCTATTGCTTCGACTGTTAGCTCATTTCATAGGTATACACGTAGTGGTGTACTTCGTTTTGTTGTTTGCACTGTTTCCATCGTTTGTGGAATTTAAATATTCCGACGTTTCGGCAGTTTTGAGGCTAAACCTGATAAGGACTGTTGTTTCTTGCTAAATTTATCACTATAGCTGGTAATTTGCCTGGCTCGTATACGTTCCTCTAATTTGTTTTATTCCCTGGAAAATGTCCTGTGTGAGGTTTAAATCAGGTCACGACATTCGGAATACTTAAATTCCGCAAATGATGGAAACAGCTCAAGCAACAACTTGAATTACATTCAATCCATCGTCAAGAATTACACATCATGAGATATAATGGTGTATCCAGGTCTCATCAGCCATTATAATTTAGCATCAAGTGTCTTGAATTATGTCTTAACTTAGCTAAATTAAGAATTGAAATGTGTTCTCGTTCGTGTTTCTGGTCCACACTCGACAAATTTGGCACCTTGCATATATTTTTTCATACTTAATTCATTATGCAAAATCGAAACCTCATTCATATGAAATGTGTAGAGCCTCTGCTGTCGATGGTTATCTAGCCCCATATTATGTACTTTTTAGTAATTTCTGGAGTATAAACTTTGGTATTACGTACCAGTCACGCCACGTTTATACTCATATATCCATCCAAACGATAGAGATTGATCCCCGTAACAGACTCTAGATAAGCTTTAATTTCATAGTTTCTTTTGTTTTTTAAGACTAAGAGCTTAGTCACTGATCGGTACTCTATTTTTTTCCACCTTTCAAAACAAATTTTGACAGTTATATGTTGAAAGATTGCCACGTCGAAAAACAAACAGGATTTTAGAGTAGTGACGATCTCTTTCCTCAGTCTCACTAATTACTGATCCACTCTCGCGTATATAGTCGAGTCAGCTATAACGTGCTCTTTTTAACGTTGAACTTACGCGTATGATGTTTGTGTAATATTTCGTAGATACGCGCTTGCCTGTTACAACTAACATAAGCTGTAAATGTAATTGGTGTACTACTATGGATGTATTGGGCAGTAGTTTAGTAGTTTGATGTGTTTCTAGGTGCGTTTCGTAAAATAGTACACCGTTAACTTTAAGAAATTAATTATAAATAAATTCACTTCAATTATATATTAAAAATGGACGTGCACGCACCAACGCTTCCGCATCCACGCGCGCGCACTCGTTATATATATATATATACATACATACATACATACATACATATACTTACATAATTACGCGCCTTTTCCGATGTCAATTAATGAAATTGCGATTTTCAATCAATTGACATTGGGAAAAGTTCCAATTGATGGCTTTGGTAATGAGGAAATAAAAAACAGTTATTGTGATGGCGTATTGGTTCCCTCTATACTTTAGACACCTCCTCTTTCCAACTGTCCATTGTCGCAAATGTTCAATACATGTTTTATATACGAAATCTGGAACCTAAGATTTATTTTGGTCTCTTAAATAGACAAGATAACTCCATTTTACAAAGTCAGATAGGTTTTTTATTTACATTTTAAAGTGCATTCGCAACATCCATAACAAAAAAGTCAAGATGATTCACATAGCTACGTCTGCTTGGCATACTTTGAACTAAATGTTTTATTACTAAACGACCACCAAAATGTACACAAAATGATACTTTACTTACAAAAACTTAATAGTAGGTTGTATCGAGTAAGACAGTGGTATATATGAGTTAATATGAACGGAGTATTAATTAGTTCGTGGTTGCTAATAATTTTTTTAATTTTAATAACGAAATTTCAATTTTGTCCTCTTAAGATATCGTTATTTCATTATTTTTGCTGAAAAACTAACTTCTACAAAAAAGTAAATATTTTTGCAATCAGCACATCAAAGGTGTTTAAAATCAGTACTTACTTTTCTGGCACTAAGACAAAAGTATGATTTTGTTGGGTTATGTTATATGATAGAAGAATCGAAACTCCTTATCTTTATGATTTTGAATTTAAATTTCTAAATCGTGTCGTGTTATTCTCATTGTCCAAGAGTCTTACTTTAATCTAAATGATCTTTCATCAAAAAAAGTATAAAATGTTACAGCTCTAAGTAGATTCTAATATCATAAGTGGGAGTTTTTGCAAGAATATTATTTTAGTACTGGAGTTCTTTAGAAACGTATTTTCAGTATATGCGACTAAAATTTCAAAGCTAGTTAATAAATAAATCTAAAATTACATAACTTTTATTTAGATTATTTGTACTATTTTGCCTCTCTTAGATTTGCAAATTTATAGTTTATCCATCTACTTCAAATTGGGTTCAACTACCTAGAAAATACAAGATGTTTCGTTGGAAATTTAAAGGGCAAAAACCATAAAAATCTCACTGTGCACACTATTCCATCGCAAAGCGCTTGGAAATAAAACGGACATAAAAGGAAAACGATCTGTTTGGGACTTCTTAAATTATGATTTGAGCGGAAAAAATGGCCGTCGAAATACGTTATCGGGGCACAACGCCTGTGTGTGATGTAATTTATTTATCCAGAATACCACCCGTGCGTTCGCGAGGGACCATCGCCGCTAAATAATAAATGAATTATGTTAAGAGATAGTCATACGCCAAAATTCACTGTAACATGTAATTATCATACAAAATTTATTCATTCTGCCGGGTGCATTGTTGACTTCATGTGTAAAGAATGTATTTCTTTGTATTGTTTGACTTTTTTATGTAAACTTTCATCTTTTCACAGTTGGATAAATGTATTATTGGCTGGTATGGCTTTGTTTCCTGAAATACGATTAACATGATTTTGTAAAAGCGAATAATTATACATATGTATAAATCTAGCAATTTATGATTAGATAAAAGATATGTACATTATAATTACATATAGTTGTACTTTTGCTTGGATGAGATTTTGAAGAAGTTATAAACATGATTATATCCAGGCAAAAGTAAATGGAATGATGAATGTTTTAATTAATTAATCTGGACTCTCTTTAAGAATCCCTTTTAAAATCTGGTTTTTTCTCCGTGCATATTTGAGTCACTAAAGAAGCGCTTAGTATCAAGTAAATTCGTATTTAATGCGAGGGCAGAATGCATACAAAAAGATGGAAAAATAAGTTTATTAGTTCATTAAGTTCTTTTGCTAATTACGTTAAATAAATCGTTTTCAAAGAAATTAAGTATACTATACTTTTTCCTTATTCAATAACATTTTCTTTAAATCTGGATTTTTATTTCTGAATCATTTAATGTTTCGTTTTTCAATTCTTCATAGATTCCTTAAAGTTTTTGTCTAATCCCGAAAAATTGAATAAGTGAACTACTATTTCGTTTTCCGTCTAGGCATTTAATTTCTAAAGTGCTTTTATCGAATTTTCTATAGAATATATATTTATATATATATAATATATATATATATATATATATATATATATATATATATATATAATAACAACGCTCTAAAAGAAAGTCATTGACGGTATGAGGATCTTTTCTTAATAATCAACTTCACTAATAATACACGTACTAATTATTTTAAATATAATAATTTATTGACATAAACTGCAGGACCAGTAAATTTACATCTAAGAATACTAAGGACGGGAGTTTTATAACTTGAAGGTAGTGTGTCGTATATGACCGTTAGCCCCAGCAATACACTTTTTCAAATGTGTAGCGAAATTCTACATAACAGAATGAATAAGTTAACGTCGAATAGCACTAATTTTATTAATGAATGTTTCATTAATGTTCCTTAGAATTTAAACTTTAGTGCAGACAATTACTACCATATTAAGGTAATTTTGATGGAGCCCGTGGTTGATTAACTAGATCACTGAAGGTTGATATATAACTCCTTGCCACAATAATTTTAGTCTTCTATATACCTATTTCGACAACTAAGTTGTCATCATCAGCAGATAATTAAACAGTGTCGCACCTTGACAACTACGGTATCGCTGAAAGCCAAAACGTACACTGTGTACGTTTTGGCTTCCCTTTTAGCTTCATTTTCACATGCGGGAACAGTGCAAAGTCGCAGGGAGCAAAATCTGGACTGTAAAGCGGGTGCTCGAGAAGTTTCAATCCTGTCGTGGTCAAATATTCAGTGCAGGCTTTGGCGCGGTGAGCTGGAGCATTATCGTGATGGAGGAACCAGGTGTCCATTCTTGACTTTGGCGGCAGGTTCATTATAGATCCAATGACTTTAGACAGGCACTATTCGGTATATCACTTAGCTGTGACTGTCTTCTGTGTGTCCAAAGCGACGCTTTCTACAATTCCACTCGATTTGAAAAATACAGCTATCATTTTCTTCTTTACAGATCGGGATTTTCTGACCACTACGGGTGTGTCCTCATCATCAAAGACCCAAACTTTGTTTTGAGCTTTGGTTGGCGCATCGTAATAGTACAGCCAAGTCTCGTCACCTGTCACGATGTTGTTCACATACCGAGATTGTCCCTTATTAAACTTTTTTACCATCTCCCGGCACCAAGTCACACGTCGTATCATCTGCTCTTCAGTCAGTTGATGCGGCACCCAGAGAGAACGAATTATTGGTGCATTTAGGCCTGAAGTACCCTCTATCTGTTGGTAGGTCACTCGCCTCTCCTCGCCAAGCATTTTACTCACATTAGTAACGTTTTTCTCCGTAACTGACGTTCGTGGCCTTACCGGCCTCTCAGTAAACCCCACAGTTAAATTTATCCTTTGGAATTCTCTATACCACCTGAATATCGTTGTGCGATGTGGACAAATATCACCTAGTGCAAGAGTCATTTCTTCGGAGCACTGGTCTGTGTTTAAACCACGCACGAAATTATAATGCAAAACTGCCCTTATCTCATTTCGTGACCACTATGCCATCGCAAACACTTTACACTCTCACTGCTAATGAATAACTGAGCCCATCGACATGGCGCGGCGGCTACTATGCACGTATGAACATGTTTCAACATGCAGCAACAAGCAGCTTCCTACGATTCATTGTTGCGTCATATTGCGAAACTTTCCTAGTACCCTTTGTAGAACTCATAGGCATGCAATAAAGATTTTCTATATTCAAACAGTTCTTTGCTGCCATAGATTTAGTGCAAAATTTCTTTTGCCGTTCCTTATAAGAGTACGAGGTTAACCGATCAAATTTTAGGACACCTGTAAGATAAAAACCACAAATGTCTGACTTTTTTTGTTTACATATCGCACTTCACTAATGTATGTATATATCTTAACGTTCGTATATATACATATATTGTATATATATATATATATATATACTATAAGAAACATATGCTTACTCGATCTGAGTAGTTCATTGTACTTACCACAATTACGGTGCCTATAGCCAATGGCGTAGTAGTACGTGTATCTTCTGTTTGTGAACGAATTTGACAACCATCCTCGAAACGATTTAATTTATATTGGAAATACGAGTGGGTTGTTGTAAATCTGAAAAATTTGTATAAGTTTCAAAATAAACGGTTTCGTTTTTACCTACTTTAAAATAACGTTAAAAAATTGAAAAGAGAAGGTATTTTATGCATGTTATGTTGTGATGAGTAAATATGGCTAGGTAGTAAATTAGTTTATTTGATATAATTTGAGGTTCTGTCATTGAGCATGCTATTTTTCTTTTACTTGTTTATGGAATTATTTTTTTTTCCATACGAGGGCCAGTTGGAAAATTTTGGGAAATGCTTCGAAAAAACATTTTATACGTAAATAAATGGCTTTCCTTTTTTCGAAATATTCACCACCACATTCTGTGCACTTTTTCATATGTCGAAACCAATTAGTGAAATGTTGATTCCATTTTAAATTTGGCATACTCAAAATGTGTGTTTTGGATTCAGGATTAACTAAGAGTAGGGAAAACTGACCAAAATGCGTGGTCACTTTTTTAGTTATCAGAAACCTAAAAAAGTCACGTTGGTCAAATCAGGCCTATTAACTGGATAGCTTAATATAAATTAATTCCTTTGATTTTCAAATAATCGACTATTGTGTAAGCGCTATCAGGTGTAGCATTGCTACAATGAATAATGGTTTAGTTTAGGGTTTGTTTTTTGCCACTCATTAATGCCTTTAGGCAAGCAAATTTTGGTAAACTATCTAATTTTGCATTTACTGTATGACAATCATCTACAGCTATAGTGACAATAGGGTCAGATTTGGTTACAGATTATGCAGTCTTTCTTTTAGAAGTGACAGAAGGTGATTATAAAACACCCAAACTATTGTTTCGTTTCCGATTTAAAAGAATATATCCATGCATCTGTAGTGATGTCATAGACATATTTAGAATGTCCGTGTTTGAATTTTCTCAGCATAGCCTTTTGAATAATTAATTTAGATTATGCGGTATCCAATGAGAACAAAGTTTTCTCACGGCTAATTTAATTGCGTGTGCAAAATAGTATGTATTGAAATGTGCAAGCATGCCTGAGTCTCATCATAAATTACATAATGATTCTCTGCAATCATACGATGTACAGCATCAATATTTTACGCAGCCTCAAATATTGCAGGACGAACTTCATTTGGCTTCATCCTGAAATGATATACATACTCACAGTCTTGAATTCTTGAAGCCGGCGATATACCGTTGTCTATGATGGCGCTTAATCATTAAATGCAGGAGTTAAATGTTTGAAGCACTGTTGAATTACACAACGAAAAATATAATAAATCATGGCGGGAAAATTTATGTGTTAACTCTATATTCACTACACTTCGCAAATTTTAACATGGTACTGTGTATGCACTTAATATGCTGTATCAAAGCAATTGACTTCTCGATTTTTTCCGACTGTCCCTCGTATATATTTTTTTACTATCTACAACTGCTTTTGTTTTGTTGTATTCAATCGAGCACAATGTAGAGCATTTTTTCAAATTTATTTTGTATTTTAAACAATAAATTAGAATAAAAAATTAAAAAATATACACACATCAAATTATTCAGATAGTTTTTTTACGAAAGGAAAGAGTGTAGATACTGCTATATTTTTGAATTTATTTTATTGTAATGTCATAAACCGTTACAGGAAATTATAGGAAAAATTTGAGAAATAGTGTACCTAGCTACTGTGAAGTATTTTTAATAAATACAATAGCCGTATACAACATTAAATATAGGTGCAATATGTTACATAGTAATAAAATTTGGTATATGTACTTTTTGTTGTTGAATTTTAAAGTTCATCAATTAAAATTGGCAAATAATAACCAAAAGTTTCAAATTATCAGTAATCATATGCCTCTATCAATATCTTCCTATTAATACAATTACATAACTGACTTTTTAAATTGACATATTAAAATAAAAACGAAATTGCAACTGCATAATTAATTTTTACTCAATTACTATTTGGAAACTTCTCAGAATTATGTTCAAACCATGTATTAAAATAGGAGAAAAGAGTCGTAAAAGTGACCTACATTCCTTCAATAAAAATTTCATCTTTACAATTGTTACGTGTCTCCAATATCGTGGAATTTGAAATACAGCAGCGTTTAAGTCTTATATCCACTTTCTGTTGGAGAAATTCCAGTTCAGTCGTGTCTTTGCTATGAAACTTCTAAGAAGAAATAAAATTAATGCTAATGAAGATGCTCTACGTAGAGAATATTTTGCTGTCTGCAAGATCGTTACTTTCTTAAAAGCATAAATTTTATTCACGACTTTACTATCAGCAATTTTAGACATGAGACATGTTATTGGCATCTTTATAGTCCTGAACTGTAATAATCATCAAGATCATCTACGTAACTTACAACACAGTACTTATAATTTGTCATTTATAAGTTGACTTCTTTATGAAAGATATGCTTTTAACTTTTCTGTTGGAAACGATTGTACGAAAAGGAACTATAATTAAAATAGTAGTTACTGCCTTAAGATTCTGATGATGCTGTATTAAAATGTAAATAAAATGGATGCAATCTTCTTACTTTCATCCGTAGAAAGAACTAATCAATACTTTATTTCATTCAAAATTACCATTTATTACTTTGTGATAGAAAGAGATAACAGAATAATAATTGGCAATTAGCGTACAAAAGAATGCAATAGAATAGTAATACAGGGTTCTATATAGTATTGATCTGAAAAAGGAGTAAATCGTAAAAATATCGATATACTGTCGGTGTTTTTCTTTTAACTTCGTAAACATAAATAAAAAATATGACACCAAAAGAAATGAAAATAATACAGTAAATGAAAATAAGATAAGAAAGGATGCAATAACGATTATCATGCAAGTAGACAAGCAATTATCTTTTAACTGACAAAAGATGAGGAAAGAGGGTATAAATAAGGGATTAGAACTGCATATGCTACAATTGTGGTTTCGATATCTAAAATATACATATACATATATGTAGATAGCCATACATATTTTGTATTCAACTGTTTTTGCCAAATTTTGTATTGTTGCAGTTGTGTGCTGTTTTTTTTAAGTACTTCTTAAGAAAACAAATATACAATATGAAATGAAGGTTGGTCTGAAAAGCACGATTCCTGCATTTTCCACTGTAGATAAATGGCCTTCTGAATTCAAATATGGTCGTATAACCATTAAATGTGCATCACGAATTGCGCATCTGAAATCTGTCACTATACCGGAAACTGTTGAAAAATTTGAAAACATTTGATATAGCAGAATTTGGTGAAGACCGCTCCGTGATGATTAAAAATTTTTGCGAATGGAAATTTATTGAGATTATTTAAAGCGTTTTGGAAGAAACGAAGCAGATTTATCTCATAGATGAGTTCATCATTATACGCTCGAAACCAAATAACAATCTAAACAGTGATTCTTCTCGCATAAAGAAGACGATGGCTGTTCCATTTATAGAAAAAATATGGGATGTAAAAGATATTCTTCTCTCGATTATCTTCCAAAGGGCCAAACCATCACAACCGTATAATACATTTTAGACAAATTAATGAAAAGCGTTCTGGTTTAAACAAAAAAATAATGTTCTATCAAGACAATACACGGTGTTGTTGCTATGACAAAGAATCAGCCTTTGATTTGTTACCGCATCAGCCATATTCGCCTGATTTAGCTCAGTCGTATTAGTATTCTTTCCACGCCTAAAAAATACCTTGCCAATCCGAAATTTTTAACAAATAATGATTTTAAAGCTGTTGTGGACGCTAATTTGAACAAACTTGGGAGTTTTATCGAGGCATAGAAATTTTGGAAAACCGCTAGTCCTAGTGTATCGAGGAGACAGGTGATCCACTATATTTTTTTCTTTATTTTCATCCCACAAACTTTTCAGCCCATGCCAGTATATGCTCATAGCATGCATTTAAAGTAGAATGCTATAGGCTTAAAGCACGTTCATTGCGAATATGGAAAGAGCCTAAGAAACATCGAGGGAACAAACATATATTTTTCGTAAAATAGTGTAGAAAAAATGATTTAGGATTATTTTCTTACTGAAAATTATATCTAACCTGTCAAAATATCCGGAACCATTGCTTAACGAATGTAGGACGGTAAGGTATTTTATGAGCTTGGAGGGGGACTATACTTAATCAAATTATCTTACGCAAATTTCAGAACATTTTTTTGGTCTTAAATGAGAACGCAAATGCAATAGTAACCACCGTCTATTTAAAAAAAATAAGTCTGGTGTGAGTTTATTCCAAAAAATATCTATATCATTCGATAGTTAATAAACTTTTACAGAGCAACAATGATTGCAAGGAGCTTTTGATAGATTCTTTTAAGAAATAGGCAATATAATTTATACTAGGACTAATTTAAGAGACATACACTCCGCGCAACATGAATAGGACCAACTGCATATATGACATTTGTAGTTGGTATAAACATGGTAGCGCGCTGGAATTGTTATTTTCGAAAATAAGAGGGTTGATAAAAAGATGTATGTAGGTACCAAATATAATTTTTGTAAAAGTCAGTGCAAATGCACGTTACTAATGACAATAAGTAGAGTAATTAAACGCCACTTGAATACGACCAATCTACAAAATAAAAGATTCGTTTGCAATAACAAAATACTTTATTGTTCAATAATGAGTACTTTTGCCATTATTTCTTATAACCTCAAATAGTCGGGATGGAATGGAATTATACAGGGTTCTCAAGTAGTCAACGGGAAGTTCCGCCCAACTTCGTTTCAGCGCCTGCTCTAGTTCGTCAGCGCAACTGAATTGGGTAGCATTGGAGTACAATTTACGCGACAACCATCCCCAAACATTTTCTATGATGTTCAGGTCGGGGGAGAGCGATGGCCAATCGAGAACCTCCATGCCTTGTTCTTGAAACCAGCGTCGAACAATGCGCGCGGTGTGAATACTGGCATTATCCTGTTGGAAAATAAATGGCCCACCTGCCATAACGTTGGAAAATTTGTCTTTCACCTGTTGCAGCAGCTGGACGTACTTTTCCGAATTCTGTCTGCCCTTCACTATTACTAAATCAACAGGTCCGTTATAGGAAACAGCTCCCCATACCATGACTGAACCAACATCGGCTCGCCTTCGTGACTGAATTACTTCATCTTTACGTAAATCGTGGAAATAATAAGAAAACCCATCCGAGCCATCTAAATTAAACTTCTTCTCGTCACTGAAAATAACAGTTTGCCATTCTCTTGTCCACCCCATTTTTGCTTGAGCAAACTGAAGACGTGCAGTGCGCTGAAATTCCCTTAAAGGAGGCCGTCGTTTAATTTTCAAACGTTTTAAATGCGGACAGGTCTTCAGTAACTTCTGTACAGTTCTTACCGATGCATTCGTTCCAACGTTATTCGCGATTTGTCTTGCCGTTAATGCCGAATTCGATGCTTCGCGTAATATGGCTCGACGTTCTCTTTTAGTTGTAACGGATGTTGTTCGCCCTTTAAAACGTTGTCCATAATTCTCGGGATCCCTAATAAAATTGTTCACAACCTGGTGTGATCGACTTATTTTCTTTGCAGTAGCCCTTGAGGAATACCCTTCTTGATGGAACGCTTTAATTTTTCCAATTTCTTCCATACTTAAGCACTTCTGTCGTCCCATCGTTGCACAATACCCTTAATTACAGATGTTTGTTTATCCGGATACACGTTGTAACTCGACACTTATCCGGTAGCTTACTATACTGGTCGTATCCAACCGGCGCGGTGCATTTTATATGTATGTGGTACTTACGTCACCCAATGCATAACGTTAGGCACTATTGCGCAATAATGCGTATTATTTGCCATATCCATACCATTACAAACTTGCATTGTATTTTTAGTAAATGAATTGTTTTGCAAACCACCGAAAGCTTGCAACAAGTCGGGTGGTCCTATTCATGTTGCGCGGAGTGTATTATGCTGGATCAGGGATTGATTATCAGAAACTATTTGCGCGAGAATGGATTGTAATTATTCAACAATGATGGAGAAGCATACCGTATTTGAATGAATAGTAACACTGAAAGAGATTGTACCGTTCTGATGGTTTCTGAAGAAGCCTCTTTCTATGTCCACTCACCAACAAAGAAGAGAGAAGTTGGTTTGCACAACATGAAGGAGTTATTTAACACACCATAAAAAACCAAATTAAGATTCATATGTGAAAATATTTGAGCTTACACGATTTTGAATGGTCATGTGTTGTTGTGGAAAATTTAAATTTATAATAAATAATATGTAGTAATATAATATATATAAATATTATATCAAAAATATGAATGATAACAACAAACAATAAAATGAAAATCCAAAAGTGGTACATCTACGTTGGAATATCTATCTCGCAGGCCAAATGCGAAGTATGTCAGCAATATCAATTACAGCTCCAAATTGTATTTTATTTTGCAACCAAAATCACATACAAGAACAAGAATGTCAGAGGGAATGCTCACATCACATATGCGCTTAATTAACAGTTATGGCAAATTTATTATTTATTTATATAAAAATTTTTTTTTCGAAATACTAACTATTTCAATGCTACTGGGTAAATAAAAGAAATAGTAGAGGTCCTGGACAGTTGCCTTGTACCTGGGCAGTACCATAAATGGCCTTGAATAAGTTCTACTATATAAGAATGCCTTATCTTCTATTACGTAAGTATGAAGAAAGCAGTTTTATTAATCAAATATAAAACTAGAAAGAATGTAATTTAGATAATAAAATGTCATGATTGGCTTGGTGAATTTTGTGAAATCGCTACAGATATCAGAAAATGTCATGAGAAAGTTTTAATAAGTTGGATTCCATTAATCAACATTTTCAAATCCGTGTTGCTGTTTTTAATTATTAATTAAAATGTAACAGTATTTCTTTGTATGCAGAATTTGTTAAAAAAATTTCCTCAGTCGTAGTCATAAGAAAAATTGATCTGTAATTTGCAAGACTTTTTATCACCCGATTTGAAATTAGGAATAATTTTGATTCGCAACAAACTAAAATCATAGTTCGTTTTTTTCTTTTAGTCTCCTGGTTGCAAAACAAATATATTTCGTAGTTATTTCACTTAAAAGGTAGTATCTATATTATTATATTTTTTCTGAATTTTCTAATGTAATCTATTTTTTTTTCAATATAGGCTATACTTTAAAAATCAAAATATTTTTACTTTTTGGAATTGAATTTTAAAACATTAGCAATTATTTATATTTATAAAAAGATTAAAAACATTTGATTGAAATAAATAATGATCTTTAAAGCTTTAAATTGTGGGAGATAAAAATTCTTCATATCTTTACAAGTTCACATTTATCTACAATCGAGACAGCCTCAATAATGTAAATTTATACAATTAACATAACGAGCTCTAATTTGAGTTAAAAGGAATAGCTCAAACAATTTAAACGTAATTTTATTCACTCGGTATTTGTACTTACCATTTATTAATCCCAAACTTTATAAAGATCGATTATTTCCTTCTTTTCTTCTTTACAGTTTGTTAGTCATCACCATAAAACAAAATTATTGTAACGTACACGTGTATGTGTTTTTAATCAAATGAAACCAATTCTTTAACTGTCACTCAACGTTCTATTACCCATCTAGGACAAGAGTGAAGAGTTGGCTTCTCCTAAGGAAGCAATACACACCTTCATTATCGTTGTTTCCGCACGAAAGTCGCGGCTGAGAGGCACATAACAGTAAAGTCCACAAGATATGTGTGCGTGTCTCAAGAATGGATTTAAGTGATCTCGTAAATAATTCTTGTGAACCTTACCGCGTCCTATCTTCCAGAATTGTGGCTTGAACGGGCTCCTTAACTTACGTTTCTCTTCGTTGCCCTTAGCTTTGTGAGTGTGGACGTTCAATAAATTTTTCTAGTTTTATCTTTATGTTGATGTGCGGTGTTATTTTCATGTAATCCGAAGATAATACGAAAAACTAATTTCAGGTGTTTTATTGAACTTATTTACATTAATCTACTTGAAAATATTCTGTTTTATATATATATATATATATATGTATACCTACCAACTTATATAAAAATTTATTTAGAGATGTCGGTCCTCAGCACAATGATACTCATTTATTAATTCTTAATATTTCAAACATATTTTTGTTCTTCTTCAATAGTGCAATTATAACATTAATCGTTGAAAAAATAAATTTATTAAGTCAAAGAAACTTATTATTGATCATTTGTTAACCTGCCGAAATTTAAAACTACGTATATGCGAAACTACATGTCTGTTGCAAAGTTACGAATGATAATGTAACTGTATTTTGGTGTTCAATAATATAATCTGTAACTTTATTTCAATGTTAGCATACAGACTTTTACAGCCTTGTGTCGTAGTTAAAATTATTTTAAATTCATCTCCATAATTTTAATGATCTTTCGATCTGTCGGTTTTGTTACATTAACTTGTACGTACTATTAGGGATATTTCCAAAGTCTCGAGAACTACGATCTTACTGGACAATACAAGGCAAATGCCTAATACTTTTAAGTATAGACAAATTCTAATAGGTATTACCATCAACATTAATTGAAACCTATGGATATGTTTCAGCATTTAGCAAATGTGTAGGTTGCGGTAGAAATAACTTCCGAATATTAAACAAATAATATAGTAACTCCAGAATCTATTCAAAAATTTATTGTACAGTTCGAAAGAGCAATGTTTATATGTTAATATTTATTTTATATACATACTGTACTATATCTCGCGGCTTAAGTTGGTAAGCTTTTTTAAAGAGAAGGACAGAACTGTAACAGAAACTTTTGGTCGTTACGCACAGATACTACACACGAAGTAGCGAATCCCGATGTCGATGAATTTTTCCGGGGCGTCTGATTTCATTCCGTAGTCGGCCTGTTCTTCCGACCTCGCACATTGCGATTTCTTTCTTTGAAATACCTGAAGCTTCGAGTCTATCAACGGCAATCGTGAACACTGGACGGTAAAAGTCATACGTAACGTCAAAGAGTGATGGTGAATGCGTATGTGTAAGTGGAGTAATAGCAAATTTAATATTCGGAGATGTTTGTACCGGATTCTGTAAATGAGGTGGATGTGCTATTTTACAACAACTGTGGAAAACGCGATCAATTTCCAAAGCAACGTTATTATATTTTTATGGAAAGGGAATGTTAAAACATCTGAAAGTATTCGATGATTACATACATACATACATGGACCAGCATTATTAATTGTTAAGTCGATCGATCAAAACTGGTAGAATATCCGTAGAAGATGATCATTGCAGTAAAACGACGGGCGAGTTTATGAGCTTAATGCATTGGTGTTCTGCAAAATCGTTTTGGAGTGAGTAAGGTTTCACTTGGTGAATATCTCGAATGTTGGAACCAGGGCACATACTGGGCATATTTAACACTTGCTAACTTCAAGTGTTATTAGATTGTTATAGTAATTCGTTTTGACAACGGACGATAACTGTTTTTAATAAAAAAATTGAAAAATCATATTAAAAATAGTTCATTGTTTTTAAATAGTAAGCAAATAAATAAAATAAATAAAAGCCCATCTTTACATTAATATCTATCTACACCAGTCGTGCTATTGTTAGAATTAATTTCATTTTCGGGACTGAATAAATATAGAACATATCCCATAATTATAGGTAAAATACAGCAACATACATATATGAAGGATATCATAATAAAAGCGGATAAGAAAATTTCATCATTAAACCTCAATAATATAAATTTCCAATCATCCAAAGTGAAGACGTATGCACAAAATATCACAATAATATATAATAATAAATATATAAAATAATTGAAAATATCACAGGCGTATATACAAACTTTCCACAGACAATACAGAATACCACAGTATCTGTAATATATACAGTTCTTGTAAAAGTATGCACATTTGTAGACATAATTGAAAAGTGTTACAGTTTTAGAAGTAGTTGATCTCAATCCAAATATATATTATAATATAATGCAAATAACTGTAACTTAAATGTGTAAACTTATTACTGACAGCTGCTTAATTGTTAGATTTCTGAATAAGCAGTGAAGAAATACCTAATTTCATTTATATTTAAATACAATGATAAAAAATAAGTAAATACAGATATTAATAATAATAATCCTTCGTATAAAGATACTAAGCATCATCAAAGTTGTATTCAATCAGAGTTTTATGATATACACTCCGCGCAACATGAATAGGACCAACTGCATATATGACATTTGTAGTTGGTATAAACATGGTAGCGCGCTGGAATTGTTATTTTCGAAAATAAGAGGGTTGATAAAAAGATGTATGTAGGTACCAAATATAATTTTTGTAAAAGTCAGTGCAAATGTACGTTACTAATGACAATAAATAGAGTAATTAAACGCCACTTGAATACGACCAATCTACAAAATAAAAGATTCGTTTGCAATAACAAAATACTTTATTGTTCAATAATGAGTACTTTTGCCATTATTTCTTATAACCTCAAATAGTCGGGATGGAATGGAATTATACAGGGTTCTCAAGTAGTCAACGGGAAGTTCCGCCCAACTTCGTTTCAGCGCCTGCTCTAGTTCGTCAGCGCAACTGAATTGGGTAGCATTGGAGTATAATTTACGCGACAACCATCCCCAAACATTTTCTATGATGTTCAGGTCGGGGGAGAGCGATGGCCAATCGAGAACCTCCATGCCTTGTTCTTGAAACCAGCGTCGAACAATGCGCGCGGTGTGAATACTGGCATTATCCCGTTGGAAAATAAATGGCCCACCTGCCATAACGTTGGAAAATTTGTCTTTCACCTGTTGCAGCAGCTGGACGTACTTTTCCGAATTCTGTCTGCCCTTCACTATTACTAAATCAACAAGTCCGTTATAGGAAACAGCTCCCCATACCATGACTGAACCAACATCGGCTCGCCTTCGTGACTGAATCACTTCATCTTTACGTAAATCGTGGAAATAATAAGAAAACCCATCCGGGCCATCTAAATTAAACTTCTTCTCGTCACTGAAAATAACAGTTTGCCATTCTCTTGTCCACCCCATTTTTGCTTGAGCAAACTGAAGACGTGCAGTGCGCTGAAATTCCCTTAAAGGAGGCCGTCGCTTAATTTTCATACGTTTTAAATGCGGACAGGTCTTCAGTAACTTCTGTACAGTTCTTACCGATGCATTCGTTCCAACGTTATTCGCGATTTGTCTTGCCGTTAATGCCGAATTCGATGCTTCGCGTAATATGGCTCGACGTTCTCTCTTAGTTGTAACGGATGTTGTTCGCCCTTTAAAACGTTTTCCATAATTCTCGGGATCCCTAATAAAATTGTTCACAACCTGGTGTGATCGACTTATTTTCTTTGCAGTAGCCCTTGAGGAATACCCTTCTTGATGGAACGCTTTAATTTTTCCAATTTCTTCCATACTTAAGCTCTTCTGTCGTCCCATCGTTGCACAATACCCTTAATTACAGATGTTTGTTTATCCGGATACACGTTGTAACTCGACACTCATCCGGTAGCTTACTATTAAATACTGGTCGTATCCAACCGGCGCGGTGCATTTTATATGTATGTGGTACTTACGTCACCCAATGCATAACGTTAGGCACTATTGCGCAATAATGCGTATTATTTGCCATATCATACCATTACAAACTTGCATTGTATTTTTAGTAAATGAATTGTTTTTCAAACCACCGAAAGCTTGCAACAAGTCGGGTGGTCCTATTCATGTTGCGCGGAGTGTACATATATGGTAGTAACTCAGTGTTAGCCAGATACAGTCCACTCTCATAATCATAGATATGTTGTTTGAGTGTAAAGTTTTCTTGCGTTAGGCTCAGTAGTGCAAGAAATCTATGCCATAATAATAATAATAGTAATCCTTGCCCTCATTTCGTCCAACAGTGTAATACCAATTACATAGACATTGACAAGCCATGAGTTATTATTACGCCTGCGGTCGTGGTACCATTTAAGATCTTTGGTTGTCAGCATCCGCTCATAGTTAAACCACGAAGAAAATTTTCGACCAGTAGGCCGCATTTGATCCTGAGACCCCAGTAACTGAAAAAGAAATATCCGACTCGTGCGTTTCAGATTATTATTCTACATAAAAATAAAAGCATTCCTTATTAATCGTAAATTAAATAACAAAACATGAGCTTCTATTATTTCACGGTTTTTGGCGATATTCTCATACTTCTATGTAACTTCTTATTCTGGAACACAATGACAATGCTAAACGAAAGTAAAATCGACATTGTGTTTTATTATTGCTATAACATATTTACGAATCATTTTTCAATTAGCATTAACCACCCATCGCTGACATTTTTAACTTAGTTTCATCTATCCACAGAACATTATCCAAAATTTTATTACCCAGTTTCAATGTTAGTCTACTTTGTCTATATATAAGCTATGTCTCCTTTATAAAATTAGATTTTGTTCGCGATTAAATTCTCTCACTATTTCAGGTATCATTTTTCCTCTCATAGTTATTAAGTAAATTGTCAATCGTCGACTTGTGCAGTTATCTGCAACAGACATACGGAGGCATCCAATCTTTCAAGTCATCTGTATCGTGATATTTTCAATTCTTTTTACCGTCGATTTAGATATGTTTAATCTTTCGTTTATTTGTTTGCCGGCATAATATCCACGTAGTGTAATTATGGCCGAACGTTTTGCAATACCAATTTGTTTGCAGTTGGACATTTTGCACACTGTTATTAAATTACATAACACCTTCCACAATCGCAATCATGCATCAGCCCGATTACAGATGTTCGACTGTTATGAGAGTGTAGTGAAGGGCCGCAAACACATATTCGTGTAAGTTTTATACCTGCTTTGCCACATCGGCATCTCTATTTACGAAATTATGGGTTGCTCTTAATCATATGCCCACATTTGCAAACAGATTTAGAAATTTCATATTATAAAGTGTTTACGTGTAATATTTCCTTTCAATACTTTTATTATTTTTTTAGTTAATTTGTTTAGGCTAATATGATAACTTTAGACTTAAGCAAAATTGTTTCTGTAATAGTATTTTCTAATTTTCTTCATTGGCCGAATAGCATTAGCATTTAAAACGTTAAAATATCAAAACGTAAAATCGAAATATTGCTTTTAATGTATAACGTGAGTGACTCAAAATTAACAATTTCTTTTATTTTATAATATTTTTTTTTGAAAAAACTACAAACGCGTTAAGAATGAACAAGAGTAAGTAGGTTGTATTAAAGTACTCGGTGAAATAAAATAATCCCTTAATTTTTACAAAGAACATTTACTTAACTGGACGACCAATTTGTGGGCAGTGTATAACCATCTGAACATTTTGAATTTGATGGAGCCTGTGGTAGATTAACTTAATCACTAAGGTTGATATATAACCCCTTTCCATATTAACTTTTGTAATTCTGTATATGAATTTCGACAACCAAGTTATCATCATAAGTAGATAACCGCATCTGGTAAACCACGGCGAAAAAATACCTGTACGAAAACACACTCCGTACGCGGTACACACCGTTGAGAACCTAAACGTACAATGTACAGAGTAAACATCTGAACATTCTTAGGAAGAGATGTCGAAACAGTATTTTTGTTTTTTTTAAGCAAACAAATGTACGAGAACGAGTCAGAAATGAATGAACCTAGACAAGAAACTACAAAGTTTTCGGTGTATTCTCCTTGGACTTTTTATATTTTATTCATCGACATTTAAGTTTTTTCATTACTTCAGAAAGATAAACTTTCTCAAACAGTTCGTATTTGTACCATGGACCAATTGTGTCGATTAATTTGTATTTTTGAACAAGATCGCTATATATTGTATTATTTTACAGACATTATCGTGCCGCGTTATATATCTGTTTCTGCTAAATTTGTACACGCGCCAGTGATACGTTCAATTTTTTATTATTATTTTTGTTACTATTATTATTATATTTGAAAAATGTATAGAGAAATAGCCTATAGAAAGTTTATATTTGCACAAAGTTATCTACTCGATGTTTTTTCTTAAATGCGGTTTTTATATGCGTTAGAGTCAATGAATGCTTCCACATTCGAACCAAATCTCTTACCTCTAAACCGAGTTTTGAGATTGGGTGATAAAGTAAAAAAGTTTGACGAGTTAAATCTCGAGAATAAGCTCGATGCGGACAAAGCTCGAAATGTAGTGCATGAATTTTTGCCATTGATGAATCGAAGTGTGAACACGTGCATTATGCTGAAGAAAGAGCACTCGCTTGTTTTATAAGTGGGAAGTGCATTATGTAGTCGATGTAAACGGGATGCATAGTATTTGACTGTCAAAGATAATCGATAAGAATTCCACAGCAGTCGCAAAAGACAGTAGCCATAACCATTTCGGGCGAGCAATATTTAACTTTTTGTAGCATATGTCCAGTGTTACCTTTGCTGCTCCATTTCAGGTATATAACGCCGTATCCGGGTTTCAACAACCGGTGTTAACACATGGATCAATAAGTCCCGAGACTAACAATGAAAACAACATTTTTTTGCAAAAATTTTTTTAATTCATCAACATAATCACCTTTTAGGGTGATACAATGGTTCCAACGCTTTTCCAATTTTTCAATACCATGTTTATAAAAAAGTTTATCTTTCGCTTCAAAATAAGCTTCAGTTTCAGCGATGACCTCCTCATTTGAGCCAAATCTTTTTCCCTGGAGCATTTTTTTAAGATCAGCAAAGAGCCAGTAGTCACTGGGGGCTAAATCTGGCGAATATGGGGGGTGGGGAAGCAGATCAAAACCCAATTCGTTCAATTTTGCCATTGTTTTCATCGACTTGTGGCAGGGTGCATTGTCTTGGTGAAAAAGGATTTTTTTTCTCTGCATGTGCGGTCGTTTTTTTGCGATTTCCTCCTTCAAACGCACCAGTAAGTCAATATAATAATCACTGTTGATCGATTTACCTTTTTCGAGGTAGTCAATGAAAATCACGCCATGTGTATCCCAAAAAACTGACGCCAGGACTTTGCCAGCTGACTGCTGCGTTTTCGGACGTTTCGGACGGCTTTCGCCAGCTGTGCGCCACTCAGATGACTGCCGCTTCGACTCTGGAGTGTAGTGATGTATCCATGTTTCGTCCATGGTCACGTAACTACGCAAGAAATCTTTTTTGTTGCGAGTAAATAGCGATAAACAGCTTTCTGAATCATCGACTCGTTGCTGTTTTTGTTCCATCGAAAGCAATCGCGGCACCCACTTGTAAAAAACCTTTTTCATGCTCAATTTTTCATGAAGGATAGTAAATACACTTCCATATAATATCTGTGTCATCTCAGCAATCTCACGGAGCTTCACTTTACGATCTTTCATTATAATTTTTGTCACTTCACTCACATTTTCCGGTGTAACGGCTTCCACAGGTCTACCCGAGCGCTCCGCGTCGTTTGTGTCGGTACGACCACGTTTAAACTCGGCAAACCACCGACAAATCGTTGCTTTTGATGGACAAGAGTCCGGGTAACATTTTTCAATCCATCGTTTTGCTTGCGTGGTGTTTTTACCCATTAAAAAACAATGTTTTATCAGAACACGAAACTCGGTTTTTTCCATTGTTTAAACAAACTACAAAACGACTTTACTCCAACCTCGATAACTCAGCTGTTTCTGGTCCGATCGACTTAAAATTTTGACACGTTTCAAGCAAAGGTTAGTACTCTAGAAAGACGTGGTTACTGGTTTACTACGAGCGCCATCTATGGGTTAGTCTCGGGACTTATTGATCCATGTGTTATTAGGCGCCAAAGGCTTTTTGAATCATGTCATAACTTCGCTAAAGTGAGGGCTTAAGTCCGTTCCCGTTCGTGTTTGTAGTCCACTGTCAACAAATGTGACATCCATAATACCATTATTTTACCATACTCAATTCATTATGCAAAATCTAAGATACTGGTCCATGTAAAGTGCGGAGAAACTCTGCTTCTTTACGCAATTTTATTTAGCGACCATCTTCCATCATATCATGTTTAATTAGATTAGAAGCGATAATAAAAATTAAAGGTAAGAAGTATAAATAAACGTAAAGTACCAACAAATTACTACAATCTCCATTAAATTTTTTTGTTCATATACATTTACCTATTATTAAGGAAAAATGTTTGTCGTTTATTAATAGAAAATTCTATATAAATAAATTTTATCTTGGAAAATTATTTGAAGTTATTTTAGAATATTTCGTGAATTTTATATTAGTGCTGTTTCTAGTGTAGCTTTTTATATTTTATAAACGAATATTCGCATTAAAATATTTGTAACTTTGTTTAAAATTATTAGATGTATGAATATTCTCCACACTCACTATAATATTCATTACGGGATCAATAAAAATCTTCTGAGCATAGGATGTCTTTAAAAACTATTTCAACTTGTCTCCAAAAAGTGCTAGCCTGAATTAAATCAAGTGTACACAAGCAGTTTTTTTTAATACATTATAAATAACATTACAATAAATAGAGTTTTGCATTAAGAAATTCTTGTTAAATCATGCCTGTGTGCCTGTTATTGCTTTTATCGCTACATGTAATCCTTTATGTAAATAAGCGAACGTGTTATCCACTCAACGCATTTCGGAACATATGTTCCACATAAATAAATGTACGGGTTGGATGAAATGCGTTACCGTCAATGAATACCTCCTCATTCGAAAATCATAATCAAAATAAATCAGTTCTGTGGTATTCTATCTAAAAGCACTAAAAGTTAAATTGAAGTCGTATTTGTATATCTACATGTTCATATGTATAGCTACATTTACTAATTTAATCTGCTACATTATAAATATATAATGTAGCAGTTTTAATTAATAAATGCAGTAGTTTTTAATCTAAAATATTGGATTAAAAACTTAAATCTAATCAAGTGAATTATAGTTCACTGCAAGCCATTGAGGTATTGTTCTAGATCCATATTGATCATTTAATAGAATTTATTGCCTATGTTTATAAGCAAAGGGAAGCATTTTATAACTGGAGTGTATAAATCTGTTGATGCTTTTGAAAACTTGAATTATTGTACATAATTTACTAGAAGTTCAACTGTGTAATCTTGCCAATTAACGTCCTTCCGAGTGTCGTTTCACAAAAATTTACAATTTGCGAAATTAACATATCGTACAGCGATATGTAATGTCTTAATAAGGCTATCCTTTTACCGTATATTTTCTTAAATATGTATGTATATCGGTAAGTGAGTATAACTTATTTTATTCTTATTCTGGTCTTACAAAAATGGTAATAATATTGCATATGGTGCATGTATTACAGTTATTTTCTACTTTGGAAATTTCCTGAATATTATTTCTGTTATATTTTACATATGAATATGTATGTACAATACTTCCAGTTATTTCATGTTATAATTAAATTTTATGCACACCATAGCCAGTATTTGCTAAGAAAGATAGTCTGTTCTTGTATACAGGTATTTTGCAATAATATTATATATAAATACGGATATATGGATGAATAAAAAAAATATATTTTAATAATTTATTTGTATTTTTAGAAGTATTATATTATTTTCTTTTTGTTACAGGTGAGTGATTTCAAATAGGATGTATTCCAAAGATAGCATATATTAATTGTCGGTAAGCATATAAAGAATTTTATTAATAACATGAATTTGTTATAGTTAATATACGTAATATTACATTCTAAATATTTGGGTATTCTGAAATGTCTCTAAATACCTCAAAATGTATGTGTGTTTCATGAACATTTACAACAACATACATTTAACATAAATTAAAGATTTGGTATAAAATTTCTGTTATAAGCATGTTAATAGGGTTTAAGCAATAATAGTATAAATTTATAAAAATCATCTTTTGGATACCCAAAGCAGGCTATTTGTGGTGGATATTAAGACCTTGTATTCCTGAAGAGTACTTGGTCACATCTACCTGTAAACGAACTATAAATATCCCGAATGGTTTCTAATTTAATTACTGCAGTTGTCGCTGAAAATTAACACAATTAGTTTCTCTGTCATTAGTTTGCAATATTGCGTAATATTTGCAAAGCTAATATTTATAATTTATTATTTATTTTACAAAATAATTTCAGCTTAGATAACCTACTTAAGGAAAGTTGAATCATCTATTAAAAGCAGTCGAAAAGAAACTTTCAGGTTATGGAACTTAAAAAAGTTTAATTCCGCATCATTTATATTTCAGTGATTTACTGTTGAACTCTCGCCAAATATTTATTAACGCTTTTGCGTTTTCATCTACATGCATGCGATACTAGTTATCATTTTCGCTACAGCTAAATACTGAAGATGGTCTTAGCAAAATTATCTACTTTTTCAGATGATGTAAAATCTTTTGATGATATCCTCAATATTTTTAATATGTGATATTCGATTTGTTTTAGCTAAGGCCCCTAATTATAAATTATTATAAATTTATTTATTGGAACTAATATATTTCCGTCAGCACGGCAACGTGCAAGAATTATTTCAGTGTATAGAAAGGTTAACGTACATATATGTCCTATGTTGAAAACTACCGATTTGAATTATTTTCAGCTGAGGTATTTGACAATATCATTTATTATTGTACGAGGTTCGTTAAGAAATCGAATATCTTGAATTGCACCCTAACGGAAGAACTTAGTCTCGTGCAGTTGGCAACACTGTCCGGTATAACCTCCAATATATCCACATGGCATCCCGTATAGTTCTCGTGTTATTGTTATAATGTAAGGTGTTTAAGTGTTCGTAGCGATTATTGCAATGTACGATTTTTTGGAGCAACCATGCAATGTAAAATTTTGTGCGAAACTGGGGGAAACTTTTACGGAGACGTTTCAACTTTTGAAGCAAACTTACGTAAATGATGTTCTGAGTGGCACACAATGTTACGAATGATTTACACGATTCAAAAGAGGTCGTCAATCAATTTAAGATGACCATCGACCAGGAAGGCCCTCAATTTCAACCGATGACGACTACATTGAGAAAGTCAAGGATCTGATGTGTTTAAACCGTCGTTTGATTATCAAAGAATTTGCAGAAGAGGTTAGCATCTCTATAGGGTTTTGCCATAAAATGCCTGAACATGCATAGTGTTGCAGCAAAGCTTATTCCCCGTTTAAGATTCGAACAGCAAAAAGAATATCAAATGGACGTTTGCCACTAACTTTCTGAATAAGCCAACAAAAACGATTCATTCATGCGAAAGATCACAACGCGAATCGAAAGCTGAGTTTGCGACTACGACATTGAGACAAACTTTCAATCACCACAGCGGATTGGCAAAAAGATCTCTAGATCTAAAGGGGCACGTTAATTCCAATCCAATGATGTGTGATGCTCACTCTTTTTTTCGATTTTAATGTAATTGTGTACTTTTATTTTTTGCAAGGTCAAACGGTTAACTGTGAGTACTATCAAGGCATTTTGCAACGTTTGCCCAGAAAGAGACAACTCGTGGATCCTTCGCTATGACAATGCGGCCCACTCACTCTGCCTTAGTTCGTCAATTTTTTGTCAAAAACCGAATGGATATCCTCTCTCAGCCTCCCTACTCATCAGATCTTGTTCCTTGTCACTTATTTTTTTCGTCAAATTTAAATCAGTGCTGGAAGAATGCTATTTTGAGTTCACTGACGACATTAACGAAAAACAAATTGCCGCACACATTGAAGAACATTTTAAAGGAAAGAAAAGGGTATGAATAGGAGAGAAAAGTACTTTGCAGTGAGCAAGGAGCAATAATCTGCAAAATTAACAATAAAAGAAAAAAAAATTAAATTCGATTATTTTCGTACTCGACTTCGTATATAAATGTTAACGTTAAGTCTCTTGTTTCACTTTTTTAGCGTGGATTTATTTATGGTAGATCAACCGTGAGTAATTTTGTTAGAATTATCCAATTTATCATATTTGTATAATTTTTTAAATGTAGTAGAGTATCACTAAACACATTCTCTGTCTTCTTCAGATTTTTAAAATGTAATCAGTAGTGCTTTATTATTCGTCCAGTAAAACTTGAATCTTATTTTAGAACAAGCAGCAGAACAAACATTTCATAATTAATTAATAAGGCGAGGAAAGTTATTTAATTCGAAACAATAAAACAAGTAGGTACGTATTACCTAGTTTTATTTTTAATAATGAATTACAAGTATTTGCATTCCGCGTTAATAGAAATCTATGTAGGTTGTGAATTGTACGATTCATACCAATCGTAATAAATCATGGTAACGACATTCTTAGTCTTAATTGAAATCGAATATAATTCTAAGCGTAACTCATAATTTCATGGCAATTATAATAAGCATAATATCTTTTCTACAATTGATCTTTGTCCATATCTATATTACATGTTTCTCTCTAATCTTCCAACATGTAAACTAGTATATAAAAATACAAAGCAAAATCTTGTTTACTCATTTGTTACTAGTGCAAAATTATTTAAGTTTACGAGAAAGTATAAATGGATGTTTGAAATTCGCAGATTAACTTTTAGATAAAATCTTATAGTAACTACGCTTCGTGATTTTGCAAGAACTTAACATTTACAAACGCTTAAATATTACTCAATACATCACGAAAACGTTATTGTGATTAATTAGATCTGTACGTTGATATTGACGTTAGCACATGGTAGTTCACTTACGCTGTAAAATCGCAAAATCATATTCTCTAATTGATAGTTTTGCATAAAGCCTTTGTCAGTTTTTGATCAAGTATGTATATCCCTCTATCGAAATACAATTCCTTTATTGAAATAACATACATTTTTTAAATAATTGCTCATTATGAAAAATTTGTCCTTGTGGAGTAACGAATTATTGTACATTTGTATTACTAATGCATTTGCCATTGTAAAATTCAAACACATTAATGTTCCACCTCTTACTTAAAACATCCAACACTAGTGTGAAGCTGTTCCTTTGTTTTAATAAATAATAATTACATTACTTAATTTCCTTAGAACTCAAGAACGAACACTTTAATAGAATTATTTCACTTTTAGCCTAAGTATACAGGGTCTTCTTGTAACGCCCAACAGCCAATATCTCAAAAACAATTTAGGATATATATGTACATATGTAGTTCTTTCATATTTTTTTAATATTATTTTTTGTGTAAAATAATGACACCATAATTTTTTTTTAAGTCAGGTCTAATTAGAAGTATACACAGTGTTCATTTTTCAAACAATACATTTTCTTATCCCATTGAAAAGAAGATTTCATAAAATTGATTTAAGGTCATACAACGTATTTGTTTAATTTTGACAAATATTTTGTAATAACTTGTCAAATAATCCAAAATTGTAAATTTAATTTTTGTAGTAATACGTCAACAATGTTGTGAAAAATTTGATGCGATATCAATATATGTTGAATATTTATGTAATTCAAGAGCAGCTGGAGCCTGCCTACTAAACGTTATCATGAACATCATCAACCTAATAACGATGTCTGCATATGCCCTGTTTGTAATGATGAATATATTATCAATGTCCTCAATATAAATATTTACATCTGATGTGAATACTTTATTTCATTAGTTCAACGTATCCTTAGAAGAAATAAATACCACACATTTCAAAATGTACACCCTAAAGTCGAAGATTGACGTCTGGAATTTATAAAATGGCTTCCTGTTTCATCCAGTTTTTTCCCGAATACGACGGCTGTGTGACGGTGTATTGTCACAACGGAGCAATTGCGGATTTTTCTTTTGGTAATGGTAACTTTCGCTTTCTCTAATACGACACTATAGCAGGTGCTCTTGATAGTTTAGTTCCCTGCGAGATAACGAATAAGACTGTACTACTGTATTTCTGATACCAAAATATCTTGGCCATTACCTGTCCCCTGTGGACTATTGTAAAAATTGAATGAAGTTATTTTTGACGTCCTCATTATAATAATGTTTTTCCATCTAAAAATTATGTAAAGCTCACAGCACATGATAATTACAGAGTGACAGATCTGGCGAATATAGTGGCGAGACATCAACTTATATGAAACCTGGTGTTACTAAAGCAGTTCTCTTGAAAGTCCACTAAACAGAGAGCAACACTTTTTTATGAATATTGATTTTTAAAGTATTTTGAGCTGACTCACCGTTTCTGCTCCACAATCGTTTGCGTTTAACATTGTTGTAAATATTCAATTTTTTGCCTACAGTTACGATTCACTTCAGAAATGGATCATTTTTCACGTTTTAGAACCAAATCACAGATGTCAAAGTAGCAGAGCAAATTTCTTTCTTTTTGGAACACGTGGAGCTCAAATATGCGGCTATAACGTGAAATTAAAACGTTTCACATGATCATGAACGGTTGCTATCAACAAATTTAATCTCCGAGCAGCCTTTTGTATTATCATTTAGCGCCGAACGAAATTTTGGCACTAGCGTTCGGTGAAAAGATTTTCTTTATACACTTTTCACAAAATTATTTTCTTGTTTCAAGTACTTCCTGTCAAAATATGTAATGAAAGTAGGCTTTAGAATTAAGTTGGCTGATTAAAAATACATCTAACAACTCTCGCCAGAAAAACTGAAGTTACTTTCCGAACAATCTAATAGCTTTATTTATAATTTGAGTTAAATAATACGCCGGAAACATTCGATTGCTCATTAATTTTGTTAAACGCAAATACAATATGCATCTTAAACGTCTGTCTAAAATTTATAGCAAACGTTAAATAATGATTTTGACAATACAGATGAGTCATTAAAATGTCTTATACGTTATTAGCGGTTAATATTTGTTCTTAGGTATTTATTACTAAAGTGTTTAACACTTAACAATTATAGTCAGCTGATATTTCGTGTTTCAGCCTATTTATCACTCGGGTTTGATTTATGAGATCTTTAACCAGCACATATGGGAGTAATTTAGTCTTTCTTGCTACATCTTGATATTTATTATCATTTTATTTCAGGATTCGTTGGTAATAAACTCCTAGACAAAAGCTTTTGAATAATTTCATTTAATTTATTATATTTAAAGTTATAGATTTACGCATTGTTTTAATTAGTTTCACATTTTCACATACCTAAGTCTCGGGTGACACTTCTCTTTTAATTTGAAACCTCGATTATATCATTACTACTTTTAATTAAATATACCCTATATATGGTATCTCGTTAAGAACAATATTTGTATTTATGGGTATATGATGAAATTTGTTCAATATTCTGGTGTCCCTTCATTGATTTTAGCTTTCTGCTTTTGTTTAGCAATTTTCGGATGTGATTAGACTCATCTTTAAAGTTATAATTAAGTGTTCATCTATCATTAAGATTTTCCTACGGCCAATTAAAGTTGCAGTATATAATAGTAGTATACTTACTTAATATACTGTTAGTACTACAGAACATTACCACTATATGCTTTGAATTGATGATAACAATTTTAATGGAAAATAAATTATTAATATAATGAAAACATATGAAATTCTGGTTAAATAGAATTTGCTCCATCTTACTCCATCTAATTCTGGCCAAAAGTAGTCTTCCAACATGGTACAATAGCACCACGTTTCACCTCCGGCACGAAATCCACGCCATATGATCACTTTTTGCGGTTGTAATGGAGTCTCTTGAAGCACACGTAAGGTTGTTGCTGTGCATATGCATATGTTGCTTATTGACAAAGCCACTAAGCCAAAATGAGCTTTATCGCTGAAGATGATTATTCGATGAAATTCAGGATTTTCTTCAAACTTTAGCAGAGCCTAACCGGAGAAGTTTCGGTGCTTCAAATGATCAAGAGGCTTAAATTCTTGAGTTAATTTGATCTTGTCAGGGTGTAAGCCAAAATCTTTACCCAAAATTCGCCACAGTGTGGTTTGAGAGGTTTCCAATTTCTATAAACGGTGTGGAATCGACTGATTTATATCATTTTGAACTGAAACACTTGCGGCTACGATATTGTTGGTACTTCGACCGGTGCGTTGTCTCACTTGCACAGGATCATCCATTAGTGAATATTTTGACTCGAATTCACTATAGCAGGCACAGCCTATCTGGTGGAACGATTATTACGACCGAAAATTAGAGTAGGCGCTCTTACAGTTGCGACCATCGACTTAGAATTGCGGTAGTAATTTTTAGTAATTTCCAAACGATGCTCGTTTGTAAACTTCGCCATGATGAAAGTATTGACTGACGTTTTGACGTTGACAGATCATGTAAAACGTTCAAGGCAAAACTGTTATGTCTCTATTGGAAAACTTGTTATATTCATATGATGTATATCCATTATAATCGATATAAACAAATCCATTAGACCAATATGACACCGATTTTAAAAGAGTAGGTGTATATATGACATCAACTCGGCCAGGTTTATCTAGATATTCACTTATGTATATACTGAGATATGGTGGTTAAATTAGTAATTGCTGACTGGTTAGATATAAAACCGTCTTCAAGATAAGAGAATATATGAAATAATAAAGGACCTACTCATATATCTAGTAAATTGCAAAGGAGAGATATGGGTGTATAATTTTCCAAAATGTTGATATTTCCGTTCTTAGCAACTTGAACTACTCTGGATATTTTTCGTTTATCTGGAAGTACTCAAACTCAAGCATAGGTTTGTTAAATATGCTAGTGATTTTGCAAATATAAATCTATAATGCATTCTACTGGTTCCTTATTTCGAACCATCGCCCTAGCGGAATTTCCCTCTCTGAAACTCTTAGACCACCAGAAAGTGGTACCATGCGTGATCTAGTGCTTAAGGTATTTTCACTAAACACTTATCAATATTCAATTCACTGGTAAAATTATGGCGTAAACTTATCAAATGCTTTGTTTTTGACCGAGATGACGTAGTAAGCCTTTTGCACTGCCATAGTTCGAGAGCAACTAATACCGAGATATCGAACCATCGGCTATATGTCGGCTTGAACTAGTCTTAATCAACATTGAAGTTTAACAATCAGTGACGCCATATTGATGAAATTTTTAGTTCTTGGTATCTCCTTAATTACATAATTGTATAAATTTGTCGTTGGTTAGTTAGAAAACGATAAATTTAATTGTTTTTAATAAGCAATAGTAGTTACTGCAGTTATGAATTTTTGTTTTTACTTTTGACATTCCAGACATAATTAAATGTTTTACTAATTAATAATTTAATTTAATAATAATAATAATAATTAATTTAAATAAATAACAATTTAATGGATACTTTTTATTCTAAAATAAAATTTTAGCCAATTATAATTAATTTTAGATGCTTATCACTTAGTTTATTGTTGACAATATGTTCTCAAAATAATCCCGAAACTTAAATAGCTGAAATGATAAATTGAAGAAAATCCATTAAAATGCGCCTATTAGAAATGTAATATCTCAAAATTTACGAAAGTAAGTTTAATAAACTTTCTCATATGTCTACATATCTTGACCATTTGTTTGAAAATTTGGTTTTAGATTGTTGTTCAATATTCCCGCATTTTTGGCGATCACTATATATATATATATATGTATATATATATATATATATATGTATATATGAGTAAGGGGTAATTCTAAAAGACCTTATATTACATTCTGGAATTTTCTTGCTGTTGAAGTTAAACTCCCAAGTAAAATATTTAGTTATCTTCTTTGTATTGTGCTAGTAAAACATGTTTAAAGTATGCTGTTTTCTCTGAATCTAAACATTTCAGACCATTTGATTATCTTAGAATATCTAATGCTTTATTTCAATTCCACTCTACTTCGTTATGTTTTCTCTATTATCTTCACACTTAATTGATCATTCCATTTTCAGGTTTTAGCGTAATCATTTTATTTTAATTTCATATCTTCGACTATAATTTACATAATACAATAATTTAAAAGTCTTTTATATCTATCATTTATAATAAAAACTTAAAAGCTTTTGCATGGTATGTTTAAGATGAATAAATACAATGATATGAAGGGGACAATTTTCTGGTTTATGTTCTTAATGCACTACATTTGGCCTGTACTAAAACTAACAGATCTTTGATATCTAAACTTTATGAATATTTTCCGTTAGTGATGGAACTAGGAATTCAATTACACTAAAAAACTAGCATTCAACAAATTTATGTACGGGGTCGTGGTATGATGTAGTTCATTGAAGAACTAATGCATTTTATCGATTTTATTTTACATAGAATGCAAGATAGTGTTCCTAAAATAGCTATTTTTTTTAATAATTAGGCAAATATGAAACTATTTATTTTAATTATAATGCATTTCTTCGCTTTAATTTTGTATAAAAAGCGAATCATTTTTTAAAATTTATACTGTGTACATACATGTACATATATAGATATATGTTATATAGCTTTTTGAAAGGTATTACTGCAAAAACTGTCAGTGTTATCGTACATTAGTAGCTTGAAAATTACAATTTCTAAATCATGGTTAAAGTAATCTTGCTTGTAGACTTCCGCAATCGTTTATGGTTCCAAGGTACCACGTCCTCGATTATTCTGTTACCGACGTTTCGTCTTCATTTGCATGATAATTGCTACTACTGCTGATGTTGCACCGAAACTGGTGTAAGTCTGTAGCGGATGGGTTTATATCAGGGCGTCATTTTCACGGATCAGTGTAATGTTACGGTTGAACACAGTATTGCCGGGAAATTTGTAGTGGGGTAATTGTCATCACGGTTAGATTGTTGGGGTGTTTTGAGATTTCTATAGATTCACGGATTTTTCAGTCATAGTAACGACTAAAGACAGCATTTTGGCAGAATTGAATTGGATATGGTGCCCGGTTTCAATCGCTGGTTTCGCCAATATATAAGCTGTTGCACGAGCAAGGAATTCTATACACACCAGATGTTTCTAGACAGTAAGAGATTTCAGTGTTTTTAAGGAATATTCTACTGATGCGGTCGAAATTTGATGGATAACATATATTAATGATAATGAACTTCATTTTGATTGGTATTACCAACTTATTTTATAAAACAATACATCTTTCTGTCTAGTCATCAGCGCTATATAAAATCTGTTTCAGCGATGTTTAAGTTGTAGAGTAGGTTAAACAAGCATATTATGTTAATAATTCGAATTTCGCACGTGAAGGCCGCGTATTCGTCCCTTTATCTTTTGGAACGAAATCGCAATTACAGAGGTTTACGCTTTGCGATTATTATGAACTTCCATTTAAAATATTAATCGCAGTTTGTGTGTGCTAAAGCTTTTTCCTGGAAATTTATATTCCGAAAACGGGTGCAGGTTGTTACATTTTGCTTTTGGAGATGATATATGTTGAAATAATATAATTGTATTAGTCATATGTTCCGCAATGCGGATATTAGTAATAGTTATAATGTCGCTACCCGCTTGATTGATATCTCAGTTGTTGCTTTTTTAATTTTACCTATGTATCATCCAGTGCAGTATTACGCTTTAAGAAATCCCTTCACGAGGCTCCGGGCAGTATTGTACGACTATTCTTACATTTTCATCAAATACACCACTCAGAGTAAAATAATTTTTTCAATTCCCAGATGTTTCTTCACAATGTTAAGCATAGCTTGTGTGAGCCAATTTTGTTTTTGGAATTAACTTGTCAATGGCTTAGGTTAAATGGATTTTTCGTCTGACGCTAGTGCATTTGTGCATTAGTACATTAAGTTTTCAGCCGACTGTTACTACTGTTTCAAAAATATAATGACACTGTGTGAATTGTCAAGTAACACCCGGTTTTGTTCTTCTTGTCATTTCATCTATTTGCTCTAAGGTATGTATGCAAGTACGTATGATTCTGTTGCATGGTTGCAGTGTTACCGCTATTGGTATTTGATACTTATATACTGTTTGAATAATGTTCTAAAAATGCAACTCTGATTTGTGAATCACAAAGGGCACACTGCGTTTTGGTTTCCGACGGTACAAATCGTGTACGGAATTTGTTTCGTGAGGATTTCGCCGTGGTTTCCAGGTGTGACACTGTTTAATTATCTGCTGATGATGACAACTTACTTATCGAAGTACGTATGCAGAAAACGAAAATTAATGTGGAAAGGGGTTATATACATATCAACCTTAAGTGATTAAGTTAGTCAACCATAGTTTACATCAAATTGACCTTCTGATTTATGAATTTTATATTTATTCATATATATTCATTGATAAAACATTTTCATGCTAAAGCAAGCGAACATTTAACAATTAAAGTTGGCAAAGTCCATTCTACTTTATTTACATTTAAATAATAAGACATAATTTGTTCAAGATTTGGCATTGGGTTTCCTTTTCTTGATAATCCATTTAATTTCACTTGTGCTGATTTAATACGTTGTATAATTTTATTGATTTCTTAATATGTTTTTACTAATATATCTTATGTTTTTCAACTTTAATTACTTTTCATTTATTCATGACATCTTTCATATTTCTTGTGCCATAACATAAGTATCCATCTTATTAAGAATTGATACCAACCTTCCAATTATACGATTTCATTCCTTTACGCTTAACTACATTATTTCTGATAACTAAACTATTGTTTCCTTGCAGTATATTTTTGAAGACCTTGATGGGCTAGTCTAGGTAATTAAGCAACAAGTTCTAAAGCTAGAACACTGATGACGTTTGTTTAGTCCAGTCATTTATTGTAAAATAAATACTTGAAAATTACTGAGATAATAATTACTAGTTGATCCGTATTATCATACCAGTGCCATCATCTGTTTCATAGTATACTTATGGTTTTTTTTGAAAAGCTTTCGAAAAATATTATGGCAGTAAGTACTCATGTTATTTTAAATTGATGCATAGGCTGTGGCTTTTTTCGACATACTCAACGGTGAAAGTCTGGTAATAGTTTAATAGTTGACTGATATCGATGGTCAGTCAATATTTCTGTTTTGACATTAATTCGCCAAGAATTTTTTTTCTAAACTCCATATAACGTAACTTTTTTTGGAATAAAGCAGTTGCTGGTTTTCACTAATGGTAGTGTGATTAACTGATTAAGGTGTGGGTTGATTATGTTGAGATGTGAAATTCGCCTTACCCTCTTAAAATGTATTAACGAAATGCAAAATTGGGGATTAACTATTAGGATTATTTCTTTCAAGAATTTCATGTAGTCATCAAAGGTTATTAATATCAAAGTATGTAGACCAGGAAAATAATTTGGTAATAAACCCATTTTAGTGAATTGTAAGTCTGGACCATTATAACAAAGCCAGTTAACGTCGATTGAAATTGTAAGCCTCATCTTGTTAACTTATAATTAAATACATGCGTACATGTATATATATATATATATATATATATATATATATATATATTAAATTATGTGTGTACAAATGAAGAACATACTGTGTGCATTCTCTAAAAATATCTAGAAAACATGTTGCCTTTGAATTAAGCAATAAAATCATAATTTTATGTATCCAACTCTTATTTCTATTTTAACATTTATGATTTACATGTTTTCTGCTCCACTTTTGTTGTAATACATTGTCACATTACCATATTAAATGAATGTAATTTATTCAGTGATGTTAATGCATCCAAACATTCGTATAAATGAGCGAACCACCGCCAGATAAAAGGCGTAATATTTACTTTTCTGGACTGCTGCTGCTTCACCCTCTCTTTCCCTTTCATTTTTCCTTTCTGTGTAGTTGATAGTCTCTTCCAGTACATTTATTTCTGATGCGTTTCTTGAGTTTATAGCCCGTTGCGTTTTGGAGCTCTCTCATTTCTTTTATGTCTAGGTGGTGTTCTGGCAGTTGGATAGTCAGTAACTTGTATGAAGGATTCTGATAGTTTCGGGGTACAATAAACGTTAGCGGTAGTAAACTCAATTTTCTTTAATCTTCGAAAGGTATGGATGCAGGAGATAGTACATTTGTTCCGTTAATTAGTTTTCATGTGTGTATTACTAACGTTAGAATAAGGACGAAATTTACTGCAGATTATAAAATTAAAGTTTCTGCCAATTTCGTTTCTTTTTATGAAAATTATTGAAAAAAGTATTATTTCTGGGAAAATCCTTCACAAATGTTTTTATAACTAACCTTGCTTACATATATCATATTATCAAATGCAATGTATATATACACACGTTTATATACACAATTACACGCATTCCGAGATATAAATAAAAACTCTAAATTTTCTGTTTATTACACCGTTTTAATTAAAGCAGAAATTAATGAAAGAATCATACCGTCGGAGGGGAATCGAACCCTTGTCCGCTGCTTACTTTAGACCGGTGTAATAAGCAGGAAATTTTGAGTTTTCATTAATTAACATCGTGGAATGCACGCATTTGTATATAGTCACGTTTGTATATATACAATTACATATGCATTTGATAATAATAAGCCCTAATACGGTTTACCACATTGTAATAGTATGAATATTTGTATCCTGCATACGATTTCGATAACTAAGTTGTCATCATCAACAGAAGTTAAATTTTTTTGTAATTGTTCAATTTTACTACAAAAGAATGAAAATCACCTTTAGAATATTTATATTTGTATTTTTGGTTAAGAAGGAAATAAAAAATATTTTATGTGTGCTTGTGTTGTTCTATAATATCAACAACTTTGTTGGAAAATCGCTTTGTTGACTACTCAGAGAGGCAATAATAACCCTTGCTATATTATGATAGTATTTATGTTTGTATCTTGAATACATATTTCGACAACTAAGTTATTATCATCAAAAAAATTAAATTAGTGTTTTGCGCGGTCCTCAAGTACAGTATTTCGCTGTACATTCTGTATAGCTTGTTAGGGAGTTAACTTACAATAGTGTGTATAATTTTCTGCTATTTCACAACTTAGTTGTTGAAATAGGTATCCATAACAAAATATTGATGTGGTAAGGCTTTTTTGCCCTTCTGATATTTAATTAGTCACAAGCTACAGAGGAATTTGTATTGATGACTAGTATCCAAAAATACTTGCACGAAAAGATTTTTCCATCCATACAGCAATTTTCAAGACTCTGTTATGTGGAACCAATAGTCATAGAAAGCTCTTGAAGTAATAATAATAATAAATCGTCTTTATTAACGTATATAAATATAAATATAGAAATAATATATGCCAATAATATTATTCATAAACGGCTATTCTTAACAGGGCTACACTTAAATAAGTCGGTACTATATAAAAATATATAAAGTTAAAATAAATCAAAGTATGATATATGCTAAAAATTTTAAAAATAAAATTAAAAATTTATAATAATATAATATGCGTGAACTAACTCTTTAATAATGAAAACTGTTTCGATTATTCTAATTTCTATTTATTTAGACGACAGTAACATTCCACCCTACTGAAGCTTATTAAATATTTTTGGTAGACAAGTTAGTAAGAAATACAAAATATGCAGAATATTTTACAGAAAGGCAAAAACAACTTTCTAAAAATCAGTTATGAAACAATGATATTGAAGTATTCGATAATGTTACTATGAAATATAAAAAATAATTGGATTAAAACTAATAATTAGTCAGAAATTTCGACTTTTAGAGAGAAAAGGTAAATTTCTAATTAATTTATAATAACTGTCCATTATAAATGGTGTTTCAAATTGCGCGGTTTTTTTAAGAATACATAAAATATAGATGGCGCACTGAATTTGTCTGGGTATGTGGACATTTAAAAAACGTGATGTATGACATTTATAAAAATGACTTCGTACACGGTACAACAACGCGTTCAAATTGTTGAATTATTTTATGAAAATCAGCGTTCTGTGAAAAGAGATTTCAGAAAATTACGTGAATTTTATGGTTTACATAATCGTCCATCTGAAAGCACTATTGGTCGAATTATTAAAAAATTTCAAGAGACCGGTTCCGTGGAAGATCAATAAGTGAGAAATACAGTCGTAGTGGTCGTTCACAAGAAAATATATAAGTATATATACGAATTATTCATGAGAAACCTATGAATCCTAAACGAGTTACTGTTTGGTGTGTATTATGGTCAGGTGGTGTAATTGGACCTGATTTCTTTGAAAATGCTGCTGGTGAAGTTGTAACTGTCAATGGTGATCGATATCGTAGGATGATAACTGAATTTTTATGGCCTGAATTAATGAATATTGATCTAGAGGATATGTAGTTTCAACAGGATGACCCTACACCTCACTTTGCACACGAATCAATTGATTTTTTGAGAGAAAAATTTCCTGGACGTGTAATCTCAAGAAACGGTGATGTTAATTGGCCACCAAGATCATGTGATTTGACACCATTAGACCATTTTCTTTGGAGTTATGTGAAAAGTCAGGTTTATAAAAACAATCCACAATCAATTCCTGCTTTGAAAGATGAAATTATTCGTGTCATTGATGAGATAGAGCCTCAATTATGTCATTGAAAATATTAATAAAAGAATGGACGTCTGTGGAGCTGCAAGAGGAGGCTATTTGGCAGATATTATTTTTCACATATAAATGTCATAACCGATACTTCAATTACCAATAAAAGATTTTTGACAGTGAATGCAAATTATGTGTTTCATTTATTCTTTAAAAACACCGCGAAATTTGAAACACGCTTTATGTTCACACGCTGTGTATTTCTTTAAATGTCATGTATAGTTCCTGGCTAAAATATTAGCGTCATCTGTAAATATAACGGCTTTCGTTGCGCAGCAAAACAAAATAAATAAAAGTATCGCTTTTGAAGAAACTACTAATTTTTCGTATTTCCTCCCTCCCATTGCTCTTATCTCTGCTCTTCGGCATACTTTCCACGCAGACTTTTATTGACTCCTTAATTATGCGGTCCTTTTGTCACACATCCTGGATATTGGCCTTCAATCCTTGGATGGTGGTATTTTTTCTTGAATATATTACCGATATCAATACACATTTTCAAATGAGCTTAGATCGAGCTACTTTCCGGCCCATGGAAGCATAGGCAAATTGACAATCTCCCTCTCGCCTTATGACAAGGGGCACTACAGTGCACGAAGATCTAACGAACTTCATTGTGGTCTAGTTCGTCTAAATATGCGAGCAGAACATCTTTTTATACCTGTTTGTATTGTTTTTGCTCTATTGTGCCTTCGCAGTAATACATGGACCCGGAACCCTCCGACGTTATGCAGGACCAGATTCATGACGGATTGTGTTGTTTGATATATATATATATTTATATATATATATATATCAAACAACACAATATATATTTATATATATATATATATATCAAACAACACAATCCGTCATGATCTGGTCCTGCATATATATATAAATATATTGGGTCTGGGAAAAAGTTCGTGGCGTTTTTCCCGATAGATGGCATTGGTTGCCGATAACTAAAGAACAACAAGTCACAGCGACACCACCGAGGGCTCGTTTTTTAGATGACCTTCCGAACGTTAGTTTGAGCGTAGAAACATTGTAATCGGTGCAGTGGTTGGAAAGTTATTCGCACTTGAAAATGGAGAAGAATAATGAGAAATTTCGCTATATTCTGCAATATTATTATGATAAGGGGAAGAACGCTGCGCAGGCTTGTGATAAAATTTGTGCTGTGTACGGTGAAGGTACTTTATCGAAATCTGTTGCGCGGAAATGGTTCGCTCGCTTTCGTTCTGGAAATTTCAATGTGAAAGATGAGTCACGCTCCGGTCGTCCAATCACTGAAAAATCTGATGAAATTCTTGAAAAAGTCCAACAAGATAAGCATATCAGCAGTGTCGATATTGGCATGGAGCTAGGCATTGACCACAAAACTGTTTTGAACCATTTACACAAAGCTGGTTATAAAAAAAAGCTTGACGTATGGGTTCCTCATGAGTTGAGCGTGAAAAACATGATGGACCGAATTAACATCTGCGATGCGCTGCTGAAACGGAATGAAATCGAGCCGTTTCTGAAACGTTTAATAACCGGAGATGAAAAATGGATTACGTACGATAATCGGAAGCGTAAAAGATCGTGGATAAAGGATGGTGAGCCGTCACAAGCGTTCGCTAAGCCAACATTGACGCCAAAAAAAGTGATGCTGTGTGTATGGTGGGACTGGAGGGGAATCGTCCACTACGAGCTACTTCCAACTGGTCAGACGATTGATTCTCAACTCTACTGTGCACAACTAGAGAGATTACGCCAGGCGATTGAAAGAAAACGGCCCGAATTGATTAATAGGAAAGGTGTTGTCTTCCATCATGACAACGCCCGACCACACACTTCTTTGATGACCCGTCAAAAATTGAGAGAGTTTGGTTGGGAAGTTTTGATGCACCCACCTTACAGTTCGGATATAGCACCCTCTGACTATCATCTGTTTCGATCTCTGCAGAACTCTCTCAATGGAATTACGTTGGTTTCAAAAGAAGCCTGCGAAAACTACTTGATTCAGTTTTTCGACCAGAATCCACAGAAGTTTTTCACCGATGGGATCATGGATCTACCAAAAAAATGGCGAAACATTGTCGATAATAATGGAGCATATTCGGTTTAAATGAATTCGTCCACGCGCCATGCGGGGACCAGTTGAATTTTACTGAAAAAACGCCACGAACTTTTTCCCAGACCCAATATATATATATATATATATATATATATATATATATATATATATATATACATACACTGCAGGCCATAAGTTTGGAATCAGTTCCAGTAAATTCATAAAAATTAAAATTTATCTATGTTACGTTCGTATTACTTTGATATGTATATAAGTACAAAGGATTATTCTTAAGTACATTATAAAGCTTTACATAAAAGATGTAGTTTTAAATGCATTAATAGTTGGAAAATAACCAGAGATTAAAGAAACTCTGCGTGCGGTATTATTTATTCGAGCAGGTAATATTTCTGCATAATGAACGATTACCTGGAATGGACAAATTTTATTGCAGACCCTTCCGCATAAACCTTTTGTAATTACATTTAGTTTTTATATTTATAAGTATTTATACATTTTGAAGTAATGAGAATATTTTAGTTGCTTCGTATCATTTAAAGTGTGTAGACACATAAAAGTGTGTAGAATCAGTAAATATCGTTTGATTATGGCGAAGAGAAAGCAGATATAGCTAGAAAAACGTGTAGAAATTATTAATCATCATAATCGGGGAGATTCTATACGGGATATCGCGAAAAGAATGAATATATCGTACAAAGGTGTACAAAATACAATTAAAAGATACCAGTCTACTGGAGGGTATACGGACAGAAAACGATCAGGAAGACCAAAAATTACAACTCCTGCAGAAGATCAGACAATTATATTGACGTCGAAAAGAGATAGAAGATTAACGGCCTCGCAAATCCGCGGTGAGTTTAACAGGGAGCGTGAAACTCGGATCTCTTTAACTACAGTAAAAAGGCGGCTCAGAGCGGCTGGACTGATGGGACGTGTAGCAGTTCGCAAACCGCTTCTACATCCGCAAAATAAAATAAAAAGGCTACAATGGGCTAAGTTACACAAAGATTGGACAATAGAATAGTGGGAAAAAGTACTATGGACTGACGAATCAAAGTACGAGGTCTTCGGTTCCAGACGTCGGATATTTGTAAGAAGAACTGCTACGGAAAAAATGTTACCGCAATGTGTGGTGCCCAAGGTAAAACATGGTGGCGGTTCTGTAATGGTTTGGGGATGTTTTTCTTCGGCTGGTGTAGGAGATCTGGTGAAAATCGACGGAGTTTTGAAAAAGGAGGGTTACAGACAGATTCTCGAACACAACGCTGTGCCCTCCGGTCTGAGATTACTTGGAGAAAACTTTATATTCATGCAAGACAACGACCCAAAACATTCTTCTCATTTATGTAGAGGATATCTCCAACAACAGGAAGTTGACTGTGTTTTACAAAACATGGTTTGGCCGGCACAATCGCCAGACCTCAATCCAATAGAGCTGTTGTGGGAAGAATTGGATAGAAAAGTGCGTGAAAAGTCTCCGATGTCCCAGACTCACATGTGGCAAGTTATACAAGATTCTTGGGCAAATATACCCAATGAAACCCTTACAAAATTAGTGTCTCGTTTACCGCGATTGTGTGCTGCCGTCATTAAAGCAAAAGGAGGGTATTTCGATGAAAAGTCCGTTTAGTTGATAATAAAAATAAGTGGATGTAAATAAATAAAATTTGCTTTTTTTCCTGCTTATTTTATAATAAAACGTTTTGGTATATTAATATTGTTTTATTTTTACAATGTTTGTTAAAGCCACTACAATATTTTCATTATATTCAGAAGTAATTCCTAACTTATGCAAGTGATTCCAAACTCATGGCCTGCAGTGTATATATATATATATATATATATACAACCATGCTCAAATGTATTAGACACCTTACGAATTTATGTACATACATATATAGTTTAGTCAAAAGAGAGGTGAGGAAAATAAAAATGTGAAAATTATGTACAAAGTGTTATTTAGTAATATAGTACAATTTATCAATATTTTGTCTCTCCGTCCTTGGCCTTAATGACAGCTCGCACTCGTCAAGGCATACTTGCTACTAAATTGTAACACTCTGCCGGTGGTATTGCAGCCCATATTTCGCGAATTTTTGTTGATAATTCTGCTTTTGACAGCCATTTATGTTCCGTGATCTTAGTTTTTAAGATACGCCGCAAATTTTCAATGGGCGACAAATCGGGATTTTGTGGCGGCCAATCCAATACCTTCACTGTGTTTTCCTCGAACCAACGCATTACAGCTCCCGATTTGTGGCTTCCCCTTGCCTACGCCGAACGTATAGCGTCCCAGGTAGTCCCCAAAGCTGCCAGGCAAAAGAAGAAAGTTAGCACTTAGACAGGATTAATTTTGTTTAATGTTACGTGTAGACTGAATTGCATACAACGATAAGAGTATTAGTCGTGAAGATGTACTTACATACCTCGATATTCGATTCATCAGACCAAAGAATCTTCGACCACTTCTCGATTTTCCAATTTTCATGTTGTTTGGCCCATAAATACCGCTTCTTTTTATGAGCGTCAGTTAAAAGCGGTTTACGTCGCGCTTTACACCCTCGTAAACCAGCACGCTGGAGACGCCTTCTCACTGTTTGCGCAGAAACTGTTACGCGATAACGTTGTTTCAGCTCACTGGCGAGCTGTTTCGATTTTTTCCTATCACTGAGAGCCAGTCTTTGTAAAATTCTGTCTTCTCTAATCGAGGTACAGGGTTTTCTGACACTTTTTGGTCTGTTAGCAAACGACCCACTCCTGATAGCGACTAATGGTTGTACGGACTGCACATCGCGAACATTTTTTTTTGAAATTGCAGCTATTGATAACTTCTGGGAATGCAGTAGCACTATTTGGGCGCGTTCCCCTACCGACAACTCGCGTGTTTTAGGCATTTTTCTTCAACAAATAACTTACACAACGTGAAAAAATAGTATAATCTAATTGATCTCTACCACAAACTCACAAACGCACGTTGCTCACACACTGCTAGAATGACACTAAATTTCTAAAATCCACAGTTTCCCCTTTCCACCTATTCTTTTCAATAGGGGATTAACTAGGGTATTCAAAAACGCATTTCTGTAAATACCATTAACTATTTTTACGGTTAATTTCCGTCAGATTTGGACAATACCGAGAATAAGGGTTTTTACCTGGGGTGTCTAATACATCTGAGCATGGTTGTATATATATATGAGTGTAGTTTGAAAAGTAGTGAGAATGGAAAAGAAAAACGAATTTTTTAAATACAAAATAATTTTTATTTTTCAATATATTCTCCTAAAAGAGCAATACATTTATTCCAACGGTGCTCAAATGCCCTTATGCCATCTTTAAAATACGATTCCGGAAGGCTTGCAAAATACTCACTTACGAAGGTGATAAGCTCGTCGTTAGACGAAAATTTCTTTCCACCTAGTGCCGTTTTCAATTTTGGAAAAAGGTGGAAGTCGGAAGGGGCTAGATCCGGCGAATACCACGTTTAAATTCATTTGCCCATCTACGTATTGTGGCGGATGATGGAGCAGATTCACCTAATGTTTCCCGTAACGCATCTTTTATTTCGGTAGCTTTCATACCCTTAATTACGAAGTATTTAATCACCGCACGATACTCTGCTTTTTCCATTTTAACAAAACGACGTGTTGCTTCTTTTTCAATTAGCCGTCAAAAATAAACTAATCAACCGATTTATCTAAATATCGGAATGTAAACATATAAATACACAACCTAAATTACAGTACATTTGTTTTACCAATTAGAGCGCCACTTATGTGTTATTCTCACTACTTGTCAAACTATCCTCGTATATATATATATATATATATACATATCGTTCAGAATTTCATTTTCTCAAAAACTGAACCTTCTCTGTTACCGCCTCTGCTTTTGGTTTATCACTGAACAAACAATCTAGAAGTCCTAGAATGGCTCTAGATAGAAATCTAGAGTCAATCTAGATCGCAAAAAGTGTTTTTATTAATAAATAGATATATATGCCCTTATTTTATCTTGCCTTTCTCCTGTCTTCTGTTGTGAAGTTTATGTGAAGTTCTGCCCATCGACAACTAGCGTTTTTCATTACAGGTGTTAGCCTAGGTTTGTTAACTGAAAATCTACATTTTAAGCCACTCTTATACAAGTGCTTGGGAATCAGTCGAATCGATAATTCGTGTCTCTCTTCAGAGACAATTTTTTAAATATTTCTACTTCATTTTCTGTGGTTTCTTTCGTTAATTTTTCGATATTTCAGTCAAGTCGAATCGTAGATATTTTTTTCTGACACAAAACGAGAATCCGTTATTTGTGCTAGGAATATCTTATTTGATTATTGTAGGGATGCTTTTCATTGTTCGCGTAAACATCTTCTATTTGTGGGGTTTCTTCCTCTGAGTGTACTTCCTGTACGCAACAAAATGAAAATAATATTTTTTTTCATCGGATAGGTCTTTTGCTCGACCCATATCATCTAATCATATGAATAAAAACAAATAAACTCACTAACGTAAAATAAACAAAACTTGTACAGCATCACACAGGAACATTAATCGAAATACTGGAGAGTTTTAATTTTTTCTTAGAAATATACATAGAATACAAAAAAAATTAGATAGCCATATCTGTATATTCTACTATTATAGGGAATATACCAAAAGAAAATTAAAAATTTCAAGGTGGCGTTAATATTCTGGCCAGGGACTGCAATATACTGACAAACTTTTCGCTAAACGTCCATGGTTATACGTGGGCAAGGTGAAAAGTTCTCGGCCTGACACAGAGATGGCGTTACAATTGACAGAAATTTATGTTTCCTGCGTGGTTACATATGTCTTTAGTTCATATGAAAACTTTCAACTTGTTCTCTCAAGTAGTTTGTTTGCAAGAATGTTTGTAGTAGACGTCGTGCGTGTTATTTTTTAAACGGATAAACTTGAATATCGTGCTATTGTAAAATTCTTTGTTTTGAATGATTTAACACCTATGGAAATTCACCCGAAGTTGACAAAAGTGTACGGGGATTCTGCTCCTTCGATGTCAACCGTTAAAAAGTGAGCAGTTGAATTTAAACGTGGTCGTACGTCCCTCGAAGATGACCCACGTGAAGGCCAAAAACCGCAACCACACCAGAAATCATCGAAAAAGTACATGATATTGTGTTGGACGATAGGCGAGTGAAAGTGAGTGAGATAGCTGAGGATGTGGGAATATCGGAAGAAGGGGTGCGAAACATTTTGCACAAAGAATTAGAGATGAGAAAGATCTGCGTAAGATGGGTGCCGCATTTGCTGAATGTCGATCAAAAGCAAATGCGCACACGATTTTCGGAGCATTCTTTGGACCGATTTAACAAGAATCCGACCGATTTGTCACCATGGATAAGACATGGGCCACCACTACACGCCAGAAATGAAACAGCAGTCGAAGCAGTGGGTGGAAGCCGGTGGTTCAGCGCCAAAGAAAGCGAAGTCGATCGCATCTGCCGGAAAAGTCATGGGGGATGCAAAAGGAATTTTGTTAATTGATTACGTTGAAAAAGGCAGAACAATTACAGGCGCATATTACTCTAACCTTCTTGACCAGCTGGATGTCAAAATTCGCGTGAAGAGGCCTGGTTTGAAGAAGAAAAAAATCATTTTTCATGAGGACAACGCACTCTCACACAAGGGTGCGTTGGCGATGGGAAAATTGCTGGATTTGGGGTACGATTTGCTCGGCCATCCTCCCTATTCTCCTGATTTGGCACCCTCAGACTTCCATCTATTCCCAAATTTGAAAAAATTTGTTTCAGGAGAGCGATTCACATCCAACGAAGAAGTTGAAAGGACCGTAGAGGAATATTTTAACAGCCTTCCAGACTCTCACTTCCGGGAAGAAATATTGATGTTCGCAAAACGCTGGACCAAGTGTGTTGAACTCAAGGGAGAATATGTAGAAAAATAAAATCATTTTTTAAATTTAAATCGCAGTCTTTCATTGTCAGGCTGAGAACTTTTCACCTCGCCCACGTACTTGTAAATTCTTGCCTTGAAAATTGCTCGACATCGTCTAACTTCTTGAACAAATTCATAGTAATACGATTGTTTTCTATTCATTAGACTTATTACTATATGTACTTTCTTTTCAAGAATACTATCAGTAGTATTTTATTTGAACAGTTTCATCTTTATTCAATTAGGATCATAAGCTATGTTTCTCTAATTAGTTATTGCATTATTTCAAGATAATACAGGAAATCGCTAAACGGCAGTTGACATATGGCAGCCGATCAACATTTGCAATCACTGCATTTATTTTTATTGTTCAAAATCGTTTCTGCATATTTTAAATTCAATTAAAATTTCGTTAAAGCAAAAAATATATATTGTTATAGAATTAAATCCTGCTTAGCTTTTAATTTTCAATATAATAACGGCAACCATATGAAAGCAGTTGTATTATACTTGTAACCCCTACTTACTAACTTAAATTCAATATTTACTACTACTTTTATATATATTATTATTTCGATTTCCTTTTGCATAAATGCAATGCAGTTATTAAGAATTGATCTATAAATTCGATATTGAAAGATATTCGATAATTTAAAATATTGCATATCCTCTATATTCTAACTAAATACAAAATAATTTTGGAAATTTTTCTGGATCTGCTAGTAACACTTTCCTTACATAATGTTTTAGAAGTATTGTAGTATCTATTTGTCTATGTAATTAGTGCAGTGATTGCTAACTTGAAAATAAATTACTTCTGTATGCGGGTAGGTCCAGCAAATATTCCCTTATTCCTTTACTAACATTCTCGTCCGCTATCACCACCACCGCCGGCTTTGCCGTCATCCATTAAATTAATTCAATTTGTCTGACCATTCCCAGCCGTAGCACAATGAAAGACATTTAATTTTGTTGATTGAAATACCAATTTTGCGATGTAATACAGTTCGTCGTCTCGATATTACAGATGTGAACTAGAAACAATTTCATGTGATTTTACATATTATACGCATGTATTATACCTTATTTTAAAGGATACATATATATATATATATATATATATATATATATATATATATATATATATATAGTCTCGAAAAGTATTTAGGTTAATAAAAATTTATATTTAAATTTTCAAAACTGTTATATTAAGACGAATACTTAAAAAAGACATAAATTGTTGTTTATAGAACAAATCTAAGTGATTGTTTCCAAATTGTTGTTGACTTAATTAAAGGTTAAGATAACTTGATAATATGCTTTTTGAAAATTACTCATTATCGTGATTTGTATAGATAGTAGGTTTTTCATTAAAATTCCTTATGAAAACTAATTCTGTTGCAACTAGAATGTGTTCCAAACACAACACAAGACTTTCTTTTCAAATTTTTCTTTTGCTGCAAGGCAGGGGCTCACGATAGATATTTTATGCTAGAGGTAAATTCTTCATGACATTTTTTAACTCACCAGACGACTTACTCCATAGTTAGGCGGCATCAAATGGCGTATCTGTTTATCTAATCTTATAACGTTTTTCCTTATGGAATTATTTGATGCATAAGACAGTGAGATAGTATTAATTAATTAAGATAGTAGGCTTATAATGAGCGATTTGTTTTCTAAACATCTTTTTACATTGCTTCGAAAATCATTCACCTGTATTCAACCGTACAGGTATGTATTATTTTAATATTCAATTTAGGGTAATCAAGAATAATATTTAGTTAATACATAAAGCATATTAGGGAAAGCATTTTTATTACTACTGCGAAAATTATTTTGTTAATAAAATCTCTAAAACATTCGCATTATAGTTCTTAAATGACTAAAAATCTCAGTGATAAAGTTATTCTCGTTATGGTTATAAATTTAGAAAGTTTTAACTGTACCCTTTTTTTTTTGATCAATAAGGTTGATATATAACCCCTTTCCACATTAACTTTTGTAAATTCTGTATACGCATTTCGACAACCAAGTTGTCATCATCAGCAAATAATTTCAAAGTGTCGCACCTGGTAAAACACGGCGAAAAAATTGTACGAAAAACAAACTCCGTACGCGGTCCACACCGTTCAAAACCAAGATGTGCACTGTGTCTGTTTCACAAGATTTTTAAAAATTACTTTTACTTAAACTAACATGCACTACATTGAAAAAGGTTATTATGGTCAAGCAAGTGTCTGTGTGATTTATGTGTGATTTATGATATTGTTCCTCCTGTCTTTCAATAGTACTGGTAAAAGGTTATTATGGTCAAGCAAGTGTCTGTGTGATTTATGTGTGATTTATGATATTGTTCCTCCTGTCTTTCAGTACTACTGAAAGACAGGAGGAACAATATCGACACTTTGAAATTATCTGCTGATGATGACAACTTGGTTGTCGAAATGCGTATACAGAATTTACAAAAGTTAATGTGGAAAGGGGTTATATATCAACCTTATTGATCAAGTCAATCAACCACAGGCTCCATCAAATTCAATTTACCCTTTTTGTCCTGTATTCAATCAAAGTGTGACAGAATGAAGGAGAGGACAACTAGTATTTACATACATTTTAAAAAGAAGATAAAACAAAGTTTCTGCCACAAAATTATGTCATTGAATATCACATACTAAACACTGCGACTGCTTTTTAACTGCCAGCATTTACTTAAATGGGAAGGTTATTTATTACAAGTTAATAGTCATACTGTAACACTGAGTACAAACTTGTACTTTAACATTATCATTGGTATAATATAAAAAGAAAATTGATAATATAAATTCATAGGTTATTGTATTCGTTTGATTGTAATATTGTTTCTTGAGGGAAACGTATCTCTTGTTCACAAAAAGAAAAATTCATAGGGTTGCGTACAAGTAATGTAAATGTAATAGGGTAGCAAAATTAGAGTGGCTTCCTAACCTGTTCACAAGCCTGATTCGATTCTTTAGTTTCTGACGATCTCACAACAGAGAATGCTACTCGTTTTCCTCAACAAAGCACTTTAATGTTGAAGTACCATGCTACAATTTGATTCTTCTGCATTAACTGCTATCCAGTTTCATTCATCTTACTTTCCTTGGCTTAGGAACATATGCCAAGTAACGCCAAAAAGAAAACTGTTCACACTGCTTCCAAGAACTCTACACGTAACATAAAAGAAGGCGAAAAACCCCAATCAGATACAAGTAATATGAAAACTCATTATTCCTAGGGAAAAGGATAGTCTCGTTTAACCATAATTAATCCTCTTTTGTGGAAGAAAATTCCTCCCTTTATGTAAAGCAACGCTCAAACAAACATCCAATCTCCAATTCACTGACATGAATTTAAGTTTACAAAGAGGAAAATCACGTTATTCGCACGCTTATAAAACAGTCGACTAACAGCGTCCTGGCCAAAAGAAAAACACAAGAAGGTATGTAGTTGCAAGTTCATTATTACTGTTATTATTTATAAAAGGTTTAGAATACTTCAAATGCCCTATTTACCACAAGAAACCTGTAAAATAGCTAAAAATAAAACGACAAGTAGAAACCTACCGCATCTGTATATCTGCTTAGGATTGAATAGTACAGATGGCTATGTCCTTTTAGAAGAATAAGTATTAATACTGACAACAATAGGATTTTATTAACAGTAGACAAAAAAATAACGACCCATGGCCAAATAAAAAATAAATTCAATGAAAAGCACATTTTATAAATCACCCAAGACAGCGAAAGCTAGTAAAAATTTGAAACTCGTTAATTTTAATATGCACACGAAATTTTTGCACAACAATATATAGTGATGGTAATAAAATATGAACGAAGCATAAAATAAACCCCTAAGAGGTGTTAGGGGGAATTCATTGTTTTATTTTCTTCTGGAAATAGAAACTGAAAAACGTTTCTAGGGTAAATATGAAATTATATCGAATATAACCTTTAAAAAGTAAATATGAACTGACTATTTGAAATAAGAAATATATTTAAAGAGAGTAAGTTGAAAGGAGGTAGAAGTAAAAAAATATTTAGCAAAAGTATTTTAAAAGACAAAATTTGCTGCGATATAGAATTTTTGAAACAGAGAATAATTCCATAAATTTATTTTTTTAATTATTTTAAATATTAAAAATTTGCTGAACAAATTGACCCTTGCTTTGGATAGTAACTGGAAAGTTTAAGCAGACAATGACGTAAAATCGTTAATAAAATAAAAAGCCCAAGCATTTGCAAAATATTTCAAAAACATTTTAAAATTATGTAATATTCTGATAAACACAGTGGAGAAATCCAGTTAAGGAAAAAAATCAAGACAAATGAAATTTCTTTGAATTTTTTTATGCCATTGTTTTTGGTCTCTACACGCTTTATCTCATATTATGTAATGTAAAAGTTCTCGAAAAAGGTCTTTAATCGAAACACAAAGAAGTATGAAATATATTAGGTAAAAGAGAAGTAGATTAAACTAAGAACGTTTGCAATAAAGAAGGGATGATAGAGAAAAGTGTGTTGAGTTCTTTGTTTTTTATTTGTGGCACCAAAAACTAATGAAACTAAGCACTATAAACGCATAAATGTGCTTTGGGAATGTAAACAACAGTGAACTTTGATATAAAGATAAACAGAAAACAAAATTAAGTTACTTTGTTAAAAGGAATAAAACAGTTTAGAATGTATTATAACCTTGAGCTCCTCGAAGCCACAGATTATTTCATTTATTAAGGCAATTATTAAAGTGTACAAATTTCATACGATTAATCATTTATAAAAGAAATCGAAACTTGTTTGCCTTAACTGTGCTAAGTATGAATAATGAATAACATGTAAAATTATCTCGTAGTTTTTTTTTAAGAATTTCCCTTCCAACAGTTTAACTACTTTGAAGTTAATATGCGAAATGTCTTTCTATAACTTAGAAGTGTTGTATAAAATATTATACTGCACAAAAATAACGAAGCCAATGAAAAAAAACTAAACTGCGTTAAGTAGATTTTTGTTATCGATTTTAAAAGATATTTTGTTTATAACAGAAGCAATAGGAATAACAGTGGTGTCGCGCAAAAGAATCCTTCTATTCGCTTTCAAAACTCGCTATTCTGCAGCAGTCATTCCATTTTCCATTTAAATTCAAATGTCTCGACGAGGATTTAAACAAACTGAAAGTTTAAAGTAATCAGGGATGGCTCCCGGGATCGGTGAAAGATGGACAAACTTTTCATCGTGTTTTACAGTTGGCATTATTGACGCTGGAATAGGGACCGAGGTCGACACTCTTTCTCGTTCTTTTTCCTTTCTCGTTCCTGTATTCGTGTTCTCTCTTTTCCGTACGTACATTTTACGTTCACAGCTCAAGTATGTAACCGCAAGAGCTATTCATCTTGTGTGTATGACCGCCTGTGTTCTTATTTCTAGTTATTTTATCCGACCTACACCAGATGCGTGTGTAAGCATCTGTGATTATACGTATATGCTAAGTAATGCCTTCTCTGGGTATTTCATTACATATGTATGCATTTAGGTATTGTAAGTTAAAAGGAAAATATAATTTAGAATATTTTGTAGTAGCAGCTACAATAAGTAGTCAAATATTAGGAATTGGAATTTATGTTTCTCAATAAATTAACAGAACTAAAGACAATAGTGTGAGAATTCAATACAATAAAATAATTTTTTTTGGATTACCAAATTATTATGAAATGTATACGGAAAGAATTAATCTAATAAAAATAAGTCAAATTCCTTGCTTAATCGATTAGTATACTTTGATTACAAAAATAAAAAAAATTAATATAAAATTTTCTTTAACCAAACATCAACTAAAGGATCATGAATACATTATTTGCAAAAGTTTATAATTTTACGTCAAATTTGAATAGGTATTGACTATTAAAGAAAATAATCAAAATTGTTGTATTCCCTTTTTTTTCTTGCTTTTAGATATATACATGTGAAAAACTTCAAAAGATTAAGCAATTTAGATTTATTAAGGGCATTGCATTGGAAACAAATTGTTTTAAACTGTACACTAAGGAAATAATACTAAGAGATGTCGGATGGCCGAATATTGCCTAGGACAGGAAGCCAACGGTTAGGAATTGATCTTATTGCTTCTGTTATAGGGCGCATCGTGTGATTTAACTATATTTTGGCGACATGTGAAATATTTAGATAAGCGAGTGCCGTAGTACTCTCTACCACCGAGTATATTAAGACTGGTGCTGTGGTTGGTACAGCAGCTGCGTTGCTATCCCAGCTTGTGGAAGAATGTTTCTTCATTATATTATTCGTTCTGAGTTGTACGATGGGGTTTAAATGTTAGGGTGCGGTCAAGAATCCCTCCTAAATGGGATAATTATAATGTTTGAGAGGTATGCTGATGAAAGTTATTTTAAGTTATCTCTTGCTCGTTGATGAAGGCGCATGTTTCTGTTGTATCAGTGTCTAGACACCAATTCTTAAAACACTCACTCAGCTTAATTAGGTTTTTGTCCATAGTTTGTTTAACTTTCTTTGGATCTACCTTGTCATGTAAGAGATCATCAGCATATCCAAGTTTCCTAGACTGCAGCTGTAAATATTAGAAAGGCAGAAAATATATCCCCAGAACTGCTTACAAAACAATCGAAATTGCTCTAATGTAGCAAGAAATCATAATTTTTAAATACTTATTTTTTTAGCTTTTATTTTTAAATACTTGATTGGGTAAATAAATAAAGCATATTTAATGTATGTTAGTGTTTTAATTTGATGCATTTGTAGAAAAAGCAGAGTTCGAAACTTGTTTGAAAATACCTCTACCCACTTGTTCCACTTATCTACTGTCTCATTCGTGCGTAAACATTAATTTTTTTAATTTGCTGCTATAACAACGATACGCCGCGCATATAAATTATAAAAACACTGTTTTAGTCCAATGCGATAGTTTTTCAATAGCGGTCATTTGATTTTTCAGATCTAATCCAATCTTCAAAAAATGTGAAGTCGAACTGCCAAATATAGTGAAATAATCAGAGAATACGATTTAACAGAATAATTTATCCATATAGTCATGGTATATTTAGAGTATTGCTATTAATTTTTAATAGCAATACATGGAACATGTTTATCTTCTTTGCAGCATTCTTAAAAATTTCATAAACTGCTTTTAATAGTTGATACAAGAATTAATGGGAAATAAATTACTTACAATGTTTTCAAAAATGTATCTAATTTCAGGTGGAATTCATGTTCGTGTTACATTTATTTTAATAAGTATAAAATCTAAAGTTATCTAGAAAAGGTTATAATAGAGTCAAATTACAAAAAACACATATAGAGTCTAAACTGACCTTGTACGATAAGACCTGTCTTATGACACACATTAATATATTATATTTTATTGCAAATTGATTTATTATTTAAGCATATATGTAGCTGTGCACAGCACTGCGCTTTATTATACACGACTGTCCAGACGATTTGTTAGGCCTTCAATATCTTCTTTGTCCAAAAATTTTGTCTTATATGCCTTTTTACGAAGGTGGTTTAGATATGAAGAAGACTTTAAAAATAAACTTTTATTTTGTACATGTATTTTACTATGTTCTATATATTATAGACAGCGAATTAGAAGGGTTTTAATGTTAGTAATATAAAAAATAACGGGGCGAGTACGAAGCACGAATTTTTCCGCCTACATATTGGTTTCAAACTTTTGTCTTCTTAATGCCCACTTTGACTGTCCAAACATATGACAGTCGCAAGGTGGCATAGAGCAACATATGTTCAAGAATTTAACAATAAAAATTTGCAAGGGTTCGTTATGGGTAGTGCAGCGGTATGAGGTCTTTTACTGTCTTGAAGCAACATCATATTGCGGAATTTCAATTTCATGTCGTTTTGACTCATATGATGCTTTGACGTTTTCCAAGAGTTTGCAATAGCAGTCGATATTAGTTATGCATTGTCCATGACGAAAACCAACACGAGGTTCCAGGAATGAAAAATTCCTTGTTCAAACACTGTGGATTACTTTGACGCAGAATATAGTAATGTATCCAAGGCAAGGCTTATCACACGATACCGGTTTAAAAGTCTCTGAGAAATATTACAATATCTGGTTCTTTGAGCTGCATTTAGAAGGCGTATAACCCATCGAGCATAAATTTTTCTAAATATTAAGCACGTATCCATAATTGTTATTATATTGGGTCTGGGAAAAAGTTCGTGGCGTTTTTTCAGTAAAATTCAACTGGTCCCCGCATGGCGCGTGGACGAATTCATTTAAACCGAATATGCTCCATTATTATCGACAATGTTTCGCCATTTTTTTGGTAGATCCATGATCCCATCGGTGAAAAACTTCTGTGGTTTCTGGTCGAAAAACTGAATCAAGTAGTTTTCACAGGCTTCTTTTGAAACCAACTTAATTCCATTGAGAGAGTTCTGCAGAGATCGAAACAGATGATAGTCAGAGGGTGCTATATCCGGACTGTAAGGTGGGTGCATCAAAACTTCCCAACCAAACTCTCTCAATTTTTGACGGGTCATCAAAGAAGTGTGTGGTCGGGCGTTGTCATGATGGAAGACAACACCTTTCCTATTAATCAATTCGGGCCGTTTTCTTTCAATCGCCTGGCGTAATCTCTCTAGTTGTGCACAGTAGAGTTGAGAATCAATCGTCTGACCAGTTGGAAGTAGCTCGTAGTGGACGATTCCCCTCCAGTCCCACCATACACACAGCATCACTTTTTTTGGCGTCAATGTTGGCTTAGCGAACGCTTGTGACGGCTCACCATCCTTTATCCACGATCTTTTACGCTTCCGATTATCGTACGTAATCCATTTTTCATCTCCGGTTATTAAACGTTTCAGAAACGGCTCGATTTCATTCCGTTTCAGCAGCGCATCGCAGATGTTAATTCGGTCAATCATGTTTTTCACGTTCAACTCATGAGGAACCCATACGTCAAGCTTTTTTTTTGTAACCAGCTTTGTGTAAATGGTTCAAAACAGTTTTGTGGTCAATGCCTAGCTCCATGCCAATATCGACACTGCTGATATGCTTATCTTGTTGGACTTTTTCAAGAATTTCATCAGATTTTTCAGTGATTGGACGACCGCAGCGTGACTCAACTTTCACATTGAAATTTCCAGAACGAAAGCGAGCGAACCATTTCCGCGCAACAGATTTCGATAAAGTACCTTCACCGTACACAGCACAAATTTTATCACAAGCCTGCGCAGCGTTCTTCCCCTTATCATAATAATATTGCAGAATATAGCGAAATTTCTCATTATTCTTCTCCATTTTCAAGTGCGAATAACTTTCCAACCACTGCACCGATTACAAGGTTTCTACGCTCAAACTAACGTTCGGAAGGTCATCTAAAAAACGAGCCCTCGGTGGTGTCGCTGTGACTTGTTGTTCTTTAGTTATCGGCAACCAATGCCATCTATCGGGAAAAACGCCACGAACTTTTTCCCAGACCCAATATTAATGCAATTCCAATCGTCACAACATTTCACGCACTAAGATTTGCTGTTCTCTAAGAATAATATCACGAATGAGCTGAATATTCTCCGGCGTTAGGTCAGTGCCTGAACGACTAGAATGGATTAGATTTCGTATTTTATTGCGGACACCACAAAGTAGCTTATATGCCATTTAAACACATTATCTCGGGATAGCGTTTCACTGCCTTACTACTATTGCTACAAAATTTCACCTACTTTATAAATATGTTCATTAGAAAAAAGTTTAAAAATAGTACGTTTCTCGACGGTTCTAGAAATACTTCAGATGTGCTGTTGATTACTTTGTTTTATCCCAGTACAGAAAGTCTCTCTTTAAATTCATATAATTCTTCATTAGTAACATTATTCGATAATTTGTCAATATTAATTCCTGATTTCTCCAAAATATAGTCGTTTTTATCATTTACGTATTTTCGTATATTAGAAGAACTTCAGTAAAGACGTTTCTTCTTTATTAATAGTTTAAGTAATTTCTGATGTAAACTAAGCTGCTCTTGTTCAAAGTATTTATTGAAGTCGCAAATATCCCACAAAAATTGAAAAACTTCTTAATGAGAATATAAGAGATCAAACCTTTCACTCAGTCGATATCGCAACATCAAACATTCCAAAATTTACTTTAAATTAACTACTTCGTTGTGTATAGGCTGTCTTAGATTTCGTAGGAAAATTGTTTTTTTTCCTTGTGTTTCGAGGTCTTAACGTTTCTTAGCTTTTAAAACTTGCATTAACATCTAAAGAAGGTATTAATTCGTTACTGTTCATGAGCATGTTATTCAAACCTTTATTAGATCTATGTTTTTTCGAAAACAAGTTGATTTACTTAATTTTAGAGATGCCTGAGAACTATTAAAATTTTTTTCTTGAATAATATTGTTAACAGCAATATCTTTGTTTAATATTTTGTGCTACAAAACTACTCTGTATATAAAATTAAATTTTTGATTTATTTTTTCCCTATTATTATTTCATATAGAGAATCTAAAACAAAATTTTAATGAGATTATTGTATTTATCCGGCTCGATCTGCTCGTGTTTAAAAAAGGTTTGTCAATGTTACATTTGAAACGTGTATTTTTAAAACAGAGTAATGATCAGTTGAAGCGGAAAACATGTACAACTCTTGAACAATCAAAAAAACTTTGTGCTGAATAAATTGATGTGCGCCGCATTATTTACAACAAAGTCCAAATTGTGATAGCAGGTCACGAGAATGTTCTAGTGTTAATATCTAAAATTCTTTTTTGAATAATACTATGTTTAGCTCTCATGTTTTTTAAAACATTATCTGATCCTTGGCCTCGTTAAGTAATGTCCAAACCACATTATCCGCAACCATTTTCTTCAAAATCTTTAATAAAAATGTTGCCCTTCATCAATAGTATACTAAAAATCGTTGTTTAATACTTATTTAAGTATTTTCTAAATTAAGATACTTCTTATAAACTGATGGTTTGAATCAAGGGTACAGTCGACTAGAATTGAAGTTTTTTAGTAACGCTGACGCTTTTTTGACTCTGCATTATCGTACGCTATACGACTTTGAATGTGTACATAGACGGTGCGGGCCTGATTACTCCTTACGTTTCTCACCTATGATACTTTTCTGTATTCATGTAAGCATCCATGAATGTGTTTTATTATTACATAAATATAAACAATTGGCTTTACTGTAGACATTTATTTCCGCTATAGAGTTACCGTTATAAAAATATTATTGTTATATGTGTAGATTGATGTGTATATAATCGTTTGCACTAATTGCTTTCAACAAAACGCTCATCTACTGTCATTAATTACGGTATTTTCATTACCTTTTCGAACTTCTTGTAAGGTATAAAAGAGAACGGTTAAAAATTATTGTTATTGTAATTTATGGTGTACGTAATGATGTGTAAGAGGAACAGAAAAGACCGAATAGCCAAATATAAACAAATACTAAAAGAATATCATTGAATTTAATAAATGTATCAAAAATAATTTATGGAAATTAATATTTTAGTAGATGTCCCTGTTGATATTTATTTCAAGATGTTGCTGATTCATAGCTTCATGCTTCATCAGGGGTGAATGTAACAGCGGCCAAGGAGTTTCGAAGAGAATGAAACAAATGAAAGTCTGAAGGCACAAGTATCAGCAAGTATGGTGGGTATAGAAACACATCCTGTAGAAGATCCAATCATTTTGACGAGCGATGAGACTTGTGTGGAGTCTCCTTTTACCGTAATGAAGCATCAATCTTTTACGAATAATAAGCTCTGGACGTTTCTGGGCGATGGATTTATTCAAACAGTCCTATTTTCGACAAATCACACTTAAAGTAATTGTTTCGTCCTTGGTAGAAGCTCGAAAAATACCACGACTCCTTTAAAATTTCATAACACTAAGAGCGTAACCTCCCTTTAATGAATGTTTACTTTTGATGACATTTGACGAGAATTTCCATATAGGAAACAAGTACCACGACTCCTTTAAAATTTCATAACACTAAGAGCGTAACCTCCCTTTAATGAATGTTTACTTTTGATGACATTTGACGAGAATTTCCATATAGGAAACAAGACTGTTTCCATACCACATAGTTGTAAATAATCCACTTCTCATCTGCAGTTTTCAGTTGTTTGCAAAAGCATCACTTTCCTCACGTTTAGAATGGCATAGGAACTCAAATATCAAGCGTACTGATGAATCACAACTTTTTCATGTAGTCGCGAACGTTTGAATGATGAATGTTTAACGTTTCTGTAATCTCTTACCATATATCGAATGCTGTAGATATAATTCGACGAATGCCTTTAGTTTATCATCATGCTTTCCTAAGCAAGAAGCATCGTAAAGACGAAAATCATCGGCACGGAATTTCGTGAATCATCGGTGTCATTGACGTTCTTGACCGTAAACTTTACTTGTTATTTGATGCGAAAGTGCGTTATGACTTTATGGAAGCATCCAAGCGAAGAAAGACCGAAAAACAGCCGTTTGAAGAAGTCGAAAGTGAAGACAATGTTTATTTGTTTTTATGATTCAAAAGGCATAGTGCACAAAGAGTATGTATTCAGTTCGCGATGTCTTCTTTTATTCTAATCCTTGTATATTTTACTTCATAGCTTTCTATTACTCTAATTATTTTGTTAGAGCATTTACAATAGCTTATATTTTGCTTTTATCTATTGCTCTCCCTTATTAGTTATTTTATTTAATATATTCGGACTTTAAGAATTTGTTTTATTTAAATTAATAATAAAATTTTATGGACAACCTTGTTGTTTTATTGCCTCTAATAATCTCTTTTAGCTTGACACGCGTTTAGGACTTTCGATGCTCTTTGAATTTATTGCGGCCCTAGAACTAGCCAGAAACCCGACTAATCCGCTAGCGCTAATAAATTTGATGCTCACCGCGCAAAAATATTATTATTAATTATTACAGTTAATAATTTTTGCGCCTTAGAACGCAACGCCAAGAGGTAATGTCCTGATACTGCACTAGCCAACAAGAAAAAAGTGGACAAATCAGATGCCTACAAAATAGAATGAGCAAAATGTGTAGTAGGAAGTTAGAAATACAATTAAAAGAATATGAAAGCGTAATTCTACACTTCTTCTATACAAAAGACTGCAAATTGGAACATAATGTAAACAAAAGCAAGAAATTAACGTTATTTGAAAACATAAGAATTAATAGAGTAATGAACCAAAACAAAAATGTAACACATACACAGACATTTTAAATTCACGTACATATAATAGATAAATACACTAGACTAATGATCACACATGTAGAATTTCATTGTTTTACTTCTTTCACTTTACCTTGTGTTGGATACCTTATTCTGGAACCACGGATATGCTTTGTTTACTTTGCGTAAGTGTTGGTGACTTGTTTTTTCAAGGTATTCTCAGTCTTTATTCATTGGAACATATAAAATGCATTAATCGAAATAATTGTTTAACAAATTCAATCAGCACTTTACATTTTTCTGAAGCATACTTACATGGTAAAAGTACATCTGATTGTTGTTTTTGTTACTCTTTTCTCTCATTTATTGTACGTACCCTATGCCATAAGAACGTCTTTCAATAACTATATCAAAGTATTAACTGACCTTGCATCTTCAAAATTATAAACTTCGTTAATTAGGATTAGTTTTAAACAACCAGTAATAAATAGAAAAAAAACACAAATAAGTGACAAAATACTGACTGCATGTAATTCGTACTTAAATTTCTTACTTGAAATTGAATTACAATGTGTTGGATTTAGGCCCTCCCTCTAATAAGTTACATGAAATGAACAGAATTCCTGTGACAATACCCATGTTGTCCACAGCCTTGTTCCTCTGCACGCACTCATATACATACATACATATATACGGACTCTCGAGATCCCTTCTCAACCGTCACAGAATAATGCGCCGGCACACACCCGACCAGCACGACAGAAAATTAATGACGATGCCGGCGATTTTTGTGTTAATGGATGTCATTCCATCCTGTGTAAAACGTATTTATCGCTCGTCTGGGAGAAGATGTGCGCGTCATGCGCGCAAGTGGAGATTTATAATGGTTTCGGGACACCACCGCATAGCCGATGGTATGATAATACAAGAGACGAAGATCGATCAAATATCCGAACGCAAACAAACACATTTCGTGTGCGTTATTTATCGTGTGTGATGGCTAGCGATGTGTATATGTTGAGTCGAAATCGTCCTTGTCTTCTTCATCCTCGTTTCGTTTTTCCTATTCTCTTGATAGGGTTCAAGGGTGCGATGATATTTTTATTGCATTCCTTTATCTCTGAGACACCAGTGTAAACACGTAGATTTGAAGACGCGTTGTTTATACATCGGGACAACTTAAGTACATACGAACACATGAATATGTAATGCGACGTGCGTCTTTCTCCATATGTGTAAACTGTAACGGCATAACGCTTTTTAACATTCAAAAAGATAAAAGCTTACCTTTTTTAAACCATGTTATATTGTGTTTAGTAAACGTTTTCCAAGAGAAGTTGACGCATATGAACAATATAGCTGCTAGTTTATTTACTTTCGAAAAAAACATCTTAAAATTTACAGTTATTTATCGCATGCCTTTATTGTAAATGACAAATAGTTAATACGTTAGTTTTGTGAGTACTTTGTATTTTAAGTACTTTACTTACTATTTTTTACAAGTTTAGTTCAAAAATTGAAATAACTCACTAAATTTGACTCAAATAATGGTTTTCTGAATTAAACTTTTTTATGTTATATATTATATTTCAAAGTTAAGGCAAATATAGAAATAGAACATTCAAAAACCCCCTGTATCAAAACATATAATGCAAAAGTTAATACATTTGTAGCTAATAAATTATTCAGACACCATTATTGTTTGTTACGTCCTATATTTTCTATCAAGTTTTCTATATAATTTGGAGATGGCGAGGGTCATATTTTAATAATAATAGTTGTTAGATTATTCTCTGTCGAACAACTGGTGCGTTGATTGTGTCAGAATATTGATTTCATAAGCGTAAAAATAGAATACTGCATTATTTGTTTTTTAAAGGTATACTTGTATTTCCAGACATTTACAAACTTTAAAATTCTTCGATAACTTCGAAAAAAATAGTTAAATGTTTCTCGATTTTAATAACCGCGGTACCAATATCGTTTCCGTAATAGTTTGTAACTCCGCATGTCAGCATATATAGATATTGTTAATAGGAAGCTGCCTGTTTGCCGCTAAATGAACATACCTATATTACTTATTTGCAGACAAATATTTTCGTCTCTAGACGACATTTTGACGAGTAGGTACTTTATATTGTTTTAATCATAGATCGATTCTGCTTAATTGCTGTTCTTCGTATAAACTGTTCAAATCCATTGGAGCGCATCAGGGTGGGGAACTGCAGCAAATTAAGCCCAATTATCGTTCCAATTCAACTTATGAGGTGCGCTTAACCTTCTAGATCTTTGTACTAGAAGGATATTTGCCTTAATTTGTGTTGCTCATGCTGGACCCAATTTAAATTGTGCCAGCGCGTACTGTGTTGATATACTGCGACGCAAGGGGGAAAAGACTATGTTTAGGGTGAGTGATGAACTAAATATAAATTTACGAAATAAATACTTAAAGTTCTTAACAATAAGACATAATAAAAATAATCTTTAATTCAGAACAATTATAAAAATCAACAATTAAATTTTAATTAATTACAAAATACATGTATTGCTAATAAAGTATAAAAATCTCTTAATATCATGTGGCCATGTAAAGAAAACTAACGAAACAGGTCGTATTCTCCTCGACAGTGTAAAAGCGGAGCTTGTATATTTAAATATAGAAAAAGCTTACACCGTTAAACATATTTGAATAATCACTGTTGATATTATCGTGTATCATCTTCATGAATTTCCTTAATGATTTGCATTTGCATGCTTATTTTTTTTAAATTCTTATAGTATGTATCTAAATGTTGATCTGAATTTGCTCTTAAATGTATTAATAGTTATTTTGAAATCTTCTTCGTCTCGAGATATGAAGTAGTTTTCATATATAGTTAGCGTAGAAGATTTTTAGTAGACAAAGTTGAATATTGTCTCTATGACTACAACCATGATATTTTATAAATAAATTATCAAAGTTTGACATCCATAAGTTGAACGGTGATAAAACAGTGAATTTTTGAAAATAGTATATCTGAAAAAGAGTTAAATTTTGAAAAAATCGAGTTTCGGTCAGTTATTCGAAGTACATATTTATTTTGTAAAGGGTTATCGGGCCAATTTTTGCTGATATGACAGAAACTTTAGGTGATAAGTGTTCCTTATACGCTACTATTAAAAACTGGATTGCGGAATCCAAACGAGGAAATCAGAAGTTAAAAATGAGCCAATTACTGACAACTCTGAGAAACATCGATTCTGTCCATAATATGATTTCAGATAATTTATGAATTTGGCTCAAGTGTATTATAGAATCATTGCACATTTTTTACACAAACGCCGAGGAAAACATGTCAAAAGTGTGCTATTTTTGCGAATGCTCCTGCTCATAAATCGTTACACTTCAAAAAATTTAGCGAAATTGGTTTTCAATTGGTCAACCACTTGCTCTACTCTCCGAATTTCACACCATTAGACTATTATTTATTTGTAAAACTCAAAAAACAGAAGGATAAAAGATTTTCTACAAGTAGCATTATGTTGAGGACTTAGAATTACTTAATGAACATTCAGCTAAATGTGTAGATCTAAAAAGATATCATGATGACTAAATAAAATACTATTCTGAAATATTGTGGCATTTTATATGATGGGCTATGTACATATATCTAAATGCTCGCTCGTACTACCGTGAATAGTTTGCGCGAAGCAAAAATTAGTGTAATTGATATGCTAAAATCGGGACGTTCCCCTTATTGACTAGGCGTTTGAAATTTGTTGCAATTACTTATCTGAGAATATCACAATTCAGCATAAAACGATAAAGAAACATTTCCGACAAGAAATTTAGGTTTTCAAGTGACATTTCCATTGATCGAGTATTTCATTTTTTAACTATGATTTTCTTGTCGTCACCTATAAGGGTTTCCATATCATTACATCACTTAAATTGATTTTTAGTTTTTATAATCCAGTATTAAGTTTAATTTGATTCTGTTAAGATTATACTCCACAATCCCTGTTACTGTAGCTACAAAATTTAAGAATTCAAAGAAATCCTAAAGCACCTTAACAAGCTTAACGGCGATGATAATTACTGTTCTACTTAAAATCTGGCAAACCCTTCTATCAAAACAATTCCAATGTTTCAGAAATATGAAGCAAGTCTAGCGTCGGTAAATGAAAAAGTAGTTCCAAGGATACGATTCTAGCTGGAAAACCGAGAGGAAAGTACGGAGAATAACCGCGGAACCTGACGTCTGTAATCCAGGTTATGGCAATAAAAATCCATACCAAATACTAGTAAATCTTAAATGAGGTGTCTACTTAGAAAAGTTTATATTATTAGATTGATGCATAAATAAGTTTTAAGTATTTGGATTGAACTTTTTCGGTAAAAAATTCACAAACTTTTGCTAAAAGAAATACATAGTCTAATTAAGAATATATTCTTCTTTATTCTCCGTTATTTAAGATTGCCTCCCAACAATCTGGCAATTTTTCGATGCCATACCTCAAGAAGTGTCGTGATTTGGAAGTAAACAATTCGCTAAGACAATTTTAAAGGCGACATTGTTATTAAAGGAGATTCCTGCGAAGTTGATTGATAGAGAACGAAGGAAATATAAATCTGACAGAGCGAGATCAAGAGAATAAGGGGAATATGGTGTGACCTCCTAATCGAGTTCTTGGATAGCCGCTTTTGTTAGTATATGAGGACCAGCGTTTTACTGCTTCGAAATGATTTGAGGATGTCTTCCTGGTCTTTCTTTCTTGAAAAACGGCCTCAAGCCGATGGAGTTATTGATAGTAAATGTCAATAATAATGATCACATTACCTAATAGCAATTTTTTTCAGGACGTTTTTATTCTCGATGCTAAAAACGCTATGAGCTTTCACTCAGTACTATTTATCGTAAGGACGAAATAAATTTTATAAATTAATACAATGCGTTCAAAAAGATAATTACAAATACTAATATGATATACATGTATTATTACTTTTTTTAACGTTGTATGCATGCCGGTAATTCTTAATTTATAGATAAGTTAATAATGGTGCAAATTGTAATTTATAAAGTCTCAGGACTATCTGTTCTCTAAAAAAATGTTATACATATCTTCTTGCAAAGGAATTAACTTTTGGGAAGTTTACCTAAGTATTTTAATTAATTTACATTTTCCTTCAACCTATAAAGAGACCTTTCTTATGTTATGTTCCAACATATGTGTATACGCTGCGTGAGTATAAAATAGGTCTGTAATGTATAATTTACCACCTCTCACCATACCATCTTTGTACTGCGGGAGAACTTAATGCAACAACAATGTCTCGCCGCCCGCAATAATTTATCGACCTTCAGATTTTAATATAATATTCACCGGAATGAAAGAAAACTCTCCCTATCGAATCTTATCAGACGTTTAATTACCATAAATTCGAATTGTATATTATAAATCCCATTGATTTATCGATTACATGGACAACAATTTTGAAATCGTGTCTATACAGACTTGGAAAGAGTGGGGTTCGATCCAACCTACGCTCCAACTTCTGGTGTCTGTTTGGAGGCGATTACCGTCGATACAACGATAAGTTAATATATTCGGACGTGGAAAGCGACGGCTAAGGGCGTTTGATAAGAAGTGCATAAGCTAGGTCGACAGAGAAACAGCAGATGGTTAGAAAATTGTTATTCGTGGTCTTATTTGGTGTGGTTTGTCTAAAAGATACATGATGTCGAATGAATAAATAGATCGCGAAACTTGTACTCTCAATTTTGCTATATCGTCCTTCCACTATTACTATACATGCATAAGGTGTCAGATTGCATGTTTAATGTTCATGTTCGTTGGAAATTTATGACGGTGTTCTGTCAAACATGATTCAAAATTCTACTTTGATATATACATGTACCTCCCAGAGAAATATATTTTATAGGATAATTAAGGCACCCAATACAATTTTCTCTCTATCTCTCACGCTTTTTTGATAAATATGGCCTAAGAGTTCTTTTTTTCTTGGTATGGTGTTGTTAATTCGCGCATAGTACCAGACATGTGTTTACTTTTACAATTCGTCTTTGTAAATGCATCAAATGCTTATTTTCACAGATATGTGATGCTATGAAGAGGGTTTACCGAATTCGTTCTAAATTTACAGCTTACAATAGAGAAATTTTTTATAAAAATGAAGTGAACTTTTTGCGACATTCGATGTTATAAATATATAGCAAATTTTTTCGTTGTTGTAGATAATAATAGTTTACATATTGTTATTAGAGGTTCTTAGAATCTTTTAACGTTGTTAAATAGAAGTAAATATGCTTTATCATAGCTAGTTGTTTACCTTTGATGATTTTCAATATTCACGGGGTGTACGAACATTTTTGTGCTTAACTGTATATTTTCAACTCCTCAGTTTTTGAGCTATGGCTTAGCTTGTCATTTTCCCCCGGCGAAATAGCCAGGATCGGTTGTAGTTAGTAAGTACATATCTACGTACAATTTTAACACTTGTTTATAGCCATTATTACGTAACGCGAGGTGGATAACTTTGGTGAAAAATTTGCACCATTATATATGTTTCGATATTTGTCTCAGACAACAATGTTCGCTGTGATGAAAAAATATTTTAATGTCTTGAAAAAGACCGTTTGTCACTTGCTGATGTAAGATACGCACAATTAAAGTAATCTTTATAAGCAGATAACAGATATATAGAACACACAAATTTGTCTTAATCTGGCAAAATCAAAATTTTTGTTTATAATATGCTCGAAGTTTTTTAACACCTTCACTATTTCCACTGATTCAACTAACGACAATACAAAATTTTGCAATTTTTCTATTGCATCAATTCTTTCTAATTGTAAATAGTTTTTAAATCAGTTTCAACGTTAGTATCTTGAAATCTTATCTGACTTTTCTTAATAGCCGCAGCTTCGTTAGGATTGAATGGTAGAATCACAGGTTTAATTTTTTTGGAAGTACTCATAATAATAAAAAGCCGCCTTCAACCATCTTCCTCAACGTGTAATGATTGACTGCAGTCGTTCGGGAATGCGAGAATACATAAAATTCACGAACGCAGTTGATTGACTGAAAGGTCAAATTTTTGTAGGGTATCCAGCACTACCCACGTCGCTTCACTTGCACATTTTTCTAACCTTTTGCAAGCTAATAAAATTGGAAATATAGATTGAAGTACAGAGACACGTACTATTATATTCATAATAGAATTCTTTGCACCATCTGTCGCCTCGTCAACGCATAACCACAAAAGTTTGATTTTTATTTTAATGTTAGCTTCCAGTTGGAATTGTACTTTTAACGGAAGGATCGAAAGTGTCCTCTATTCACACACAAGTTTAAGTAAATCTAGCATGAATTCAGCCGAAGGTGGCGGGCGCTCTATTTTTTATTTCTGTGCTTTTCACTGTTAACATGTTCTTCACGGTCGTGTTTGTTCCAGCACATCACCGGTTTATCACAAACTTTACATTATCGTAGAACCATTACATAGATAATCAGAAAATTCACTGATGTATTACGGAATAGTATATTTTTTGTCTGTTTTGGAGAGAAATTTTGTAAAGTCTGTCATTATGATAATTTGTTGTCATTTATAGTTATTAATCTTGTTAACAATTTACTTTAGGAAAAGCGATATTTGACGGAAACGTCGTGAATTGAAATTTTAATGATGATTGGGTATTCGGGTAGATATAACTTATACGAAAGTAGTGCAACTTTTCGTGAAGAAAACCGAGATAGCTACCCATTTCATAAGGAACTGTATTTTAATTTAATACAGTTCTGGGAACATGGCCACGTAAAATCTTTGCCAAGATATGACATTTGCTGAAGACGGTGTAAAAATTGACATGTTAAGAAAATGCTACAGATTCTTTATATCCAGTAGCTGCACACACTACTATTAGCCATACAATCCTATTAAAGTGAAAGAAAATCTTCATCCCTCATGAACTTCAATATGTTTAGGAATTAACAGTTAACACACCACAATTTTTTAACCTTGCGAGCGTCAATAAATCTTAAGTGACAGTTTAAGATTGATAACCTTGTGGGAGTTTTACTTATTAACTACTTTCTTAGTCGATTTGTTTTTCGATGAAGGATTTAATTTAATATTAATTGTAATTGTATCTCAAACAGAAACGAGAGAAAACTGGTGGAGGCGCTGGAAAATATTATTTACAATATACTATTTTTTAAAACACATTAAATATATTTTTTGTATTATGTCAAATACATCTTGGCTTCAATTTTTTTTTCCTGTTAATTAGCCTGTAAACTAACGACAATTTTGTGCAAAGAAAAGAATTACATAGCGATTGTGTTGCATTAATGTCTTTATTGCTTGACTTTTCCGATTTTTCAATGAGTGACATTATGTCTACATTATTTCTGCATACCGTTAGACCTTGAACTATCGGATTTTTACCGCATAAAACTAAATTATCGCATGCGGAGAAATTCCAATGATTTCGCCGCTCGTGACTAAAGAACATCACGAGCATGAAACTAACCAGAAATGAAGAAGATGTCTATCGGTTGTTTAGATTTTCAAACGTTGGAAAAAGAAAGTTTGGTGTAAGTTCATTTGTTCTTCTTGTGAAACATATAAATATATAAGATACATATAAATTTTCCTCTGACAGTCGCACTATATCTTTCCAGTGTTGTCCGTCGTGTTATGCAATGTAAACAATTATAAATGATTGTTGTGTAAGTGTAGACTCGTGAACCGTTGTGTGTTAAATGTACGGTCATGTATCATTTAGTAAATGAGTTATGTGTTGCGTTATTAGTAAACAAATAAAGTTATATTGGCCTGTCTTTTCATGTATCATGAAATATATTAGATAATTTAACTTGAATTTTAAGCAAAATTAATCATATTTATCAGCTCTTGATGTTAGACAGCTTACTTAATAAACTCTATATTGTATTCCTTAAAATTTTCTAAACACATAATTGCCAATTTTATTGTCTAATGAAACGAAAACATGTTTTCATTTTAAAATTTGCTATTGAACGACATAGAATATATAATGACAAATAACAAAATACCGAATTCTTATTTTCTTATATTCTTCCATTCGATAGAATTACTCTTTGTAATGCTGGATTTGCCAAAAGCTAGTTCTCATTCTTTCTTGAACACACTAGTATATTATAAATTGAATTGTATATAAGGGCATTAATTTTGTCTTAAATCTGTACGTATAAGGATGATTTAGGGGATGTGAGACTCGAAGTGAAGAAAGTGAGTTAGAATATTAAGTTTTCTTTCAACTTCACTTAATATGTAATGATTTTTTGAAAAATTTGAATTTGGGGAAAGAGTGGAAGTCATTTTTGGCTAGATCTGGCAATAGGGTGGAAGAGGTAAACCATCCATTTTTTACGAATAACTTAACTAATGTTAAAAGGAGCGTTGTTAGAGAAAGAGAACTTTTTATAGGTTCGTCAATTTTCTATTCTAGCGGCATAAAACCGTATTATTCCCATTATAACGGATTGACCCGTTGCAAGATGATCTATGAAAATTATTGCCTTTGAATTCCGAAAAATTGTATCTGCTAATGGAATTGACCCTTTGTGGGCTACCATGATGTGCTGCGGTCAAGTCAGATTTCATCAGCTGTGACAAATCTTCACAAAAACTAACACGGTTTTTAAACAGCTTCCAATTCTAAACCAACTCCACTTAATCTAAAAATGTAAACTTGAAACTTAAATAAGGTTTCAACAATATCTGCAAAGCTCATTCCAAACTTACAAATATCTGTCAAAAGCAGTAAACCTTTTAAAATCTTTTGGTTTTCATGTAACTTTGCTTGTCTAGCCGTATATCTTTCGATGAAATAAAGTAAATTTTATCTTAAAATAATAATACTCACTAGATACATAGAAATACCAGTTAAAACCAATACTATCTGAAAAACTTTTGAAGTGAGCGAAATGATCCTCGTAGTCATTGTTTTATTCATTAGTGAATTGTTTCATTTACATTATAGTCGGCAATGGCCGTTTATATGCACAAAGTTGCTTTTGCATATTTAACAGATGTTCTGATACATGATTATTTTTGATGTGATATGACTGCTTTTACTTCTATCCGAGAAACTGACATATAATTTTCTCTCATTACTTCGTATCATCCTTTTGATAGTAAAACCCACCAAGTTTGTAGAAAGACCGTGCGAATTAGTTCATTGACATCTTTTAATTCCTACTACTCTAATAGTAAAACAAACATTCTTAAATATCTTAATTTTGATCGTAATAGAAAAAGTTTCTTATGTCGAAAAACATAATAAAAAATCAGTTTTACTGCAATGGAAACAATCTGACAATATAAATAAAAGTATCTTGTGCAATTTAAGTTAAACCGCTGGCTGCAGTAGTAAAAGAAGAAAGTTTTAATGTAGATGTTAAGAAAAAGTACTGGATAAATAAAGAGTAATAAAATTGTGAAATACTTTATTATTTTAATTTTTCGTTTGACTTTTGTAAATAAAATTACTGCCTTACCTTCTTCTTAGCTTAATTTTAAATAGAATTGTTTGAATGACAAATTATCTTTGTAGTATAGTGTTTTCAAATATTTAGTGCATAAGTACAAGTACATGCAATTTAATTCGAACGAAACTAGATAGATAAGTAATACGCAGAAAAAAGTGTCACCTTCAAATAATATGTGTGGCATATTTTACTAGAAAATGCTTTATTTATTAATCTTACTTTAATTTATACACCTGGTGTGTCAATGTTATGGTTACTAAGTGTCATGTTTTGTAAGCCAAACACTTAACATTCAGACATACATGTACATATATTTTTGCTGCAAACAAATCTCTTAATTATACAAACGCGTTAGCACTTCGATCCACCGTGTGTGATGTTTAATGATAATTCCTGTTGAAATTTTGCACGTACTTACATATTGAGATGTCACGTATTATCTTTTATTACTGTGGTATCTAAAGCATGTACATTATTTTCAGTAATTTTTAGGTGAAAGAAAGATGTACAAATATTTTTACTGCAACAACCCATATATATTTTTGTAGACACATTATTACGAGAATACAAAAATATTTATGAGTATAGGAGTATCTAGGATAAATGCTCATTAAAGTATTTCTTCTAATTTAAACTTTGCTACAATTACAAATAACTTTTGAACAAAATGGGCATGATTAACTTGAATGACTTTAACAAGCAGTATCTACCATACTGTATCTTAGGTATGAATTCGTAGTATCTTTAAACTCTCATACATATATAAAAGTAGACAACCAAGCCCTATAAATGAATTTTTTATTAGCATTGGTTTGGCAGAAACACATTACCTAACATAAGCTTATATTAATTTTTTTTAGAATTGAATATAATTATCGCTTGTACAAGAATAAAGAAAATTTGGAAAACATTATTACAATCTGGTACGGAGACTTCCGCGGTTGTGCTCCATACTATCTTCTTCTGCGCTTCCAGGCTGGAACCGCGTCACTGGTATAACTGCCGACGTTTCATACCCACTCGTATGGGACATTTTCAGGGCTCAACTACTGCTACTGTCCGTCGCACTGAAACAGTTTCAGTTCAGGAATTTGTTTTCATACGTAGTTTTGCCGTAGTTTTTCATGTGCGACGCTGTTTAATTATCTGCTTAGTTATCGAAATAGGTATACAGAATACGAAAATTAAGTGGAAAGGGGTTATATATCAACCTTCAGTGATTAAGTTAATCAACCACAAGCTCAATGAAAATTACCTTCAAAAATTTCATGAAATTTTTCCAAATTTTTATGAACAGAAAGAAACGAAATTCCAAAATGAATTTAAAATTTATCAGTTGATCAAATTAGAACAGTTCAGTTATGATGTTTGTCTGTATGTTTTAAAGGCCAGCTACCCGAAGACATGGATACTTTATTCGTAATTCTTCTAAATATATTGAATACAAAACAATGATCAATTCTTGTTTGCCTTGTTATCCGGGACGAAATAAAAGTTTGTAATGTAGATATATTTTCATTGGAGGTTTTATTTTATAAAAAAAATAATCATGCATTCTAAGAGCGAAATTTAACAAATCTATCTAATTTCAAGCCCTAATTTTTGCCAGTCTTCTTAGTTTTATTATCTTGCTTAACTATGCACATTTATTTATTATTGAATTTATTATTGAATTTTGACAAATGAATAGTTACATTCATCACTGTACCTCTTACGTATGCAATAAATTTTATTAACTATGGGTAATTGACTTACAGTACTTTGTCGATGTCGTAATATTTACTTACCAGAACAGTACCAAATAAATTTCATCTCTCGGTCATAAAATACGTTTACAGATAATTAAAACTTGTTTCTGAGTTTATAAAGCCGAAATCGTTCGTAATTTATTGTAATAGAATTGAATCGGCAGCTTTGAAATTATTTCTTTGTTTAGTATTAATTAATTTGTTTCTGTGAAAACAGAGAATTACACTCCTGACTGATGAAGAATTGTTTCATACACTACGTTTTACATTCGTCTTATTTCTGTTAAATAGAAGGAATTTAAACATGAATATAAATTTAATTAGTTTTTATGTCAGCCAGTAATCGATTTGATGAATATTTTGAAGTATTCAACAAATCTCAAACCTGTAGAATAAATAGTTTTGTAAGTAATTACATAATAATGTATATATTATTTAAAAAATAAATATAAATATTTAAGTAGCAAAAGAATTAGTATTACATCTAAATCTTTAATATAATAACATTAATAACGAAACTTTGTGCTTAATACCTAAAAACTTTTCTTGAAAGTATTTCAATTTCGTTATTAGGAAATATTTGAAATTAATTTTCCACGTAATATTAATTTAAGTAGCTATATATACTATACTAGCTTTTCTTTATTCTGGTGTAAACGAAGTTTAACTTTCTAGGTTTTAAAGAAGTAATTTACTTTACTTAATAAGGAAAATGATATTGTTTAACATTACAAATATCTCTAATTGAGAAATAATACACTGTCGTTGGTGTACATATATATATATATATATATATATATATATATATATATATATATAAATAATATATATATTTAAGAATTATATGAATTCTATTTTTGACTATTATGTGCGACATATATTGTGTTAGTGCATATGTGGGCAACAACCGGCCCCCGGGCCGAATCCGGCCCGCGAGACATTGTGTTATTTCATGTCTGATATCTATCGCTAAAAATTATGAACACTACTTTTAAACGCGGCCCGCGAACATATTTGCACATTAAAGTTTGGCCCACAACATGTCAAAGGTTGCCCATACCTATGTTAGTGGATAATGTAGTAGCCGAAATTTCAACCACAATTTCGTTGAATTCAGACCTTCGAAAATTGTGAATTGATAGGGTAGGGACAATTGAAGTAACAGATGTGAGCGCGTTTCTGGAAGGATTACCAATAATATCCGGATCATTATGTAAATTATATAATCATATTTATTAGTGTAAAATATTATAATTACCTTTTATCCTTTTATGACCTGTATTCAGTATTAATACTTTTCCTGAAAATATTTATTTTAAAGGGTTTTTTTATATTACAATTTTATAATGGGTCTAAAAAACAATTTATAGGAATTTGTGGTACCACATAGAATGTTGCAATCTAAGAATAATTTAGTATTCGTCTAGAATCTGTCCGAGTAAGTCGTAATACGCGTACGAGTATTCGTGACCAAACAATACAAAATGCCGAAAAAAAGGAATTCAGTGCAAAAATTCGTAATGCTATAATAACATTACACAACGAAAAATTGTCACTGCTTACAATAGCGCAAAAATTAAAATTAACATATCATGCAGTGCAAGGTAGAGTAAAAATGTACACAACGGGTGCAATACAAACAAAAAAACGTGTCGGAAGACCAAGGATGACCACTAGACAGATTTACGGCTGGAACTGTTATTTAAACGGAATAGACGGTTAACAGCTCCACAGCTTCGCAGAATTAAATAAAAATCGTGAAAATCATGTGCCGCTGACTAGCGTAAAAAGACGTTTATCAAAGGCGGGACTAAATGGGCGATTTACCTGTTCGTAAACCATTGCTACTATCACGGAATCGTAAAAAACGATTATAATTCGAAATTGTATTTTAATGGTTTTGGAGATTTGCATAGAATTGATGTAATTTTAAGAAAAGAAATATATTTGAAAATTTTAAAGGAACAATTTTGTTCGGAATTAAATTGATAGGAGAAGGTTTTTATTTCCAACAAGATAATAATCCCAAACATAATCCTAAACTTTGTAAGAACTATGTGAAACAAAAAGAAGAACTTTTTATAGCTAGAATATAGCTAGGCAGAAAAGTGAGAGAACACTGTCCAAAATCGCAGCAATAGCTGTGGGAGCACCTTAAACATGCTTGGAATAATATTTCAGTTGAAACTCTTCAAAAACTTGTATTGAGACTACTCAAAATTTGTAAAGAAGAAGTTTTTTTTGCATTTTACCTATAGTGATCCCTCATTTATGGCCGGTAATGTTTATTCATGCTAGAGTGTTTCATGTTTTATTAATGTGTCTAAAAATACATCATGATATCAAAGGGGCAGTAGTCAGCAAAAGAAGCAGTATAATTCACGTTTAAGAAATTAACAAAAAAATTATGAGTGCAAAACGCAGATTTGTTATAAATACGAGTTAGCATATTTATTATGTGGCAAAAATTATATACAAATATCTAATACCTGTTGTTTTATAGTGGATGCAAATAAAAAATGAAAATTAAAGTCTCACCCTAAACTTGTTTTCATCCTGGAGAAGATTAAGAATACAGGATGGTCGTTTGAAGAAAACATCTCAGCCTGATGTTGGCGGTCCTATTGTGCAATACAAACGATACTCCAGTAGGCATTACTTGAAACGATAATTCCGCTACACACACTTCAGTTGTATTAAGAATAATCAACTGCGTGATATCATTCTAAGGTTTTATGTTTCAATTACTCTTAGAATATATAGCAACACCTCCATGATGATAAGCTTCAATTATTTAAATAAAGATTCCAATTCTCTACCGGATTGGCAATGTTTGCTTAAAAACAATATTCTTTGAGATTAAGAAACTGAAGGGGGGGGGGGGGATTTTAACGTGTAGATGAGAAGTTGTGGAACACTTTAATTGTTGAAGATGAATCATTACCCCATTCGTACGGGGTTTCTTTCTTCCAACTATAATTTTCCAGTTGCTCTCATTTTTTTCGTTAATAATAGTTATTTGACAATTTGTATCCTGCTTTATTGATCTTTCCAATTTTCGTATCTCAGATTGTTTTGCCGAAATGGGTTTCACAGTATCAGAAAAAGAGACACTTTTTTTTTATTTACCAGAGATGCTTTAGTATGAGGAGTTTTAAGAAAGTTTATTACATCTTCGTAACTAGATCCCTATCCTTGAGGCATAATTGCGAAACGTATACATATGTATAACTTCGAAATATTAAATTTTAAATCAAAATTTAAATCAAAAACTTCCACTCAGTCTTAGTTTTATTAGATTCTCTCGGTACACATTTGTTTTATATGGTCATTTATAGACCTGGTTAGGCATGGCTTTCACTTAACAAGTGTCAAAGTACTTGATAACATAATAAGATAAACTGTATATAGCGGCCACGGGTATCCCAATTAAAATATAGCTAAAATGGCTATTATTTATTAAATTGCATTGATTTTTAAGATTATTCATGATTCATTACTAATTATTCTGGAACTTTTAAGGATTTTAGCCCCACCTACCCCATTTTTGGTAATGCACTGTGTAATGTATATAGAATTTTATTGTCACTTGCTTTAGTTTTAAATTAGTATTCGCAAAACAACAGGAATTCTAATGCAATGAATCTAGTAAAAAGAAATTTGTTTCTCCTAGGCTCAAAGAGTTAATCGCCTATAATTGGATTGTCTAATCAATGTAATAATTAAAAGCGCTAAATAAAAAAAACGAAAAGCTTATTTTTATGCTCTAAATAAGTCCAACAACGAAACATTTGGTATAAATAACGAGTGCTCTATGCACCTCGTTTGATAACGGGAAGGTTAAATTCATATATTAGTAAAATCAAATAATCAGTAGCAAATCAAAATCACTAAAATACTGTTTATTTATAAAGTAACATGCTTTCGCGGTTAGGTAATCTAAATATACCGTTTATATAATCACAGTAATTGAGTAACCAGACGGTTAAAACTGGCGTCGCATATTTTATACTAATAAGTCATTCACTGCACCCGAGCACATACATATTGATCGAAATAATTGATTCAATTTGGTTGATTTATTTACGATTCTTTTTATGAGCGTTCGATAAACTAAAATGAGTGTTTAGCCCGTCACTACCACACGATATTCTATTTTGTCCACGATAAATAGTTGAATATTTGATAATAATTTGAAGATAAAAAACAACTCACACAGATAACCGGAATTGTATTAATAATGTTTTTCTGACTTTCAATAATAACAATTCTACTTTTAGTGAAATTTCGAATATTTAATGGTGTGGATAATCATACACGAATACTATTCTATTTTAATTAATTTCGTTGATATAAATGATAGTGTATACGATGAAATATTTATAAATGATAGCATGAAAATTGATGCAAGCATGTTTATGTTAAAATAAGTAATTAATTGAAAATATTCAAGATACAAATTAGATACGTGTAATACATTTGTATTCAAGAAAAATAAACTAAATGAATAATGTAATATTGGTAATTAATTAATGCTTAATATTGTCATTTAAAAACAAGTTACAATTTTAATTTTGTTCTAACGTAAATCTAACTGAAATTCATGTACTTGGACTTTATAATTAATAATTGAGAGCTTATTGGAGCTTGAATCTATCACAGAAATTATTTTCGCCTGATTGACTATCTGAAATGTATGTAATCTGCTTTACTGGTAGTAACCACCGAAGCCATTAGATATATAAACAACTTAAGAATAAGTGCAATTAAAAGAAAACCGTCTTATAAAAAAATAATCTCTGTCTTTCCATTTAATTAGATACAAAGTCTTAAAGTCATGTTTAATGAATTTTTAAAGAATTTATAAAAGAGAGAGAAATTTTTGAAGGACGAGAATATACATAGTTTTTAGAATTTCGTTTTTACCAATGCGACATACCATCAAAAACTTTTAGCCTCTTGTATGCTATGAAATTATTTCTTCAGAAGTTAGCAAGGTGGCAGCTACAAATGTTCACAACTGTCATGTTAATGTGTTTAAAATGTTTAAGTATAAAAAATCGAATATTATTTCAGTATCTTTTAATAATTATAAATCAATGTTTGCGACTGTATTCAGTATTTTATTAGTAAGCTCATCTTATTTCATTAAAAAATATTCGGCCCATGTAGATTTTCGAAACTACTGCCATTGTTTGGATATGCTTCTTTATTTTTTTTTTTTTTGAAAATCGGTACACTTCAATTCCGAAATTCATGACGGAAGTAAAACATGTTTATATTTATTTAATAACATATCCATAAACAAGGAGAGATAAAAATGGAAAATGTCCTCCTACATATAGTTGCTTCCACCGGCTTCTTATGACAACAACTTAGGGCATGTATAGAACTCAATTAAGACTTTTACAATGACCTATAGATAGGATATAAACACTTGCCTTCTATATTTTATTAGTTTTCCATTATCTCTATAAATATTTTATTTTATTTATTATTTTATTTTTGATTCTAATAATATTATTTTTGTCTAAATTGAGGTTTTAAGTACATAATTCATTCTCTTAGAATTTAATTGAAATTATCTTCCACGTTTCATTTACTTACATATGATAAATAGGATGTTATCATAGATTACTTTGCACCTTTGTCGCCTATTTAAAATAAATCTATATCTTATCTTTCTCCTCTACTCTTTACTCTAAAACTTGATTATTTTTTCAATATATTTCCTTGAATTTTATATTGTTTTATTTTAAAAATATATAATCAATATAACAAATGTGTATGCTATATCTACATGTTTGCCCGTAATTTGGCGATAAAGTTTTATGATTTAAATTATTAATAATTCAGCCTATTCATATTTATTTTTTATCATCTTATAAATAAAATAAATATATTCTCACTTCTTTATATTCCAGTATATTTTCTTGTAAAATACTTTCAGATTGTTCTCCCATATTTATCATCTACAAGAGAATAGATGCAAATAGGACTTCAAAAATAGTTATAATACTTAATAGAGTCTATCCAACTGGCTCGATTCGTCGTGTAGCGGGGAAGGTCGCCTGTCCAAATACCGTCTGCCCGTAAACCGCCAACAGTCGATACAAACGAATGCATGCTATCGAATAGGACATATGTACATACTTGCGTAGTAATTTGTAATATAATAATAACAATTATGTCGAATGCGCGAAGAGCTAAAAAGCGATTACTGGCCAATAAAGTAAGAGAATTTATTGGTAACATACAGACTTAAAATACGATGGCGTGAAAATAATATGTTTAATGTGCGATAAATCTTTGATGTGCTGGAACAAAAGTAGCGTATCATTAAATACACAATTTAATCTTAATTTAACATGTAAATTTCTTATCATTAATAAATTGCAGGGTGGAAACATACATACATACAGGTGCTTTGTTTTATGTTATGAATCATAACATAAAGTAAAGGGTTGCGTTCTGTACTGCTTTGAACATTTATTGTAGTTGCTTTTTTATATTTAATTTTGTTTGATTTTTGCAACTGAAGTGTTTTTATGTAGCTATTTGTCAAAACACTACTCTTAACACCAATTTCTTAACACCGATTATGCATATTTACATTTGTATATTTGTCATGAGGAAGTATGTTCATTGTATCTATTATCAAAAAAATCATTTGATATTTTTGTACAGAATTTTCGAATATTTTCAGTAATTGTTTGTAGACACATTGTTTAAAATTGTGCCACATTAATGTTCACTGTAGTTGTTTGGGGATAGAAATTTCTTAATCTAAGTAGGAATCCTTTCTCTTTAAATAATAGAAATGTTTTGCTTTTCTTCCTATTCTTTTCTTTTCAAAATCATTATACTGCCAAGATTTATCATTCTTATTATAACATTTGTTATTAATATCTTGGACTTCAATATATTTTTATATCACTGCATAATGTATTAATAAATTAAGTACTAAATGTTTATTTAAACTTTACTTGAACAATGAATTGGTATATGAAATGCATTGACTAATCTTTCTAATATCCACAAAAGTAGAGGAAGTTAAATTATTAAAAAAGCAAATACAGTGAAATAGATTAGAACATATTTAGTGGAGCTGTGAATCCATTGAAGATGATCCACGCTTTGTTGGAACTAAGCATGAATTATTCTTGATGAATACATGCCAAAAGGAACTACAATAATAAAAGTTGTTTACGGTTGTACATCAACAAAATTACGTACGGCTATTGAGCAAAAAGAAAGTTTTTAAAGCAGTGAACTCATCCTCAGTGAGCATAACTTCTTTGAGCTGGACAATCCACCGTATGGTTGGGGTCCGACTACGTCCAACTTCTTTTAATTGAGAAATTAAACATTGAGACGACATCATTTTACAGATGATAAAAAATTGAAAGGCTAGCAGATATCTTTGTCTCTGATGGAATTAAGTCTTTGTAAGATACGTGGCGCAAACGCGTCCTAATTAAGGGAGGTTACATTGCGAAATAATATTATCAAAAAAAACCTAGTTCTTCTGTTCCATCGTTAGGTGGAAATCTTTTCTAGTTGTCCCCATACCTACAAAAATTCTTGAATTTTTGAGTATGCTTTTTTACCACACTAGAGGAACTAAAGTGAAAAACTATGATACTAACCGAAATATAACTTTTACTTATGTACCTAACTTTTATAATATTTTACTTTCGGTCCATGGCGTTCTATTTATTATTCTTCAATTTTTACTTTTGAGAAATTGAAGAATCTGGGACTTTTTTATATTTACCTAATTTTTTGCAATATATTGTTCAACTAAATTTGGGAAGTGTTAAACACACAACAAAATTTAAATATTATAAATCTAACTTCTAATATTAAGCATATTATAAATAACATATATATTATATTATCATCGGAGTTACTATGTTGTTATCCGAGTTTCTGGGGATATTAGTTACGGTAACCATAAAATTTTAGTCCATGATACAATGAGAAGTGAATATATACAAGTTGTTGATTGTTGTAATACAATTTGTTATTGGCTATTTAATAGATTATTAGTTCAACAGAAAATTAAGAAGCTGCGAATACCAATTCAGAGTGATATTTTAATAATGACATGTTTAAGATATCCAGAAATGAAACAAACTTTATTTGACATTTCATAAGCAGTCTGAAACTTATTCTAAAAGATATTGTACGTGAACAAAATAGTATTGATGTGTTCCAATGTAATTGCTGAGGCAATATCATCACATCTATAAAAGTTTCGTTATCTATATTATGATCAGCTATCAAACTAGTTCCTTCCATCGCCGCTCCTTCTTATATGTATATCTTTTCGGTTCACCGGTACATGATTTGTCTCCATTGACTATAACGGGATTCAACATCCTCGTTCTATCCATCTAGGATATGAATAGCTTAAAAAACTGTGTACTTTACAAGAATAATGTGCAGATATACCATCTCCATTCTCCAAATAAAAAACATCCAAGTAGCTCACTTCGTTAAGTCGTGTAGGTACTATGTGCGCAGTAGTGAAGATTATGAAAATTTAAAACAGCCTTCCCTTGCAAAATTACACTTATTGGTAAATAACACCTTCGAGGCAAAGTGCGACTGTTATGTAAGTTAATTCGTGGTGGGCGATCAGCTTCCTAAGTTCTTTGGACAGGTCGCATGTGTTGGTTGTAACAAATTTCTCCGAAGTATGTTATGGATTATTATATGCCTCTCTCGGAGCCACTCGGGTGCTTATTTTTGGATTTTCATTTACAATATTCGAAAGATTTTCTTCACTGTTTGTGAGATTAAATCACTTGAAGGATATATTCGGTTCAGAAACCGGCCTTTATAAATACGTCTGCCAGCTTTAACATTTTCACCTGTTTCATTATACTTATAAAACGATATCTGTTCATTCGTGATTTGAATGAGCCATACTTCACGGAAGTTGATAACAGACTGACTTCTGACCAAAAATATGCATCACCCCATCTACAAGTTTCACCACTACCCTTCAGTAGGTGTAGCGCTGCAGTTATAAAGGAATACTAAATTTACCAGAGTCGGATCTAGCCACGGGTATTTATTAAATAATTTTTTACTTTGATCTTACAACTATTACACGTTAAAGTATGTCGGCGTATTTCGTTTATACCCTGTATAGACCTTAATTGATTGATGTAATCAACCGCAGTCTCTAATAAAGTTGACCCTGTATAGAGCAACTATTTTTTAAAAAACCCTAGCCTCTTAGGATACAAGTCATTTAATGTTTGCTAAACAAATTTAGGAATTTTTCCACACTAACAATAAAATATAAAATTAAATCAATGCTTGCTTCAAATCAATTGTTATTCGATTTTGGTTTTTATTGTTTTTTTAAATTTAATTTAATATTATCGAACTTTATAAATGATTTAAATACATTTTGTGCATATTATATTATATAGATTATAAAAAGGAAATATATATTGTAGAACATTATAAATATTAATGAACTGCGTAATTTAAACTTAAAGGAAAATTTCTGTTTATGGTTTTAACGAACTTGCGCAAGCCTATTACGAAAATAAATGTTTAATTTAAAACGTTGACTCATAATTCTCTAGTTAAAAGGTTTGATCTCATTTCAATCAATTTCTACCATTATGCCGTTACATCAAAACGAAATTTAACTTATTACAAGTAGCAGAGGATAAAATTTATCGCTTAATTAAGGCAACGTAATTGAACGTAAAGTTCAAGCGAGTACAATTTATACAAAGTTCAATTTAGGACTCAAATTAAGTAAAATACAAAACGTGTTCATACGGTTTTACAGTAGCAATATTTGCTACCAACTTAATGGGAGCCGCTTATTATGTTAATTAAAGAACTGTCTTTAATGTAAGTGAAATCAGGAATATTTTTAAATAAATTCAACTTCAGTTATTTTTATTGAATGTGTTTATATATGTAAATATTTACTTCACAGTTAGGCATATAATTAGCTGATGAATTGAAATTAAGCTTTCAAGTAGTTTACACCAAATGCAAAGTTTTTTATTTCCTTAATTAAAACAGACAATATTTTAGTAGTTCTTGAGGAGCAGCAGAGTGTTTAAATTAAATTATTTCGTTTCGCAATAAAAAAGAATAATTAAATATCACGTACATACAAACAAACAATGGGGATAGAGGGTAAGAATAATTGTATCAATTGAAAACAATAGATATAATAAATAATAAATGGGTATTACTTTATATTTGTCTTGTTTTCTTCAACATATTAGTTTACTTGGCGATTGTGTTACACTCATTGTGGAAATAAACAAATTGTATTTTATGATTCTTGTATTATGAAATAACGAATCAATTATTGTGTAGTTTACGTGATATCATGATAAAATACAATATATCTGGGCAATTGTTATTAGTAAATGCTTTTCATATATAACCTTATATTTAATTGATAAACAATATCCAAATGAAGTATTAATTACCCCACTTATTTATTGCTAAAAGGTGAATGTAAGGGTACATCTGTCGCAGAGAACACCGAACTTTTTTTAAATAATAATTCTTAGTAGCGCCATCTATTAAAAAGAATATACATCGGTAAGGTAGATCTTTCACCAATGTTATGTCAAAATATCGTGACATTCGCATCATTAGAAGCAGACAAATTGCGCATAAAGTAACGTGTGTATTTGGCATTGGTCGAAAAATAAATTTTGAGCAAAGAGCAAATATCAAATTCTGGTTTAAAATCGGTAATTCGTTTACTGATACGGTTAATTTGATAAAACAAGTGTATGGTGATACGTGTTTACTATATACGAGTGCTAAAATATCTTTGGCTACGGAAAGTAACATCGAACTTGTGCGTGAAATAATCAGAAATAAGCCAAAATTCCCATTGCGATACATGGGAATGGCATTAAATATTTCCAAAGGTTCAACTCATTGCATTTTCACACAGCATTTGGGACTGAAAAAGATTTGTACAAAGTTTGTACCACACAAGCTAACTGAATTCAACGTTGTATAGGCTTGATTAAAGACTCAAAACAGGATCAACAGTTCAGGCAGTCTATTGTAACTGGCAATGAGACGCGGTGTTTTCAATATGATTCAGAGACCAAGCCGTTTGAAGAACTCAAAAGTGAAGACAATGTTGATTTGTTTTTATGATTCGAAAGGCATAGTGCACAAAGAGTTTGTTTCGAACTAGTCAAATACTCAATGTTGTATATTATCTCGGTGCTATGAAACGTCTTTTGGCGCATATTCTTCGTGTCGGCCCTCAATATTGTGAAAGTGATACTATCTGGCGTTTGTTACATGATAATCCACCATCTCTTCGCTCGACGCTTATCTCTGATTTTCTAACTACAAATGGCATTTTAACCATCAACTATTCACAGTATTCACTGGATTTGGTCCCCTGTGATTTCTATCTATTCTCCAAACTACATTTGTCGATGAAAAGCCATTAAAAAAGCGTCGACAGCGACCTTAAAGGACATCTCTAAAGATGAACTTAAAAATTCATTCGACATGTTAATTGATCGTGCAGGATATTGCATTGAAGCCTAAGGCGACTACTTTGAATAAAATACATGAATTTTACCAAAATAGTTAGCTTTTGTTTTTATTTTAAAAAAGTTTGGTATTCTCTGCAACAGACTCTGAATATGTAATTTGGTTTGATATTTAGACAAAGTATTTATTCCTTAGTGTATTGGAATTCCACAAAGTAAAGACCTCAACAATCAACTGTTTGAAATTTGTGAATATCTATAAACATTTTGTAATTTAAGTTAATAAAATGTAATAATAAAAATAATACTCTCCATTCATCGATAAAATAATTACGTTAACAATAATCGACAAGAACATATAGAAATGTAAACTCTAAGGCTTTTATAGAGGAATATACTATACAGAGCGTCGGCTGTTACTATTCGCACCAAAACTTGCCTGCGTATATGTGATTGAACCTGGCAGATACAGCATCTAAGGCGTTTCTCTTGCTTATGAACGAAATACTTTTTCCTATTAGAGATAAAATTATTAAATAAACAACTTAAGCTTTGAGAACTAATATTTCAGTGTCTTGATCCAATTTCTGCAATATGCCATTTGGAACTGTCATAAAGCGACCCTGAGTGTCACTCTTCGATGACTATTTCCGATCTACAGCAGTGTGGGTTAACACAGCCTGTAATATGTATGTGAAAAATTCAATTATGATTTTATAAAACCCAAAAACTAGGTAACTTGCCTTGCTTGGGAAACAAAACCTTTGAATATGCAGAAAAAACTGAAGAATTAATAATAACATAATCTATGTAGTTATCTTGTTACTTTTTGTAATGATATATGTACATTTAGTAAAACCACATTTTTTTTTTATTAAGGTTATAATCTTATAACTGAAGAAACAGTTTGAAACGCTGAAAAGCTGGCTGCTGAAGACTTTTATTCGAAATAGGTTTAAGTTATAACCAAATTTATCAGCTTTAACTCTATGCTTATTTACATACAATTGTAAAAATCAAAATCCCAATGTGCATTAAAAACAATTGGTTCTGCTTCATAATACGAGGATAGTTTGACAAATAGTGAGAATGACACATAAGTGGCTCAATAATTGGTAAAACAAATGCACTGTAATTTAGGCTGCCTCTTTATATGTTTACGTTCCGATATTTAGATAAATCGGTTGATTAGTTTATTTTTGACAGCTGATTGAAAAAGAAGCAACACGTCGTTTTGTTAAAATGGAAAAAGCAGAGTATCGTGCGGAGATTAAATACTTCGCAATTAAGGGTATGAGAATTACCGAAATAAAAGAAGAGTTACGGGAAACATTAGGTGAATCTGCTCCATCATCCGCCACAATATGTAGGTGGGTAAATGAATTTAAACGTGGTAGAACCAGCTGTGTTGATGAAGCATGCTCTGGAGCACCCAAAATCGTGACTTCTAAGGAAATGATTACAAAAATCCATAATATTATTACGCAAGATCGACGACTCAAAGTGAGAGAGATAGCAGACATGGTAAACATTTCAACAGAACGCGTACACCACATTTTAACGAAAGAATTGGGCCTTTCCAAGCTTTCGGCAAGATGGGTGCCGCGATTGCTTACGACTGATCAAAAGTTCACTCATTTGCGCATTTCCAATAAGTGTTTGGACTTTTAAGGCGGAATCCGGTTAATTTTTGTAGGCGATTTGTTACTTGCGATGAAACTTGGATACACTACAGTACACCTGAAACTAAATAATAGTCGAAGCAATGGTTATAACGTGGTTCTGCACCTCCAAAAAAAGCGAAAACCACTTTATCGGCAAACAAGGTGATGGCATCAATTTTTTGGGATTCAAAGGGCATTTCGCTCATTGATTATCTTCAGAAAGATGCCACAATAAACGGACAATATTATGCAGAACTTCTACAAAAATTAAATGTTGAGATTCATGCTAAACGGCCAGGAATGGCAAAGGAAAAGATTCTGTTTCACCAAGACAACGCTCCCTCGCATACCAGCACAGTTGTGATGTCCAAAATCCACGAGTTGCATTTCCAATTAGTACCGCATGCGCCTTATTCGCCGGATCTAGCCCCTTCCGACTTCCACCTTTCTCCAAAACTGAAAACGGCACTAGGTGGAAAGAAATTTTCGTCTAACGACGAGCTTATCTTCATAAATGAGTATTTTGCAAGCCTTCCGGAATCGCATTTTAGAGATGGCATAAGGGCAATGGAGCACCGTTGGAATAAATGTATTGCTCTTTTAGGAGAATATATTGAAAAATAAAAATTATTTTGTATTTAAAAAATTCGTTTTTCTTTTCCATTCTCACTACTTGTCAAACTACCCTGGTATAGTTTACGGCGTAAGAGTTTCACAACTGTACTGCTTGATGGTTTGATTGGTTGAAGCAGACGTTTAGAAACGGTATATACAGGTTCGAGTCATGGGCCAATGCAGAAAATTTTTAACAAATTTTCTATAATTAGAAATAATGATGGGTCAGAAAGAAATTTATTATTATCAATTTGAATATTTTTTGTTTTTATACAAAATCTAATGGATTACTTTTCTAACGATTCTAAATTTTCCAAATTAATGAGGCAATTAAAAAAGTACAGATGCCGTTACTATATTTTTTAAACCCCTACAAAAAATTCTTTTATAAAAAATTTTTATCATTACAGTGTTTAAAAATGAATACTTATTTTACAGGCGATTATGAGTGCTCACCTGAAACGATTTCGTGAGTTAATTACATATACGTCTTTTAATTAGTATCTTATAAATGTCATATAAAATACATCGTTATTAAAATTTTCACACATTTTTGAGTGAGTGCAAAATGGTTATTTTATATTTTCTTTTTATGTTCTACAATTATCTATTAATGTTTCAGTACCGAGTTTATACGTCGACTACTCTAACATTTTCTATCCCAACCTCATATACTTAATTTTAAATTTATTATGGCATCTTTAATTAACGCAACGAACAGTTAAACTCTCGCAATTTGTTGTAATATTTCACGAAGGGTCACAAATTTCTCTTATAACATCTAAAAGAGGTCCGGATGGGACCAAACGGACACAGGGACCTAACTTATCTTATTAAATAACGGTGCGCGTAATTTCATAGTCGCCATTCCTAGATTAATGCATACATGAAGCCCAAAAGGTTTTAGTATCTTCTGAAGTGACTACGTGCCTTGAAATGTTATAGCCCATACGTTACTTTATAGCTGTAAGGTCGAGGTGAGTTTATGCATTAATGGTCAGGGACCATTTAGATGCTATGAATTGATACGGAGAAAGAATTTCGTTTCATACTCACACCATAGAACTAAATATAAAACTTGTGATATAGTAAGGTACTGTGATGAATTAGTAATTGAAAAGTAAATTAAATTTACAAAATTCCACTCTTATGTAGAACTAATATTAGATTAAAAAACAAACTATGTGTGTATGTATTACCGGATATCTTGGATTCAGTGTAGCGAATGTTATATATTCTTTATTTGCGGAAGTACTGGGTGGATCAAGGTATCGGTGGAAATAGTATGTAGTTCCCGGGAGGCCAAATTTTTAAGCTAACTTCACTGAACCACCTTCTAACTGGTTAAGCGGTGGTAGTTTAAAACAACTCCATTTCTTTCGGACATACCGTTCAATTTTTTTTGTAATTGATCTTCAACAAATATTTAGTTCAAAATAATAACTAATAAATAATTAGAAAAGACAAATGATTCGAAAATAATGTTAAGTAAATATTAAACGCATTAATATTTTATAAAATTTTATGAGTTATAAACGCTGTTCATAATGATCCCACTAGATGTAACGCATGCAATTGGTGAATTAGTTTCCTTAAAGTTGTTGCTGTATCATATCCCTTTGATTGTAACAAAAGTATAGGCTCGCTGAATATTAGAATAAATATCATTCAAATATCACCAGATAAAGTTCACTGGTCTCAAGTCTGACGAACTAGCTGTCAGTTAGTATCAATCCATCTATTGGGATATACATATGTATTGTAGATACTCTAACCAGCTTAAAGTTATTAGGCGAAGAGTAATTCTGTTACAATCACAAAGCATTATACTCTGCCAATAGAGTATCTAACTCGAAAAAACCACTACGTAATTCCCTACATAAGTTCCTTCGAAGAAATATGTACCTTAAATATTCCGCGTAAAACGTTATTTGTACTACTTGAAAACGAGCCTCACGCAGCATTCAATGAAGATTTGCTGAACTCCCGTTATGGCAGTTATGACCCCATTGTTATAGAATCGTGATTTATTACTCAACAAATGGTTTGTAATATGAGGATTTCTAACATTTTTGCATAACGCAGATTCTAGCCTTCATTCAAAATTTACAGGCCTTAATGCTTGCAGCAAATAAATCTTAAAAGAATATTTGTTAAATTTGTACTGTACTGTTGACGCTTTTTCCAATTTCATCTACTACAGTCAACTACAGCACATTTATTTGCGTGTCTTCTGTTCTAACAGATGCCATATGATTGGACTATTTTAAATTGAATGGAAACATGCTTATTTTCACTTCAGCTTCAGTAAGAGAAAATGCCGTATATGTATGATGGTATCACACTTTCAGGAAATCGTTCCTAATAGAATATTACTGTTTTACAATTTTTATGATAAATGATAAAAATTAATAATATATCGACACCTACATTGCAGAAGTAAAGTCATCTTCAAGATTTTATAATATTAATTTTACACATATTTATTTATAATAACAATAATCTTTAATGCCCAACAGTTACATAGACCATTTACAGGACATAATGCATCAATAAAATTAAAATTGAAGCAAAAATAGGTGGAGTTAATGTACTACAAATAAAAATAAGAATTTATAAACTATTTTGACAAGGAAAATGTTAACCATCGTGTATTGTGTTGTAATGCAACTCGACGGGGGAAAGACGTTGTCCGTATGTATGTATGGTATGTATCAGCGGACACATGTATGGTGACATTGCAAACCACTGCATTATGCAGAGATGCTATGGAACTATTCGGTTGAATATATATTGGCATTTTGAATATGTACATTCAGTAAATGAATTAAATATAAACAAGAAAGTATACATATTTGAAATTAACAAAGCAAACTAAATATAAATTATGAAAAAATACTCAAAGTCCATAACAATATTTGGTAACACCATTACATTCTAGACCTTTTTGTACGTCAACCATCAAAAGAAAAATCTGAGAGATGCACCCACAACAACAGGAGTTTTAGGTAGTGTTTAGGTACTGTTCATTGAGGAGAGCATAAAGAAAGAATAACAAATATCGGGCATAATTAGCTTCAAATATAATGAACAGATTATTTAAATTGCTATTTAGAATAACATAGTTTATATAACTAAAAGATAATGTTAAATTACTGAAACCCGTTACGTCAAATAAGAATGTTCTAGGCACTCTAAATTTTAAAAATCAATTTAGAAAGTGAGTATTAATTTTTCGTAACAACTGATCATTTCCATCTACTAAAAATCTATAAATTTCTTTCAGTTTAATTGACGATGCTCAATATTTTATATTTATGCTTCTAATGTTTTAAGATTGACATTTACGTTCGTTTCATTTGTAAGTCATTTGTTTTAACATAGATAGTAGTGGGCGGTTACGTTGCTCACTCCCAAACGTGAGACATTTATATTTATTTATGATAGTTCTACGATGGCCTCACATATAAATACGTTTTAATTTCTTCAGTATGTATTTCATGATACGATACAAATGGGTAAACAAGTACTGCTACAAAATGAGAAAAAGACCCGGGAACCCTTTTTAATAACAATCACCTTCCACGGAATACCTATCGTCCTCAATAAGTGAACGTTGAACGGCTAAAATTTATTGTTATTGGTAACAAGCGTATAGTATAAAGTTTCTTGTGGAGTTAACGTGCTTGGAATTTAGTGTATAATAAAAACATTAACGTCTTGATTTTATTATGTTATGCTTACTCACAGCAAGAAATTATAAGTCCATATGCAAGTTTAATAAATACATATACAAGAAGACGCCAAAATGATATAACTTATCATTCTAGATTAAGAAATGTTCTTCAAAATACAATCTACAGTGTCAGTAAAAGCAGCATGTACTTTAATTATAACAAAACTATAAAACAACTTTACAAATATCGAATTTTTAATTTAGATTTATGTACATTTGTATGACAAATATGAACATATAATTCTTTCGTGCTTTAACATGAACTTCCAGTCCAATATAAAACATACAAAACGACAAGGACTTTTCTCCGGGTTCGCGCCAATATCAAAACACAACAAAAATGTCTCCTAATTTAATAGGGTTATTGCATATTTTTGGTTCGATCATTTTTTCTCTTATAAAAATTTCAATGTCAAATTTAAAACATGCCTTTTTAGAACAGACCAACAAATGGTTCAAGCGAAAAGAAATATAAAACTCTTGAACAGACGACAAAAATTTTGTACTGAGTAAATTGGTGCTGGCAGTATCGTTTATAACAAGGTTCACAAGTGATTACAGCAGGAGACAGAAAATGCTCTAGGGTTAACATCCAAAATTCTTTTTTTAACAACGCTAGGTTTACCAATCATTTTCGTATTCTTGATCAGCTAAACTACTAATATCTACACCATTTCCCTCCAAAACCACTAACCAAATTAATCTTTCACCGGTCATACCTGTTGTAGAATTAAATACAAAAATACCTTCCTAGAACACTCAGTTTTGCATTTTCCAAGTCAATATACCTCCTATAAACCGATGTCTGCTCTCGATGTCTTGCATTGGTGTACAATCAGGAAAAAATGCAAAAATACCGTGCCTATTTGATGTTGCTTGATATAGTTTCTAAGTTAATGAGCATATTTTTTGAGTTTAAGTTTTTTTAATATGTATAGACATGATAGTGTAGCTTGCAAATACGCACGTCTTGCAGGAATTGTAGATTTTTACCATTATTTTCTCAGATGTTTCGACCAACTGGATTAAAATTGAAGCTAATTCGCGGATCAAACCAATTTCAAACACTTTTAGATCTTTATGTTAAGACGTTGACGGACAATCAGTACTAGCAGAGTTTGCTTGAATATTGCCTGGCTTTCGGAAAACTATATAATTTTGAAGTTATTGTTTATTAGTCTTCCTCACTCATTCTCTTCTTCGGTACATTCCGCTATTCCAAAAACGTTTCCTGTTGGTTTTTCGACATCTGAGAAAAACGAAAACAAAAAATATGAAAGTAAAAGTTAAAAGTTTAAAAATAACGATTATAAAAACTGTTGCGTAAAATGTTTTTTATTAAAAACCCTCAGAATGTCACTGCTTAAAATATTTTACCTTTTTTCTGAAACATTTAAATAGTGACTCTCAAAAAATAATTATTTACCTAAATTTTTTAAATTTACAAGTAATGTTTTGAGGATATCATTCGGGTATTTGGTAACCAGTTATGCTCTTTAGCTACCGTAAAGCGCTGGTATAATGAATTGTTGAACGCGATTGACACATTTTTAGTTTGTAAGCCAAAAGCGGCTGTTACCGAAAACAATATTGGTTTTAGGATATGTTTGAAGAGGACCGAAATGTTACTGTAAGGAATATTTAACAATCCTAAATATTTTTGTATCAGCAAATAATACCATCTTGCACAACCGTGTAAAGGTACGGAAGTTTTGTTCGTGTTGAATTTCCCACGACTTGGCTCCAGTTCAAAAAGTTCTTGTTTAGATCTGAACACTATGCAGGTCTAAACTAAATCACTTTGCCACTTAGACAAGGAGCACTTAATGATAATGATGGATAAATTTTCGTCGACCCCGTTAATATAGTTACTGCATTCGCTAATACCTTTTTTGCTGTATACATTCCCCCTAGCCTTCAGATCTTATGGCATATACTTTACAAAATGCTGCGATAATAAAGACTATACTTTGTCTACGTCATGAGCAAATTAGAATATCCTGCCTTGATGTGGTATCTTTATATGCATGTAATTCTTTGATCTTGGATCGTATTCATTGCAAATTTCTCAAATTTCAGTTTTTACCAGGGATGTAAGTTATCCAGGGGTTATCCGGGGCCATTTCTTAAGATGAAATATTATAGAGGCATTATATGCTCTGCATTAGTGTACGTGGTGATACTCTTTGCGATAAATTCTCGATGAAGCTTTTGGAAAACGTCATTGATTGCTCATTCATACTTAATCGAATGTCTTTTTTTTGTTTCATGGGTTCATCGTATCAATTTTAGGCATGCTAGTGTCTTATGTAATAAAACGAATTCTAATATAGACACTCTGTGATAGGTAACAAAAGCCTAGAAGAAATATATTTTTAACTTTAACTCAAGACATAATTTTAATTTTGACACTCATTTTTTCTACCGTATACTGGATACATATTCTCTTTTTTGTTAATTTTGATTGGTTTGTAAGGTTATAAGATAAGTTGAAACATGTACTGCAGAATGTTTTATTGGATAAGACTTATTAAACTATTCAAAGTTTATTTTACCGCATTTGAAAATACATGCAAGACGTTATTAAGTAATTCATTTACAATTGATATATTTTTCAATATTTTCATTAAAAATTGTAATTTCGTGTAACATGTATTGCAAATAAATAAGAATTGTTTTACTGCACTGTAGCATCATCAGATTCAAACATCTATTAAACTACATTTACAAATTTCACGTTACTTGTAGTATCTACGTTTCATCCAGTTTTTAAATATTAATTATATTAATTGACGGGTTGCATATTCATATATTACGAAGTAACAAGAGAAAAGCTTTAAATCTCGCTACCACAAACATCAGAACAGCAAATACATACAATATTGACAGAATTTCAAAAAGCAAACTTAGGTTGTAACACACACTTCACATCTTCTGTCGGCAGAATGACCATTCTCACGTTTTATGGCAAGCGATTTTCTTTTTTTATTCTAAAAATAAAGTAGCCTACAAAGTATAAAAAGATATATGCATTATGCATAAGATGGTCAAGATGTGTATATTTACATTACCATTTATCATCGACTTTTGCACTTGTCCCAAAAATTTTCCTTTCATTGCCGTTTGCAGATCTGAAGGCCGCGTTTGAAGACTGCCTGTAGCTACGTATTTTCTAATTACAGCTGTACATATGATGTATACATCCGGAGTAAGCGAAATGTGTGATTAAAGTAAATTAATTTATTTGCACTTGGTTTTTCTTATGTGAAACTTACTTTCCTAGGCAGGACCGATATCCAGTTTATCATTGACATGATTCTCTGTACATATTTAGAATATTTAAGTAAACATCTATATGTAGAGAAAATCAGAACGGAAGTTGAAATCAATTATGCATGTATATATTTAGAAACATTAATGTACAATTAAATAGGTAATTGTAATAACTTTTCGTATATTCGTTCTGATTTTTAAGGAAATATTTAAAAATCGAGATATTATCTGGTTCATAAGAAATTATATACGGAAATTCTCATAATTTTTTACAATTTTGTTCATACTCATTGATCAAGAAGTAAGACCTACATACAATATATCAATAAAATATTTGTAGGCGAATTTAGAACGTAATTTTGTATTCTATAAAAAACTTAAGAGTACTTACATACCCACGCAGAATTATTGAAAAATATAGGACCAAAATAAGTATATACCATCATTAATTTCATAATGTTGTGTTCTAAATAAAATCTGCCTAAGAAAGAAATAATACTTAAACAGAAGAAAGGTTTGAGAAGTATTGCAACATAGCTAAAGAAACTGTATTATGTAACAGTATTATAAAGATGGATTGAGAAGACTAGTAAAAAAGGCACACAGACAATTTTCCAACAGATTTGTCATTTGGTTGAATTTTTTGAATCGTTGGAGGCAGACAGTTCCCCTACTTTTGCAGACATTGCAAAAGATGTTTTCATGTTAATAAAATATTTCGACACGGAGAGATGCATTTGAGTACTAAATGATACATAGACAACAAGGCACGACTGGTACGCTATCAAATATATCTTTTCGATGTTTTTTATATACCTTTGTATGCTTGACGAAAAACGGTTTCGAATGTTTACGTGGAAAAAAGTATTACACGACCGAAAACAAAGCTCGATCAATGTTATTTGAACTCTTCTCCATCAATTAAAACGATCCACAAGGGTTTACTTGTTATACTAGCACAGCTAAGGTCATAAATCAAGATGCTTAAATGTGGTCACCGCATCAGGAAAAATTAATATTTCTGCAAAAGTACAGAGTTTGCGCGTGAGATAGCTGGTATAGTACTCGTCTTAGATGAACATATACTTATTATATTACTATATTACACGAATATTTGGATGTGATAAAAGTATCAAAAAACGCACACGTGTGACAACAATATTTAAGCACAATAAAAGCGAATTTTTGCATCATTTCCTAATATGTGGAATAAACATTGCTTTATCATTACAAACTATGAACGGAGCATGGTTGCATCATTATACATTGGAGCGCGAGAAACAGTCTACGACAAATCTGTGCTAACTAGGTCATGGCCACGTTATTTTGAGACGTATATGACACAATCCACATCGATTTTCATCTTATTAGACCCGACGTTATTTTGTTTTTAAAAACTACATTTAACGTAAAAAGTTTTTCTCCATCAAGCTAGAAACAGGGTGCAGACGTGTTCTGCTATTACATATTGCAAAAATTCTTGAATCATATTTTGAAGTTTTACCATATTCACCATATTTCCATTATTTCCTGTTTTTGAACTTTGATCGACAGAAGCAGATTTGGATCTACTAAGCAGATCACCATTGCAACAAAATCCGTTGGACTAAGAGTATTGACGTATAAGACGACTACGTTGATAAAGTTATTACTTGTTTAATTTTTGCCCGACTTCTCAATTCACCCTCGAACATATATGCATAAAGGATAAGTAAACAAATAAAATCCGAGCAAAAAACAAGAAATCAACTTGTACGGTACTTAAATATTCTTGCGTTTGTACAAATACTATTTATCTGTGGCTGAATACAATTATTTGGATGGAACTAGACCGTATTTAATATATTTGTTAAATAGCTACCTAGCAATTCCATACACAAAAAACCATCAGTATTGACTTCGTAAAGCGAAAATCAGAAATGGGTCATTGAAGTGAAATAGTCTTCCTAGGGAACACCAACTTCTGCTATTATCTTGCAATTCAGTAAAAACCACCACGGATGATCTTGAACCAGTTCTTGCCGCAATGAACCGCTGAGTGAACAAATAATAATAATAATCCTGTGTGTTGGTAAATCATGAGTTATTATTATGCTCCCACTCGTGCTGCAACTTAACATCATTGACTGTTATCTGTCTCTTAAACGCGAAAGGAAAATCGCAAAAAACCTTTTCGAACGGCTGGCTTTCGGACTCGATTATGAGACCTCCGGCGTGATAAGCCAGTACCTTATTACAAGCAAAGATATTTCTCCGTTGATAAGCTTCAATATAAGCTTAGCTCCAACCTTTATACAAAACACAAAAAAATATAAAGAGAACAACGTTGAAAAGCACAAATGAATGATGAACAATAATGACAAACAGCAGATACAAACAAAAACTTAAACACGAAAAAGTTTCATCCAGAGATTCTTATACAACAAACTAACACCAGATGCATTTGCTGGTTAAATATAAGTCCGACTGAACATTTGAAATTAGGGATAGTGAGCCAATGTTGACCGCTTAATTAGCCTTCATTCTGAATTAGCTTTATTTTTCATGTGACTGTGTAGACAGCTTGTCATGAATTTATAGTAAGAGGATATGGAAAATTAATAATGATGTCAGTTAACTATTGTTAATATTTTATGTACGGATAAAAGCAAAAGAATTGTGACGCCTTTTTCAAAAGAAGGGTTCGTTTTGACGAAATTTAGCATTGTAAACAATCTTAATAGTTAAAGTATTTTTGTCAGGTTCCTGTAAAATGCTAATTTAGTAATTTCGTGACATAAAAATAGCCTGTAATTATTATTATAGTATGAAGGGGAATTGGGAACACGCAAATTCTATGATGACAGACTGCTTCTAGTATCAATTTTGCATCAAGAAAACATTAACTTCTATTTAAAGGCAAGCCTAATATTTTGTCGGTACGCAATTTTTCTTTATTTCTTAAAGCTTTGATTGAATAGACGTTATTAAAGTATGGAAAGCTCTTCTTGAAGTGCATTTCATTAATTTATTCTTGCCGGCCTGGGCTCGTTGTGTTTGTCAGATAGTCATAGGACTATGTCTTTTTCACCATACATTGGCCAAGTATTTTCGATTGGATTGCAATCAAGGCTTTTTGCAGGCCAATAAAAAACAGGAATATGTTGGTCATTAAACCAGATGTAAGTATTGGGTTGGCAACTAAGTACTTTCGGTTTTGTAGTATAAAATAAAACACTTTTTTTTAAACAAAGAATAGCTTTTAATCAATTATATATTTTCCATTTTGCCATCTTTCTTTCTTTCAGCTGCACGATTCCGCGCTCATAAAATTTCTGGTCCTTAGCAGCAAAAAAGTGAACCAGGTGCGAGTGAAGGTCATCGTCATTTGTGAAAGTTTTACCATTCAAAGAATTCTGCAAACTTCGAAATAAATGGTAATCAGATGGTGCTAGATCAGGGCTGTATGGGGGATGTGGCATCACTTCCCAGCCAAGCACCAATAGTTTCCCACGAGTTGCCAAAGATGTGTGAGGCCTTGCATTATCTTGGTGGAAAACTACACCTTTCCGATTTGACAATTCTGGCCGTTTTCCTTTGATTGCTTCATCCAGTTTTATTAATTGTTGACAGTAAACATCACAATTGATCGTTTCGTTCCTTGGAAGTAGCTCAAAAAACACAACACCTTTGTAATCCCACCAAACTGACAGCACAATCTTTTTTGGATACAATTCAGCTTTCGATCTGGTTTGAGCTGGTTTATCGTGTTTGCTCTATGATCGTTTTCGAGCTATGTTACTGTACAGGACCCATTTTTCATCACCAGTGATGATTCTTTTTAAGAAAGGGTCGGTTTCATTTCGTCTAAGGTGCATATCGCAAAAGTTGAGTCTTTGTGTTAAATGAACTTCTTTCAATTCGTGAGGTACCCAAATATCAAGCTTCTTAACTAGCCCAAGACATTTTAAATGTTTTTCAATTGTTGTGTGCGATACATGTAGTCTCTCCGCAACCTCTCGAACAGTTATATGACGATCCTCTTCAATTATGACTTTGATTTGGTCATCATCAACTTCAGTAGCCCAACGAGAACGTTGCTCATCTTTGAGGGAAAAATCTCCAGAACGAAATTTTTTATACCAATTCTGACACGTGCGCTCTGTTAAGTAATTAGCACCATAAACTTCACATATCTTTTTGTGAGCCGCAGCAGCTTTCTTTCCTTTACGGAAATAAAATAGTAAAATATGTCGAAAATGTTCGTTTCTGCACTCCATTTAAAATTAACCCACAACTAATAGCTTTAATAAAAATCACGCACTACTTGCTTCTGAAGTTACGTCAATGTGACTAGTATCACGCGACAAACGGTAAAGTACAGCACTAACATACGTTATATAAAAAATAAAGCAACGCTCTCTATCAGTAAAAACCGAAAGTACTTAGTTGCCAACCCAATAATATTGGACTTGTGTACTCGAGAATTGTCCTTAGATAATTAGTATTTATATTTGATGCGATAAACAAAATATAAATTTAACTTTACGGGCCGAAAAGCAAAAGGTCTCTAAATATGTCTCGTACGATTGGTGTCGTTTGTACGCGACATATTCTCCAAAATCCTGTAATATTGTTCACTTGCTAAGCGATAATAATAACAATGCTTTCTAATGTTTCTGGCCCGTCAGCGTTAATCCACCCTCAGACATGATCAGAAAATCTGCCCTTGTTTCTTGTATTTTAGGCAAATTCTATATTAAATGGTGTGCATCTATAAACTCTCTATCCGCTTGCTTCTTTTTAAAAACTTTTTTGTCCAAGAAAATTATTAGGTTTCCGCATATGATTTTGAGCAAAAACTACGCGTCTCTCTGTTTCCTTGAGTTACGCTTTCTTCACAAGCCGAGTAACATCTCCGTCTTTTCGCCATCAATGTTGATATTGGAAACTGTATCTCTCCCGAAGCTTTAATCTCACTCTGGAAAGAATTATACTAAAGCAATGTTTTGTTTCGTATTCGAATTTTTTTGGATGACTAGATCCTGCCGCTCTTCACTGACTTTCTTTGTTCCCATTTTCTCTTCAAACTAAAAGTTGTACAAGGTTTTCACTGTTAAGGTTGTCAGTTACGGTATTTTTGGTCACGAATACTATAGTTGTTTTCTGAATTCTTGCGATTGTAGTCTCTTTTTCGATTCCAGCTAATACACGATACAGCATTTTAATTTAAATAATAATAACTAGCAGTAAGTACAAAATAAAAAATTGTCGTCCCAAATTTTTTGCATCTAACAGTATACTATATGTATATAATTAATAATAATTGCTTATTGTGTATTAGTTTTTAAATACGCGCTACATCAGTTCTGTTTATTTCTGTATATATTTTTAAAAAATTGTAACAATACCGTGTGCTGAATGGACGAGAAATCTGATAACCACATAATAAATATACCAAAATTACTATTGACGTGTCGATGCTTTTATTATACCTGTTGGAAATTACGGAACAAGTTTGCACGAAACGACAAAACACTTAAATGTTCGTAAGATTGTCAGAACTTCTGGAATCATTAAATGGAGAAAATCTTGGAAATAACAATAATAACGCACTGGTTATCAGCTACTACACGAACGTATTAAGAACGTACATAGTACGGTAAGACTAGGGAAGCTGATCTGGCACATTATGACCTTCAATTGACACGCATTCCACGTATTGACGTCGTCCGAGCCAGTTATTTTATCGGTACTGATCATTGCAAACTTTGTTTCTTTTACGAAAGGAATTGTTCCTGCATTCCATTAGTAATTACTGCTACTGGTGAAATTGAATGTCATGCGATTTAAAAGAATATTTACGTTTTCAAATAGAAATTTAATTAAAACTGAAGACATTAGTCGTGACTTTTGTTTCTTTTCAGGTGAGTAGCAACATAATATCCAGGAAAAGATAGCAATTTCTGTTGTAAGTATGTAGATATTATAGATGTTTATTAAGTGTTTGCATGCATGTATGTAAATCAGATACTTCCTAGCTTTCTATTGATTAATGTGAAATTTCTTGGTGTAATTGTTCTGAACTCCGAAGATAATTGGTTGAGATATGATGATTTATAGGGAAATTATTAGATATTGCAAGTTTTTATTTAGCTGCAAAAAAGTATTTTACTGGAATGTTATACAAATAATTGTTCTATTTTGTATCATTAACCTTGAACTGAGAACATTTAAAAGTGACCTGAATTTATTTTTGTATCTGTCTTTTCCGAGTAAACAATGGAATTTATTTTAGGAATTTACTTCATTTTTTGTAAATTTTTTGAAAAATGTTTTGCAGCACAAATTTTAAAAATCTACACTGAATTTTCTCTATAGAAAATTTTTAAATATCGTGAAAAGGATACTGACTAGTAAATCCATATTCAAGCTTATCTAGATCAAATCCAGAGTATAAAGATTTGAGTAGATCGATGTTATTGAAGAACTTGCTAGATCACTAAGTAAATCTTACTGTTTTAACCACTGAAAAGCGTATGTGTTGAATATGTAAATTGAAATACAAGGAGTTTTCAAACAGTATTTCAAGATCCTTCACTGAATCAATGTGTGTGTCCATTTATAGAATAAGAGGAAGGAAAATGTGTTTATTTTCTAATCGAGAATTTATCAACATTCAAAAATCGATTAAATTTTAATATCAGCATAAGCTGAGGCAATAAAAGGCAAACTTGTTAATTAAGTTGTTTATAAAAAGTAAGATTAAAGTAACCCAAAATTTAAATTTGAAGAAACTCGGAGATAAATATAAAAATATTATGCGAGTAGTCATTATAGAACGCATAATTAAACTTATTCAGATACTTCCCCATAAGACTAAGAAGGTAAGAAAAAAAGATAAAGTAAAGAAATTGATTTAACAACACCAAATGATCAAAGTATCAAATGCACGTGAAAAGTCAAAATAAATGCAATCAAATCGATCTTGACAACCAATAATGTCACTGATATATATGAAAATAGTGTGAAGGCTACTAAATTAGTCATAGTATATCCATTTCCAGACAAAAGCCGTTCTGCCACGAAGAAATAGAAGAACGAAAATGTGAAATATGTATAAATATTGTTCGTATACTTTAGGGAAATTAGAAATACATAATAGCTATGGGACGATAGTTTGTTGTTTTCTATTTGTCACTTTTCTTAAAAAAAGGAACAATTCTAGCTCGTTGCCTGAATTTTAGAAATGTAGATATAGAAACGCAAATATTATATTAATGATTTTCTGCAAAGAAGCTTGCAGCTTCTTTCGGGCACTTATAATCAGAAAGCTAGGGATTGAATTAGCACCAGATGTATATTTGTTCAGGAAAGAGGACATAATATTTACCAACTCATAATCAGATAGAATGATTAGAGAAATCCAAAAAGAGGAAAGCTCTATATGAAAAACTTTTGAAGAATGTGTATTTAAATATGTGTTTAACAATATTGAGCAAAGAATCAATATCTTGAGGATTATCTGTGTATATAGTCCTCTTGTGGAGAAAGAAACTTATCTCGACAGTATTGGCATTATTCAAAACTATAATGGAAGGAAATTTCATCAAAATTACTTTTAACACTTCAAAGTTTCATCCGCGGTAATACTTTTTTCACATTCTTTCACCCTGTTTCCAGATCTCACAAATCAACACTTTATTTACTTTTGATCCAATGTTAACAATTCTACTATTACTCAAGACATATTTAAATGTTTGTATAGGAAGGTAAAAAATGTTCAGTAGGTATTTCAAGAATGTTGAAGAGTTGCGAAGTAGTTGAACGTAAATCAACACTGCTCCAGTCTTGGCTTTCTTAGTTATCATATTAATTGGAATGTCTAGATAGCTTTGCCACTCCTAGCTTCTCTATCCATATTTGACAATTTTCGCCATTGAAAACAAGCAGATGTTGCTATAGACATTTCTCTACAAGCCGTCTTAATCAAGGAAACACAAACTTTGATCAGCATATTTTCGCTAATGAATTTCATCCATCATCAGACTTTTAGAGACTCGAAAACAATGCCGCATATAATAATAGCACTAAAGCCTATGGACAATCAATCTTTAAAAATTAAAAATAATTTTTACATAAAATACATACTTACGAAATGATGAAATAAAATAAATGGCATTTATTACTGTTACTTCTTTTAAATATTTATTTAATGTCTGTACTCTTTTGACAATATTTAAATGTACAGGGAAATATTTCTTTAGGCGTGAAACATATTCATGCAGTAAGATTTTGCGTTCATTATTTCAAATGTATCTCTCTCCTATCGCCTCCGTATGCTGCCAAACTTTCCATTTCATCATGGCGTGGTGATTCGTTTATTCGCAAACAATAGCTCAATTTCTCGCTCGCCCTAACATCTGGCGATAAATCAAATCCCATTACCTACAACGGTACCTAATGGCTATAATTCGAGAAGTTTGCGTTCTCGTTTTGTGACTATGGGGAAAGTTTCACAGATATCTCATTAGGATTACTTGTTGCGAAAATCGCTGATGTTTAAGGAGATTCTTTGGGAACTGCTAGATTTACCAGAATTTTGATTGCGTTAATGGTGAATACTTTGAAGCGAGGCGTAGTACTTGGAATGCAAAATATACATAAATGAAAATATTCGTGCTATAAAAATTAAGTTACATGTAGCAGACAGTATTAAAATGCTATTGTATACATTAAATTCATAATACTTCTTCAATTATATATAATTGAAGAAAAATGCAAAAATATTTAATGAAGAACAAATGTTTCTAACTTTACCTTAATTAATTTCTAACTTTGCTACTGCTTAGGTTTATTATATTTCCACTATTGGAGAAGATAATTGAAATATAATTATATTAAAATAGAAACCTTTCATCATTTTTTTATATTGGCTTATTATTAGCATTGGTTTGTATTATTAGATTTATAGTATATGAACACGTCTAATTTATTCTATATTTTTTAAACAAAATGAAATTTTGTTTCCTCTTTGGCTCATCGCGTCGAATGTATTTTGGTTAGAGAGTAATTGAAAATAAATCAGAGCTTGTTCTGCAGCAGGCGTAGGTAATTTACGGAGGTCATTCTGGTAATGACCGGCGAGTCGGGCCCTACTCCAAGATAATTAACCCGCCGCGATTGTGGCGGACGGAGCTCTCCTACAGTACGGGTCGCCAATAATAATCACGCCTAGATTCTGAAAGAATATACACAAAGAGAGAGGGTACAAGACCGGAGAGAAATAACTCCTATCCTGGGAGTCTTTATTAAAGCATACCTAATATTCGTCATTTGTTGGTTTTTCCCCGAAATTAGATTTCGCATAATAAAAAACGCGTCCAATTCTCTTTGTCTTGGAGATAATTTTTGTTTTTAAAAACAAGATAATATACAAAAATTTATTAAGCACATAATACATGTACATATATAGAAGAAAACTGCGTTAGTGCATAATAAGCGAATAAGACTTTAAGGGTTGTTACAATCGAGCGACCTCCAGAAAAAAAGTAATACAAAATGAAGTAAATAAAGTGCGAATTATAAAAAGCAATAATAATATATATTTGTATTTGTTTCTGATGAAGTCTCTAACATATTTTAATGTTTATATATATATATATATATATATATATATATATATACACTCCGAAAAACAATTCATTTACTTCAAAAATACAATGCAAGTTTGTAATGGTATGATATGGCAAATAATACGCATTATTGCGCAATAGTGCCTAACGTTATGCATTGGGTGACGTAAGTACCACATACATATAAAATGCACCGCGCCGGTTGGATACGACCAGTATTTAATAGTAAGCTACCGGATGAGTGTCGAGTTACAACGTGTATCCGGATAAACAAACATCTGTAATTAAGGGTATTGTGCAACGATGGGACGACAGAAGTGCTTAAGTATGGAAGAAATTGGAAAAATTAAAGCGTTCCATCAAGAAGGGTATTCCTCAAGGGCTACTGCAAAGAAAATAAGTCGATCACACCAGGTTGTGAACAATTTTATTAGGGATCCCGCGAATTATGGAAAACGTTTTAAAGGGCGAACAACATCCGTTACAACTAAGAGAGAACGTCGAGCCATATTACGCGAAGCATCGAATTCGGCATTAACGGCAACACAAATCGCGATTAACGTTGGAACGAATGCATCGATAAGAACTGTACAGAAGTTACTGAAGACCTGTCCGCATTTAAAACGTTTGAAAATTAAACGACGGCCTCCTTTAAGGGAATTTCAGCGCACTGCACGTCTTCAGTTTGCTCAAGCAAAAATGGGGTGGACAAGAGAATGGCAAACTGTTATTTTCAGTGACGAGAAGAAGTTTAATTTAGATGGCCCGGATGGGTTTTCTTATCATTTCCACGATTTACGTAAAGATGAAGTGATTCAGTCACGAAGGCGAGCCGATGTTGGTTCAGTCATGGTATGGGGAGCTGTTTCCTATAACGGACCTGTTGATTTAGTAATAGTGAAGGGCAGACAGAATTCGGAAAAGTACGTCCAGCTGCTGCAACAGGTGAAAGACAAATTTTCCAACGTTATGGCAGGTGGGTCATTTATTTTCCAACAGGATAATGCCAGTATTCACACCGCGCGCATTGTTCGACGGTGGTTTCAAGAATCGCTCTCCCCCGACCTAAACATCATATAAAATGTTTGGGGATGGTTGTCGCGTAAATTGTACTCCAATGCTACCCAATTCAGTTGCGCTGACGAACTAGAGCAGGCGCTGAAACGAAGTTGGGCGGCACTTCCCGTTGACTACTTGAGAACCCTGTATAATTCCATTCCATCCCGACTATTTGAGGTTATAAGAAATAATTGCAAAAGTACTCATTATTGAACAATAAAGTATTTTGTTATTGCAAACGAATCTTTTATTTTGTAGATTGGTCGTATTCAAGTGGCGTTTAATTACTCTACTTATTGTCATTAGTAACGTACATTTGCACTGACTTTTACAAAAATTCTATTTGGTACCTACATACATCTTTTTATAAACCCTCTTATTTTCGAAAATAACAATTCCAGCGCGCTACCATGTTTATACCAACTACAAATGTCATATATGCAGTTGGTCCTATTCATGTTGCGCGGATGTATATATATATATATATATATATATATATATATATATATATATATATATATATATACATATATATATATATATATATATATATATATATATATATATATATATATATATATATATATATATATATATATACGTACAAATACCTATTATTTGGAATCGATCTCTCTTACCATAAAAATAACTTAGTAACTACTACTGAGCCTGTATATAAGCTAGTATTAAATATTCTATCACTTCAAAATTTATATTTATTTTACTATTCGTACTGATACTTGTGTGGCTCTATTATTAAACACATATTTTACAGTTCAGAAAACGTTCATTGGCATGATATTTCGCGTGCAGTACTTAGTCATAATACGCTTTTATTAGATCAACAATTGTTAAAGAGTGAAATGGCTGTAGAAATGAGCTATTTTCTAACAAGAAGCATTCATGTTGCCTTTGTGTTCCTTTTTTGATCGTTTCTTTTATTACAACATAAATTTGACATATAATGGAACATGTAGTAAGGTAAACACAGACTTTTAGTGGTCATCGTTAACTTTCGGTGGCGTGTAAAAATATTTTTAATATCCGCAGTTTCTATTTTATTCTTTCGTAGAAAATATTGTCGTAAGCATTTCACATTTAATAATATTAGTAAGTTTATATTTGCATGTTAGTTTAAACTGCTGTAATTTATTACATTATGACAGATGTTTAAAATTGTCTTTTTGAAAGTCAATGTCGACTCACATACGTTTGTTAAGGTGAAAAATTTCCACTAACTTAATATGCTTATTAGCTAATTGTCATGACAATTCATCTAGTAATTGTGTTAATTTCATAATTACTTTCCAAACGGTACAAACATTATGCGCCGTAATAATTAATTGCTTAAAATGTCCAAAACATTAATCGAACTCCAAATTTATATCAGATTTAAAAAAAAATCATAATACATGTAAATAGAATAGATTGTAATAAATATATTTCATATTGTATTTTTTTGATTTACCTATACGTAAAAAGAGTTTTATTGTTGAAAACGAAAACTACACTATATGCCATTCAATCAAAAAAAAATTGTGTTTTCGACAACAATGTTGAGTAAATGGTGTATCCATAAGAAAATGTTGCCTACTGGCAAGTCGAGCGTTTCTTGGGAGTCAAGTCAATCACAGAATCCTGCTATTACATGGTCACCAAACAGCTACTGAATTGCTGCCCTTAATGTTCTCGCAATATGGGCCACAATATCATTCTTACCAGTTTTCGAGTTATCCTGTCAAAAGTCATAAACTATTGCATCATAAGGAGCTGTCTTGCGGATATAGCATTTGCTCCCTCGTTTTCGAGGAAATACAGCGCCATCACACTTTGAGGTTATGTAAAAAGCGTTCATGTAACTCAAGAGGGTTCTGAGTTGACCAATACCAGCAATTATATTTGTTGACGTTTTCACTGATGTTTCGCATCGTTTTCATACGTAATTTAAATTTTGTAAGGGTGAAATTTTAATCCCTGATAGAATATTCGTTGAACGGTTTTTTGTCTGAGGTACAAAGCTGATATGTGTTTCTAAGTATTGATTAATATAAATTCGAAAACTAGTTGACAACATTTTAGGCGTCAATTTGGAATTGGTAAAAAGGCTAACTGTAAAAGCACCATTTAATATAAATAAGATTAGACTTCCTGAGAGGGTCATGTAGCCTATTCTACAGTCAGTTTTTCAGACCTATTGTGGTTTTCATGTCATTGTCAATTAGACAAAAGCATCTTTTTTTATATAACTTTTCACTTCAATGTATTCATTTTCCAGCTGTAGAAATCGCGTTCGCCTTAAACCCTCGCATTGGCATAGTATGTGAATCGCGGTTTCCTCTTCTACTTGAGAAAACCTATATATGACTTCCTCTGTCAGGTTCAGATAGTTCACATGTTCATTAAGGTAACAGTGCCCTGTTAGTAGGCCCAATCCTAATAGAATTTTTTAATGAGAGCACGAATTTCAATACTATATACCTCGTCAAATTCTCGAGACGCTTTTAATTTAACAGTCATAACAACGAAACTAATTAACGTAGTGATATGAAATTTGACGATTGACTTTATTAGGGAGACAATGTACCGGCGCACCACAAAAAATGCAATCCGTTACTCCATGAACTTTTCAGTCCACCCTATTATGTCTACATAACTTCTGGTTAAAATAGATATACAATTTTTCAGAAATATAATAGTGAACTCAGGTTAACCACAACAAATCAAAACAAGATTGATGTTCAATTTTTGCACGTTTTTGACCACAATTAAAAATTCGCGGTAATCACCTTACTAACAAGGCGGACAAATGGAATTCTACGTGTAGAATGCAATGCATGCGCTCAGTCAATATACTCACGATGTTAACCACTTCCTTGATCTCAATTCATTGGTCACTCAAAGCAGTATCATAATTCTGTTCATAGTTGCTGAAGTGATTGAAGGTTTTTTTACCCTCGTCAAATATTATCTTTGATTCTCATATCACCACATCTAAATTACATAATTCAGCAGCAAATTGTGACTTTCGAAGGAGCGTCGTCGCCAAAAGTTCATTGCATATCATCCAAAATTTCGGACATTGTGTATAATTCTTAAAAGAAGAACATTGAACTGCACTAAGAATTGCAAGTTTATACATTTTATGATTTTCCATTTAGACATTTTAGTCTGATGTAACTCTCAAACTAAATGTCAGAAATTAACTAATTTTCATGTGTTAAAAAAGATGGCTACGTTAAAATATGGGTTATTTTACCGAAAGATGATGCTAATCTGGTACGTAGACTTCTGCGGTCGCGGTCCATACTATCTTCTTCTGGGCTTCCGGTCTCGAGCCCTGAAGATGTCCCATACGAGTGGGTACGAAACATCGGCAGTTATACAAGTGACGCGGTTCTAGCCCGGAAACCTAGAAGAAGATAGTAAGGTGATGCTAATGTTTAAGTCTCACTTTCCGCTAAACGTCCTCGCAAGTAAAATAATTATTGTAACTTGTAATATTTTATAACTTACATATCAAATTCTCTCTGAAAAGTTAAGAACTAATTGGGAATTTGTTTTTTAATAAAAGCGAAATTAAAAATTGCATTGAACATATTACTGGCTGCTAAGCAACTTGCAGCATAGTTTTTAGGTAGTGTCGTACTAACGGAAAATTCCCATAATACTCATCTGATTTAACATAAAAAATGTTATCCATATAATCATATCTCTAATTTGCATACTATACAATAATTAAAGTTAACTGCAATCCATGTGCTTGAAGTGAATACATTAATCAAACTACTTTCTCAATAATTTAAGTCGGATAATCATTGCTTGTATGCATCCATATAAAGGTAGTATATCAAACTGACGCCTAATTGATGTAACTATTGTTATTAAAAAAAAAATGCGTTCATGATTAATGAAATGATAATGATACGTGTTTGTGCGTATTATTCTCCGTCCGGATATTTATTCTGGGAATATTATTTTTACATACAAATCGTTTAGCGGATGTCAAAAAGTATAATAATCAATAATGTTTCCTGCTTATCTTAATTAGATAATAATATAATAATTTAATATCCTCGTCTTGTAAAAACAAAACTTATAGAAGTAGCAGTTATTCTGTAATTCTAAATATCATATTACAATGACATCATATTTAACTCGTTTATCTGTCACAAAAGTGTGTTTCCAGGGAAAGAATTTTTAAAGTATTAAGACTACGCATTTGTAGTAAATTGAGATTCTTTTCACGTAATAATCCTGCTAACTTCGTTTTTTTGACATTTGGACTTCTATGTGACAATCATTCCACCAGGAAACGATACATGCTTCAACAATCTTTGCAGAATAAAACGCAAACAAAATAAAATGTTTTGCGCCATATCATCACATTATCTTAGACTTCTAAGTAGTAGAATAATTTAGATATTTAGATTATAACTAATATAAATTTAATAAGTTCATCATCTTCATCAAGCATTCCAAACTGGTATTACTTTAAAAAAATCAGAAGGTGTTTTCGAAACTTTTACTTAAAATGAGCATTTCAAAGAATTACAAGTAAGAGGTATTTGAATGTTTAAAAATTTGGTAATATTAATAAATCTCGAAATCTCGGAATTAAAACCATATTAACAAAATTAAACATTCTGTACAGAACAGTAAGTAAATTTCTAATTCATCGCTATTTTGCGGAGTGAAGTAAATATATAGATTCTTTTTTAATATTATCCAAACAGTGAAAGAGAGAATGCAGTTTGATGCTTTTCATTATCAGGTGGAAAATGTAAAAAACTCATGTGCTCTTTGAATTGCGCACTATGCACACCATTGTTACTTTTTTTTAAATGAAATATACAAGAGCTCTGTTTTTATCGCTACGACTACGAACTAAAAATATAAAAATATAGAGAAAGAATTGCGGTTTAGATTGTAAATATTTTTATGGTAATTATTGTACGTCAGAGTTTTCGTGATGATTAAAATGTGTTTATTCTTCATCGACCTCAAGCATTGGACATTTCCAGTACCAGTTTGTGACGAATTTTGTGAAAAAATTTTAATTCAAGAATTTAAACCAAATGATCATTTGTTACCTCAGATTCAGCTTTCTTGGGCTTTAGAAAGACTTGAAAGTAGTTCAAAATTTCATAAAAAAATTGTCTTCAACAATGAAGCTCACTTCTGGCTTCATTAGTTTAGAATAAACAAAACTGCCGTATCTGGTCTGAAAATTAGTCAGAAGAAATTCATGAAGAAGAAGCTATGCGCGCACTTAATCTGACCATCTGTCGTGCACTACAATCTGGAGGAGGAGTCTGGCCTTACTTTTTCCAACGACGGGACCCCGTTAGTGTGAATAGAACTCCATCGCTCAATGTCGACAGGATTTTTTGACCCGAATTGGATGCTCTCGACTTGGACGACACCGAACTAAAATTGATCTTAAATTTCTCATAATATGTGTTTTACTTTGCAAACAAAATGCGTTGTTCTAGATTTTTGAACGTATCTAGTAGCAGCTGCAGCACTTATTCGAGATTTTCTCAGAAAAGTGTATAGAAAGACCGTTTCAAAACGTTTTATTAAATACGGTACTCGAGAAGATGAAGGTATGTCCTGATCGGTAATCAGTACAATACTGGAGTTTTGTTGAATGACGACCAAGAAATTATGGGTCTCTATCTAATCTATAAACTCATTTTTATTTATCGAGTTGTTTTTATACGTAATTATTTACATATTCTTATGACACAAACTGTAGAATATTTAAAAAGCACGCGTCATTAAAATTAATAATATAATGGTTTACTCGCACTAAATTTATTGGTAAAAATATATTCCAAACAATCTTTCATAACATTTTGTAAAATAAACTATAACTTACTGCCATTGAGTTATATAACTTTTAATAGGCATCTTATTTAACTAACAGAGTCCAACGATACATGTAAATACGATTAGAAAGTCTGGTATTTAATATTAGAGCTCCGTGGTACTTATTTTTGGAACACATACTGTTTTAAAGCACGTTAATTAAATTATCGATTTCGCTGGAGAACAAAATCGAATGCAGTTTCGGACTTACTATGAAGCATATTAATTGTTCAATGAATTAGAATCGTCCTTGAGTACTAACATTTTTCCCGAGTAGTAGTATCTCTGTCTGAAATATTACAAAAATGTCGTTTGATGTAGAAAGTTGACGAATAGTTTTTATATTAAGCACATATTTTGTGATTGCGATTCCTGAAAACACACGCTATTTCAGTATGAGATAATTTAATCAGTAGGTCGCCGCCAGACTTTTAATAATAGTTTAAACTAATGTTGTCTTAATAAGGTACTGTAAAAACGATGATTAAATCCTCCAGATTATAATTATTATACACAATATAAAAATTTTAATTTAAAACACTTAATAGTGCTTATAAAACACTTAATTCTGCTTAAAACGCTAAAATTCAGACTTTCTTGCGTTTTTAATGTAAAACACATACGATAATTTTTTAATTTTTTTTATTTTCTAAACACGACTTGCATGTATTTTTAAAATAAACAAATTTTTGTTATTTTTATGAATACGATACAAATTTAATTTTACCTTAAAGAATCTAACTTGGAACTATATAATTTAATAATTTTATTTTTATATTTTCTGATTACAAATGGAAAAGAATAACAAATTTATGGTTGCCTTGACTTGACTAGAACGAAAAATACAATTCGTTTGGTGAAATTTTTCATTACATTAACAAAAGTGGTTGTTTCTTAAATAACACGTGGAATGTTCACATCGTGGTTATTAATTCTTGCTGATCTATTGGTGTGTACTTTTTCCTTTAAGCAACAATAAAGGAAAAGTTAGGTTGTGTTAGCTCGCATAACCTTGCACATCAATTGATGTCAGATAATCTGATTAAAAGCTTTCATTAATACATGATAATACATCTTCTCAAGATTCGTCAACTATTACAGATTTTTTTGACAACAAGGGCGTGTTTGCTCGAAGTCTGTTTTTTGAAAAATCGATCCTATGCAACCCAGGGATCCGTTTCCTTACCGAAAATTGATTATTTTGTGAGTAGAGGTCTTCAAAGGAATCGGAAATGTGAAAAAGTTCCCAGGATGATGACGGACAATAACTACGTTAAAAAATGTGGAAGCAGTTTGGCAGTCGATTTTGAGATCTTTAGGCCACTCTGCTCGCAAATATGCATCTAGAAAGTGTCTACTTCCAACAAAATAGTGCTACGACCCACACAGCTTGAGTTTCGAGAATAGTTTTCAGAGTAATGTTCCCCGGACGAGTCATCTTGATTCAAAGTGGTATGTGAGCGGCGCGCTCGCCCGATTCCTTCTTTAGCAAACATAGATTGTATCTATTAGCAATAAATTCTTCTTTTTTATTCGCCTTCAAAAACAAAAAGAAATTTCTTCGCTCCGTCTTGTCCTGCTGAATACTGAAACAAATAAAGTGAATTTTGTCAAGATTTTTTAATTATTTCAGATATTTAAATACATTTTGGTTGTTTTTTGTGAGAGAGGGTGTTTGTCCTCAATTGTTCTACTTAAAGAACAAAGACATTTATATTCAGTTTTGATTTGACATATTCAAAAAAAAATATCATTTAATTTTTTTTTGAGAAAATTTATAAGTAGCTGCCATAAAATTTATGGAAAGGGAAGGATGAAGCTGTTTGAAAGAATTCGCCGATAGAAAATTTTAGTGTGCCGATTTATTTAGAGAAGCTGGACGGGTCGGGGACTTTCCAGGCTAACTAATAAGCCCAGCTTGATTGAACCTAGATAATTCTTAAGAGTACCAACTCTAGTTACTACCTTCAAAAAATGTCGAAAAGATAATGAAATTAGTTGCTTTATTTCGCATCATTTAAATCCGGATTTATAAATAATTTTATAATCCTTTATTACATTCTGTACGTCATTAAACATATGTATATAAACATGTGCTATATATGTACACGTTATCTATAAGCCACGCATTAAGCAACTTCGCCAATTTATCATATCATTATTAGTGAGCCGAACTTAAACAAAAAAAAACTGTAAATATTATCTAATTCAATTGGAACTGAATGTATCCAATAAATTATAGATTATATAGGCAAATATAATTGAAATAGTACAAAGAAAACCATATCGTTCAATGTTAACGAAGAAAAAACGAAATAGTTCATCATTTGTTTCGAAATAAATTTGATCTCATGAAGTATAAATTTTCATTCATTCGTTATTTTAATATCTCTGAGTGCAACAATACATTACCGTATCATATGACTGTAGCATCCTTCTTTATTGTATCCCATGAAATTAAATAGTCATCTGAAATACATGCATACGTCAGAATTAGAATATCAAGTTACGCTTATAAGAACTTAATTCGTAAGATCCATTCGTGTATGGTGACAGAGAAAGAGATGAAACAGCTCCCTTACTTTCAAGTTATTAAATTCTTTTCTCGAATTTATTTTCGATACATCTATAGTAAAATCAAGATGGACGAAAAACTTATTATATATGACTTATTTGCCTTCAGTACCAATTGTTACTTTAATGGCCTCTCTTGAAACATTATTAACAAGGAAGCTTTATAGTTTCTTTCTCATTCTTCGAAATATTTGTATTTTTAGTTACATCTTGAAATATTTTTCAGCAATTTGCAGAACGATTTCTAAGCTTTTGCATAGTTTTATATTCTTGTGTGTACTAATTGGAAATAAAAATGTTTTCATAATATAAAATGTTCGTAACGTTCTTTTCTGTTAGTGTTTCAAATTCGAATTTACCTTCTTCTTTTAATATTATAGGCTACTAATCAATGAATAATGATAATCAGTTAATTATATTTGTACATATATGAATTCTACATTTATTTGAGTCCTTAGGATTACATAGTTAATGAAAAATATTATTTTCAGCGACTTCACTATATTGGCATATACTGTGAATTATAACGACTAAAAATTGCCAACACTTCGAAATTTTTAATAAAAAATAAATTCAATACTTAATAATAATGATATTTACTGGATTTGGTTACTTACATCGTCGAGAAATGCATATGGGAACATCATTCTTCCTTAGAAATATCTCTAGATCTGCGTTCGGGTTTAAACTCCTTTCGAAGATCTAGGGATCAATCATTGTATAACTTCGAAAACCTTAATTATTGCTTATTATAGAATATGCCATAATGGACTTGGTATGTGTTACTGACGAAGTAAAAATTTCTTGTCATATTTTCTATAACGTTTTATAAATACAATGTATTCGGCACGGCTACAAGAAAATTTAGATAAAAGCCAGCAAGTTTCATTATCTGTCGTGTTTTGACTTAAAATGATGTATATGCAGTAAGAATAATGCTCACAAGAGATATAGGACTGCTTATTATTACTATGAACGTTATAGTATCTGGGGACATTATAGAAAAGCTTCATTAATGAATTTTACAGTAGATATGTAAGATCTGTTGAAAACTCCTTATTGAATGATTCTAAACAACAGCGGAATTGTATTAATATCGAAAGGGGTCTTAGAAAACTGCCAAGTCCAAGGCAAATTATTGATGCTTTTAGTGTGGTCATTTCAGCAGCGTTTTGTTAGATGAGCACATTAATAGGAATGTTAGTCTTCACAGAGATTTGTTGTAACATACGTGTCTAGTCCGTTTCTAAACGAGCTTGAAGTCCGTAGAAACAGGTTTCTGAATGAAATTTATAGGATAGCGTTTTTTCATTCAATTTACTGCCTGCTTACTGGTTGAATCACTTCACCATTCGTTTAACTTGGTATTAAGTAAATCAGCATATCCGGCCTCCTGAAAATATTCATCTATTTGCTCGGTTTTCAAAATAGGTAATCCAGGAAGTATAAAGAACTACAGCCAATATTCATACTGTGCAATTTTGCAAAACGCTTTTGAATCGATATTTTATCATACACTTATGTCGAGAATATATTTTCGCTTATGCAAGACGGTTTCGTAAACACTACACAATTACCAGCGTAGACAAGTAGATGATATCTACAGTGACTTCCAAAAAACTCTCGACCAGGCCACTTTCTTCTTCTGTGGGAACTTTTGAAATCCTACATCTCAGGAAGAAAGTAATACATTGCATATAAAAACGTTAGGTCAGTTCACTTTAGTTCAACATCAGGCGTTTCACAAAGATCCAATTTATGCACATTAATATTTTTAGTTTTTTAATATCATTTGCTAGAAAACAAGACATATCTTAGCAAAATGAAGATGGTGAAGTATTGAATCTATGCAGTGTAGTTAAGGATCTGGGCATTTGATTTGAAGTAAAATTAGCTTGTCTTGAGCATATAAACAAAACGGTTGCTTTCACATAGAACTCATAGCTTTAATTACAGAAATTGTAAAGATTTTCATTCATTGTTTAAAAACTTTATTTTTTATGTCTTCCTAAGATTAAAACTTAAATATGAATCCTTGATTTGGTATCCTGTCTATAATGTCCATGTAGTCCATAGTCGGTGCAGAAACGGAAACGGTTTTTATATTTCTTGAAGATCACTGAATCCGAGCCAATATCGAGAGAAAGTGTTCGAAGATCGGTGCGACGATTATGTGAAATAGAGGATGGATACTTTGAACATATCATTTAACTTTTTGCTTTTGTTGTTTGTTTATAAATTACATTGTTTATACATAACAAAAAGTGGTGTAAATACAAAATGTTTCGTATCTTCACAGCCATCCATTTGCGGACTTTTCCTCAAAGTTTGTGACACATTTTTGTTGATAAGAGTAAACTTGAAATTTGCGAGAATATAAAACTAGAATTTAATATAAATGAACTAGTGACGAAGTCATCCATCGCGTTTAAAGTACTTTGCAGATAAGGTTTTATGTAATGAAGTTAATATGATAATTTTATATATTTTTTAAAGGAACATTCAAAATCATGCTTACATTTCAATTGTATTTTTTCTTTATACGCCATCATATATTATATGCTGAAATTTTTACCAACGATTGACACAAGATGTACTAAAAGAAAGATAAAAACTTGAATTTGACTTAAAAGAAAACGAAAATTGTGCCATTCGATAATATATAGCAAATAATAATAATAGCAAAATATACTTTATTGCTATAGACCGTATGCATAATATCGCCATTGTCAAAAGAGCATTTAAAGATGTATAAAAAAAAACTAAAATATATTAAAAAATTTTTCATATGACTAGACATTTATCCAATAACTTTCGATGTGTGTATTTTATCGTGAAAGTGACGTACTTTTGTTTTTATAAAATAACAGTTGTTTCCATTTGAATTTACTAATTTATTCATTGCGTATTTAGTACTTCACACAAATGCCATTGTATAACTTTACTTTGCCTGCAATTTTATCGAATCTACTAAAAAATTTATCTGCAAAAAACGACAGAAATAAACGAGTGGAAACACCTGTGTTATTTACCGTACGATTCATTCTTACCAAGAGAATGAAAAATACGTATTCTAATAAATCAATTCGGTTAGATGTCGATCAACGAGTTTTTTTACATTTAGAAAACGTAACGGAAACTTATATTTAATTATTTCCGAGGTTTTTCATTAGTCTAACTGAAATGGTTGAGAACTCGACAAAAATGACGTAAGCTAAAGCTTTTTTTAAGTAATAACGAGTATCGTTAAATTCTAATTAGAAATTTGAGTACTTGAGTCAAACAAAGAACAATGTCAAGTACAACTTTGTAGAAACGAATATCTACCAACTATATCGTGTTTTGAGATAAAATTATTGCTAAATATGCAGGTATAATACGAGGGACAACCTATAATTAATGAATCTAGACGAAAAAATTTTTGGAAAAAATTATTTTATTTTACAATTATTCACCTTGTAGTAGATCAAGTTTAGTTCACCGGTAAAAACCTTGCATATCTTCAGAAAATTAAGTTTTTTCAAATTGATTGAAATATGCGTTAGTTGCAGTGATTACCTCTTCATTCAATTTCAAATCTTTTCTAACCGAGTGAAGTTTTCAGGTTGGGAGAAAGGAAAAATGCGAGGAGGTTAAACATGGCGAATAAACTGGATGCAGAACCAGTTCAAAATAATTATATATAGTCCATGAGTGTAATACTGAAACAGTCAAAGTATGAACAGTTGATCTAAAGGGGATGGATAGTATTCACCTTTTATAGTTTCCTGTGTTAAAAATAATCGTTAAGAAGAACGCCATTGCAGTTCCCCAAACGACAATAGCCATTAACGTTCCTGGCCAAGTATACGGTTTTTGCCTTCTTCGGAGTACTTATCCAGCCCCAGTCCATTATTTCTTTTGTCGCATATGTCCGCGTGTATGCGTGTATCCAGATTTTGTCAGCTAATATAATTCTACCCCAAAAAAACAGTCTTAAATTCTCTAAATTGTGGACTGAAATGTTCCGGTTCGCGTTTATGGACTCCAGTTTTAATAAGTGCGATATTTCTCTTGTATATTTTTTTCATACTCAATTCATTATGTAAATCAAAGTCACTGATCCGTATAAAATTTGTGGAACCTCTGCTACTTCGCGTAATTTTATTCAACCGTCATCTAGCACCATATCATGTACTAATTTTAATTCTGGAAAGCTCACATATTTTTGGCACCCTGCTGTGGTATTCATCCACGTTTAAACTCAGATATCGATTGTTTCATGGTTACAATCAATGGAGATTAGTCGCCGTACACAGGCTCCAGTTCAATTTTTATGTCACCGCTTGTTTTATTTTTTAAAAATAACCTAGTTATATTTTTGTTTAAATCACTGAAGGTTGATGTATAACCCCTTTTCACATCAACTTTCGTATTCTGTATACGTATTTTGACAACTAAGTTGTCATCATTAGCAGAAAATTAAACAGTGTCGCACCTGGAAAACTACGGCAAAATACCTGTATGAAAACAAATTCCGCACACGAACCGTACCGCCGAAAGCTAAAACGCTTTGGCTTTCATGATGATGACAATTTAGTTGTCGAAATACGTATACAGAATACGAAATTTAATGTGGAAAGGGGTTATATATTAACCTTCAGTCATTAAGTTAATCAACCACAGACTCCATCAAAATCACCAACCTAGTCATAGACCACTACTCTACTTTCTTCAAGTTTCAAAAGCAGAAAACAGTTCACTTTCTATTCAAACAAACGTCATTACGATCGGCGTAAATCTATGTCTTGACGGGAGTGTTTTGAATGCCAAGTTGAAAAACAAGTAAGATCTTTTATTTGTGTTAACCTTTTTCGTTAGGTTCACTTGTTATTGATTCATCCTCGTATATTGTTACAGTAATAGTAAAATATGCAATTTTTTATGCAGTGCTGGTATATGTATATTAAGCTAAAATTTATATTGTACACGAAAACTATTGTCGCCTTTCCTTTCTGTGGTACAATTTTTTTATAAAATATATTAAAATGAAATACATTACATGCTTCGTTTTCTCCGTATAAAACCGTATCAAATCAAGAATCTCGTTTTAATTCACGTTGAAGCTATCAAACTGACATTAACATCTCATTAGATTTTTGCAAAACAATTCCTTTAAATTCAAGATTCTTGAATAACTATCAATCACTAAGATATTAGATTCTAGTACGTGTTCTTACAAAATCGTTTTCAGTCTTATAAACTATTTAATTAACACATCCTTTTCAATTTCATATCTTGAAGATATACAAACATTTGTTGGATGCATGTAATTTAGATAAAGTTTGTATAGAGTAAATAATTATGCGAAACGTGACAATAGTAAACGAATAATTGAAATTACTCTTAATGCATCATTTCACCTGAATGTAAAATGTAAGAATTTGTAAAATATATATGGTGTATGTATGTATATAAAGAAGTAAGTAGATTTTGTTTCAGAGAAATTTAAACTTATGTAAAAAGAACACGTTTAATAGCAATTAACATATCAATTACCTTGCTTTAGACCCAAAGATTGCAGTGAGACGTTTTCAGAGAGCTCAGAAGACCTGATTTTATTAATTGTACGAGGTTTATTCAAAAGAAAAGGTGAATTTTGAATTTTTTTGAAAAGTATTTATTTATTCATCAATATCCATTTTGTCCCCTTCAAAGTAATCCCCCTCTGATATAATGCACTTATGCCAGCGCTTCTTCCAATCCTCGAAGCACTTCTGAAATGCGCTTTTCGGTATGACCATCAGCTCGTTCTTCGATTCTGACTTTATCTCATCAATTGTGGCAAAACGCTTTCCTTTCATTGGTCTCTTCAGTTTTGGGAATAGGACGTGGTTGAGGCATGATTAGGGTGTTGTTTTTAGCCAAAAAATCACGAACAAGCATTGATGTGTGAGCTGGTGCATTATCGTGATGCAGAATCCATGATTTTTGTCCACAATTCCAATCGTTTGAGCCGTGCTGCTTCAAGCAAACGTTGCATAACTTCCTTGTAGTATTCCTTATTAACCGTACGACCTGCTAGCAAGTATTCATGATGCACCACGCCATTGTAATCGAAGAAAATAGTGTGCAAAACCTTCATATTTGATCGAACTTGGCGTGCATTTTCTCGGCCTTCCGTAAAGCGCTTGTACCACTTATAAACACTTTTTTGACACAAAGTGGACTCGCCGAATGCCACAATCAACACTTCAAGTGCCTTGGAGCACTTTATTCCATTTTTAACGCAAAATTTAATACATATTCTTTGATCCTTTTTTTTTCAAAAGTCAAAAATCGAAGAACACACACAAACGTGACTAAGCTTTTCAGTTGTCAACAACAAACTACTAATCCAAATTGGCTGATAATGCCAACATATGACTAACACATGTGTACCAACATAACAAAAAAGAATTTCGATAATCGAGTGTACACAGTGCGCGAAAATTCAAAATTCACCTTTCCTTTTGAACAAACCTCGTATAAGGCACACATACATATGTATATATATATATCTATGTATGTATATATATATATATATATATAACTATGTATGTGTGTATATATATATGTATATATATATATGTATATATATATATATATATATATATATATATATATTGTTGGTAAAATGTTGTACTAGTAAAGCATTTATAAAATTATTGATTATTTTATAATTATAAAATCCGTCATAATATTTCATTATATTGAGCTTGATTTTCTTTAAAAAATGGTTATTTTGCAAGTCTAAGTAAGATATAATTTAATTATTATATTCGATATTTAAACAATTTGTTATATTCATTGTTCTGTCGTCTGGGACCAAGAATATCAATTAAATTTGCCGGGACATTTTCTAAAAGATTTTAATGTGCAGAGCATGTGTAATATATTTACACAAATATAAAGGGTTTTCCAATAGGGACTTGATAACTTTTAATTCAATTTGTGAACGCACCCTTCGAACTGTCACTGTCAATTTATTCAGTAAACTTAACATTTTCATCATGGTAAAGCACACGAACGAACAACGTCTGCAAATTATAAAAATTTACTACAGAAGTTCGGAGTCGGTGACCGCTACCTTAAGAGAGTTAACTCCGATTTTCGGTCGTAATTCTCGCCCTAGTAGATAGGCAGTAACAAGTGCAAAAATTTGAGTCTACATATTCGTTGTGTGATGTTGCCGTGCCAGTGAGACAACGGGTCAGTCAATTCCACGGCGTTCTCAAGAGTTGGGCATCGCCCAGGCCACTTTATGGCGAATTTTGCGTAAGGATCTTGGTTTACACCCATACAAGATCAAGCTGACTCAAGAATTGAAGCCGTTGGACCATTTGAAGCGACGTACGTTCTTCGGTTGGGTTCTGGAAAAGATGCGCCAAGATGATCAATTTCATCGCAAAATCATTTTCAGTGACGAAGCTCATTTTTGGCTCAATGGGTTCGTCAATAAGCAAAATATGCGTTATTGGTCGGGTGAAAATCCACATGTGCTTCATGAAACACCACTTCATCCACAAAAAATAACTGTTTGGTGCGGTTTGCATGCCGGCGGCGTCATAGGGACATATTTTGTCGTCGACGATAATGATGGTCACGTTACTGTGAATGGTAATCGTTATCACGCCATGATTACGGATTATTTTTGGCCCGAATTGGAAGATATGGACTTGGACAACATGTGGTTTCAGCAGGACGGTGCCACAAGCCACACAGCACGCGTTACAATCGATTTATTGAAGAGTAAGTTTGATGAGCGTGTTATCTCAAGAAATGGACCAGTCGATTGGCCGCCTCGTTCGTGCGATTTAACGCCTCTAGACTATTTTCTTTGGGGCTACGTCAAGTCATTGGTCTACGCCAACAAGCCGACAACGTTGGAAGAGCTCAGAGCCAACATTGAACGCAAAATAGCAGCCGTTTCGGCCGAATTGTGTGGCCGAGTCATCGAAAATTGGGTCCAACGAATCGACCGCTGCAAACGTACCCGCGGTGGCCATATGAACGAAGTCGAGTTCCATTCATAAATGTTTTGATTGTACTTCCACCCGATAGTAAAGTTTTTGAAATATCTCAGATGGTCTGCATTTTATTTTGAAAAAAAGTTGTCAAGTCCTTATTGGAAAACACTTTATATGTGTGTATTATATTTATCTTATAGAAAAATATGTATGATATTACACAATAGTGCAATAATGCATGGGATATGTAATCGTCACTTCGAAGTAACAATACTTATTTAAAATTTACTATTCAATTATATTTGAAAATGAAGAGTTTGAAAGCCTTATGTCCCATTAAGATACTGATAACATTTAAAAATATTGTTTTAATTAGTTAATTATTTGATTTTTTAAATTATTTTTTTCTTATTTGAACATTCCCGCAGTCAAGTTAATTATTTTGAGAAAACACATATGAATCGGAAGCGCAGACTAATGATTGTTGTTAGGTTTGTTTTAACCAAAATTTGTATTTTGAATTCTGTTTAAATAAATTTTTATTTATACAAAATGTTGTGAGCATGCGCTAATGCTAACAGGAAGACTAAACTATGTGTGATGTATTCAATTTTAATTGCTATGATTATTATATGAAACACAAATAAGAAATCATAATTTATTCTATTTTTGGATTATAGTAGCTGTTTCAAAAATAAATTGATATGTTGTTATAAAATACATGGAATCACAATTCATATGAATAGGCAGATGATGGCCATGACTATGCTAAATGGTTGTGCGTATATTTAGTTCACAAAGAGAAGTTATTTGAACCTTTATCATTATATATAATCTAAGGTTTGATTTAATTAATTTTGGTAAGAATTTGGAATTTATTATGGAGTTATTATGTACAAATTCATTTCAAATTTGTGAAAAAAATACAATCACACTGTTTCATTGTTTGTCTAAGACTGCTAAATATTACATTTTACATATGTTTTCACAATATTTAACGTACATACGAGGGTAGCCCCATAAGTACCCGCCCTGACCTAGAGATGGCGGTAGTTGTTTGAAAAATATCACTGTATTAGAAACTATACAATCTATAAAGCATATGTTTCATGTTTGAAGACGCCACACTGTTTAGTATTTGTTTGGCAGCCATCAATAGTGAACGTTTTCAGTAAATTTATGAAAATGGAGATAATTGGTCATCGTTACGTGTTACAATAGTTTTATTTGAAAGGCCTCAGGCCAACCGATATAGAAGCTGAACTGAATTCTTCTCTGGGTGAGTCTGCTCCTTCGTTTATAACAGTGAAATACTGGGTAGCAGAGTTTAAACGAAGCCGCACGAGCCGCCGAGACGAGCATTGCAGTGGTCGACCAAATGAGGTGATGACTCCTGAAATGGTGAAGAAAATCGACAAAGTGGTATTGGATGATCGTCGACTGAAGTACGCGAACTAGCAGACATAGTAGGCATTTCAAAAAGTGCGGTAGATCGCATATTATCTGAAAATTTAGACATGAGAAAGCTGTGTGCAAGATGCGCCGCGTTTGCTCGCACTCGAGCAAAAACAGTGTCGTGAAGATATTTCAATTGAGTGTTTAGTGAAGTTTCACAGCAACAAAGCAGAATTTTTGCGCCTTTGCATAACCATGGAAGAAACATGGGTCCATCACTCTACACCCGAGACAAAAGAACAATCAAAACAATGGACTCAAAAGGGAGAACTGGCTCCAAAGAAGGCGAAGACCGTTCCATCTGCAGGCAAGATCATGGCATCGGCTTTTTGGGATGCGCGTGGAATAATTTTCATTGAAAAAGGAAAAACCATCAACGGCGAGTATTATGCGAATTTATTGCAACATTTGAGCGAAGAAATCAAGCAAGAACGGTAGCATTTGGCTAAGAATAAAGTGTTGTTTCATCAAGACAATGCACCAGCTCACAAATCCATTATTGCAATGGCCAAAATTAATGAATTAATGAATTAAAGTTTGAATCGATACCTCGCGCACCCTTTTCTCCAGATTTAGCCCCCTCGGATTATTTTCTGTTCCCAAACTTTACGCAGTTAATGGCTATTTTGAGGAGCAAGACAGTTCTTATTACAAAAAGAGTATCGAATTTATTAAATATCGCTGGAAAAAGTGTATAGAGCTGAGAGGAGATTATGTTGAAAAATAAATATATTTCTTTCCAAAATTTTTGTGTTTTTTTTGTTGGATCGGGTACCTCTGAGACCACCCTGGTACATGATTAAATGCTATGAGTGTTAACAATTTAATACATTGTTCATAGAAATTTTATTTGTCTCATTTCTTGCACGTTGCTGTTATTGATTTGTAAACATTTGCCCTCTTTTTTTAAATTATCTCACAAATAGTTTTAAGCATTGAACTAGGGACAAAGTATTGTTATATATGAAAGTCCATTTCCTTTTGTTTATATATGAAAGTATAAAGTTCAGCAATTTGTAAATCTGTTATGATCACTATATCATAAGAAAATGAAAATATAAGTATTAGATAGATGGCGCAATATTTCGTTGGCAATTTTCCAAATACTTTTCATTTCACACTATTACTTCGAAGTTGATTTTGATGGAACCTGTGGTTGATTAACTTAATCCCTAAGGTTGATATATAACCCCTTTCCACATTAACTTACAACTAAGTTGTCATCATCAGCAGGCAATTGCAAAATGTCGCAGCTGGCGAAAATACCTGTACAAAAACAAACTCCGATGTACACTCATGTGTACATCTTGGTTCTCAACGGTACAGATCGCGTACGGAGTTTGTTTTCGTACAGGTATTTTTCGCCGTGGTTTACCAGGTGCGACACTTTGCAATTGTCTGCTGATGATGACAACTTAATTGTCGAAATGCGCATACAGAATTACGAAAGTTAATGTGGAAAGGGGTTATATACCAACCTTAGTGATTAAACTATCTTCCTAAATATTTCACTATAAACACAATCATTTTTAGTTTTTCGCAAACCAATTTCTATTTGCTTTAAAGCCAAATCGTTTTCATGAATTTCCTTTAGTACACATATGTGTTTCTTTATCACGAAACATTTTAATTTTGTAGGCTGTTGGTGATGTCATCTGTTGTAAAAATGAACCCGTTCTTAACGTAGCTTTTAACTTTTGATCGCCTTTACACTCCCTGTCCAATTGCTGACCAGTTTTCTCTTTAAATTATTACAACGCACATCACTTTCAAGGTGAAATTCTAACTATTTAATAGTTTCACCTTCAAAAAGTCCTTTTTTAGTACAAATCTAAACAACGCGTTGTAAAAAGAAATCAAAAACCAGTTTTATTCTAAACGGGACAAATGTTCTTTGAAACTTCTAATTTAATAAAATGTATTTAAATTGGTTTTTATCGAAAGCTTTCCTTATTATCCAATTTTCTTATTTATATAATAAAGATAAACTAATACAATTGAAACTTAAATAATATTTTCCTCATAAAATTTAATTTGGACAAATAAGTCATTGTAATATTATACATTAATTTATTAGAACAGAGTAAATTGAATTACGTTAGTTATCTCCCATTGTGAATATTATGAAACGTGACAGTCGACGGTAGATATTATTAATAATAATGTATCGTGGTGTTCAAGATAAACATTGCTTATATATAATGCACTTATAAAGAGAAGAAATCAGTAGTTTGTGAAATGTCAAGTATATTTGTTATTACATGAATATTGACTAAGTGGATAGAAACAAAAGGTTTAATAATTGAAATTTTGCATAATTAAATAGATTATGACTTTCAATATAGTATTAGTAATTGCAGTTTCACAATATCCTATGTATACCAGGATTTCTTGACTATAAACCTATTTTAGTTTTGTACCTACATATATGGAAACGTATTCTGGTATTTGTTTACGTGACAGTTCCGGTAAATACATTTATAAATTCAGCCTAATACAAAGAATAATGTAAACTATTTTTATAAATGTTGATTTTCGGCTTGAAAAATATGCTTTCAAAATGACCTGATTGTTTCGCCAGTATTATATCAATTATAATTGTTTAATAGCTCTATGCTAAACCTCTGGTAATAACGTTATTAGGAAAAAACTATTAATACAAGGTATTTTTATTACAAATATTAAATCTTTTGAACTGCTCTCAAAATTACAATTTACATTAATTCCTTTATATACATACATACATATATTCATGTTTGCATTTGTGCTTTTTTTTGCATTAAACACCTATATTTTCTCGTGCAACGAATACTTTCTATTTTCTTTGTTTTTCTGGCCATTTAAAATCATGGATCAATAGAGTAGTTTGCAAGGCTACTTGTAGGAAATTTCAGCATTATAATTTAGGATGACATTATCGTGTTCCATGTTGATACGTAGCCAGAACATGGGCTGAAAATTTTAATGAAATGAGTTCAGCTCTCAAAAAATCCGCAGGATCTCCATGAACTCTAGGGTATATGGGTTTCATTCTCAAGGAGCTCTAGGAAACCCGCACCAACTTGCACAGTATAGACCATCAGAAGTTAAAACTTCATCCATACAAAGTCCAAATTACGAAGGAGTTAATACCAAGGGCGCCGTGAAAAATTTGTGAAACAATTATGCAAAGAGCAGTGCCGATATCGAACAAAGCGTATATTCACGTCAATAGTTACGTCCATCAATAAACAGAAGGACGATATTGGTGACGTTAGAATATTCTTGAATTACATAAATGACCTTTAAATAGCCCAATATTACCATTTGGTGTGACATATCGTACTAGATAAGATGCGATGAGTCTGTATTTCTCTAAAAATGGCTAAGAAAATGCAACAGCTGTCACGTCGACTCAGTATATTGCAGTGCTTGAAACTATTGTTATGTCGAAAACTTCTCCAAGATAAATACTCTTTCGTGACACATTAATGACATTCGATTCAATTGAATGAGCGCGTAATTTCACGACTTGGTGACATTCCCTGCCTTTTGCTCCTACTACTACTTGACTTATTGGTGAACAACTTGTTCTTCTGAGGACACTATAAGAGCGATTGTGTGTGCAGGAAGGAATAATCGTGGAGTTGAAGCCCAGACTTCAAAAGAAAATTCGCAAAATTTTCATAATAATGTTGTAAAGAAACATACGACATCCCGTTTGGTTTGATTCCAAGAATGCATACAAAGGGAGGAACACCCTCTACTCGATATCATTTTCAAAAATTGAAATTTTTTTTGTATTGAATCCTTAATGGCATTCAGTGTAGTTTTTGTTTTCAGCAACAAATCTTTCTAAAATATTTTTTTAAAGTTGATGAGTTATTTCAGAATGTCCTTTCGCATATTATATTATAATTATTCTAACATCAATAAAGACGCTTTTACAAGTATGCACAAACCAAGTAAAGTAATATTTAACGAAAAACTAAAAATATGCACAATCTATTAAATTCTTTAGATTAATTTAAACACCAGTCTATGATATGAGACGGTCTGTAGCAGTAGTTGTAACAAAGGCACTAGCTAACTATATTTATGAATACTATAATTTAAAAAAATCCCGTTAACAAGAAACTAAACTGCATCTATTGTAGTAACTTCTATTCAATTACACGCTTTAATAATATTTTATCTACCCTCTATCACAGGTTCTTCATGTTTTGAGGCGTAAGTTCTTCACTAATTACAACAAGAAGTCCCTTTAATAATTGAATTTATTTACGTCCTCTTTATTTCATTTAAGATAACATGATTTATGGATTGATTTTATGCAGAGTAAAACACAATTACGTCATTTTTCCTTCTATTGTCCATTAACACAGAACTTCTTGTAATCAACATTTAATCAGTAATGACTTTTTAAGTAATGCTTGTTATCAACTTCCTTTTCAATTTGAATTTATTGCCGGATTGTTTCGCTGTTGCCTTTTATGTCTTTTTTAATCACAGTTTATTACTTTGTTTAAATAACACTATTATTAGAAATATGTTACAGAGCAACATAGTTGTTGGTAAGTTAATGTGCAATATTTTAATGAGGGTCCATAAAGTTCTAGATAAAAGGTACATAAAAATGACACGTACTATGTAGATAGTACTTCAGTTCATTAACGTTAAACAAGTGCATATATCACTAATCAGTAATAAAAAAATTAAACTATCAAATAGTTTATTTGATTTAAGGGAAGTGAGTTAAAATTATTAGTATGATTTAGCTTGGTTATTAGTTATGATAACTATAATTATAATTTGTACTGTAATCTAATTTTACTACATTTCTCACACTATATCCAAATTCTGTCAATTACATTTGAAAGAGGATACTGCTGAGGCACACCAACGCCACACAGCAGCGAAAGTTGTAAACAAGATTGCTACTATGCAACACATAAATTCAGTTCAGTAAAAGTAGGCCTGCAACTGCAGTGCAGTATGCATTTCGTCGTAACTTTAATATTGAACCTCCAACGAGGAAGAGCATTGATTGTTGGAATAAACAACAAAGGTTTATATATCTTTTTTAATGAAAACACGATTTCTAAAGTAACGTATCTTAGAATGCTGCAATACTGGTCTCTTCTTTAAATTAATGAAGAGTCAGAAGTTTACATTTACAGTACGGAGCTTCACATCTAAATGTTCGATGCTTCCTGAATAAACCTAAGCGATGGGTAGATCAAATGGGGAATGAAAACCTAACACTTCAGATCTGGCGACCGAGTTGTCGAGTTCCCACAAATTTGAATGACCTACGAAACCGCATTACAGCTACGGTGAAATCATTGACACATTTTTGATCAAGTGTGAGATGAGTTCAGCTACCGTCTAGATATTATCCATACAAACAAAGGAGGCACATCTATAAGCCTTAACGAACGTATGTATAACCAAAAATAATGTACAGAATTCGAATATAAGAGGTAATGCAGAAAATATAGCCCGTTGAAACGTGTCTACTTATTTGAATCATTCTGTATTTAATTATCTGAAATTATTGTAGCCATGTGAAAAAAGTTTTTAAAATTTTATCGACATATACTAGACCTGTTGTCTTTCCAGTGAGCCTCTCTAGCAGACAAGCCTAATGACAGTGGCAATTGAAAAATACACTTGAATATGTTTAAATTACATAAATTTAAGATACTTATTTGTACAGGAAATAATGGAATTGAGTAAAACGCTGTGATTGATTACAATTTAATTCGTAGCGTAAGCCCAAAGGAGTGTATTAAAGAAATCAATCGAATATTTAGTAACAAGACATGTGCCTTACCTACCGTAAAGGGCTGGCACAATGAATTTTAACTTGATTTATTTCCTTACACCCATTCCAAATTCATAAGTCAAAAACGGCTGTTATTGAAAACTGTATGTCCTTGTTCAGGACATGATAAAGAGGACCATTGTCCAAGTCTAAACAAGACAACAACCTGCACTAGATCGCTTTCCTAATGGACCGTTTCGTCTAGTGTTCATTATTATAGGTAATGGAACTTGGGTATACCGCTATAAGCCCGAAAAAAGTAACCATTGGGGCTTTGGATTCGCAAATATACGTCGACCCCAGCAAACAAAAGGCTAGCGTCATGTTTTGACTTGTTTCCAATGTAACGCTGTCACCGAGAAAATTGTTCAAGAAGAAGAACCATATTGGATCAGTTATTTGCGATAAAGTTCAGATCTGGCATTTAATGATGTTAATTTTTTCAGGTGCAAAGGATAAAAAAGCGATTGATGAATTTAAGAATGAAATAGGCGACCAACCACGGAAATATTTGAAAAGATGTTTTTAAGATTTGTTTTCAGGAATGCGAAAATACATTGACTGTGAAACTGTAGTTTAAAAATTTTTAAATAAATGTTGTATTTATTAAAATATCCATAAATATCGATATTTGTTTTAATTAACCTTTTTTAAGTTCTGAAAATTTTCGGACTATTTAACTTCTATTGATGGTATTAAATTTAGTACCGGTTATATGAGGGCTGATCCCTTTGGTCCGCCCCTAACCCATCGAGCCATTTTCTAACTTCTTCGAAATTGGCGAAGTGCTGCTCTGCAAGCGTGTGTCCCATTAATGCCAAAAGATGAGTGCGATATTATGTCCAATCCAAGTGCTTTCAACACTTTCTTGACCGGTTTTGCGTCTTTCGCCTTGCACATCGAAATTACTACTTTTGGATTGTCGAAACCACGCTACACATGTTTTTATGGTTGGAGCATGCTCACCGTAAGTTATTACGAGCAAACGATAACTTTCAGCGGCTTTTTTCTTTTGATTAAATAAGAAAAGTAATGCGTGCCACAAATGCACTTTTCCATGCACGAAGCTTGACATCTTCGAAGAGGTATAAATCTATGACAGTGTTACTTTCGTAAAATATAAGATGTATGGCTTTGAAGTTTGATGTCATCTCTTAGAAAAACCGGTAATGGCTTTCCGGTATACCTGGTATAGATTAACGCTACAAAGTTACAAGTCTGAACCTGTTAAAGTGTGTCTACAGTAGAAGCCCGAGGTCGAGAGAGTCACATATCAGTATCAAAGTGGATAGTGTCGAGTAAAGAGCGATGATGAAATACTTGCGATTAAAAAAGATGTCCTCAATTCAAATTCATCAAAATTTGGTGGATACATTAGGGGAATCTGCAGCATCATATAACATAGTTAAAAGGCGGTGTCATGAGTTTAAATGTAGTAGACAGTCGTGTACCAACGAACATGCAGGTGGAGTGCCAATAACAGTCGTTACCCAAGAAAGGTCCAAGATCTCGTGCTGTATGACTATTAGATAATCAGTTAATTAAGATATCGATCTCTCATACTATGTGGCACAAAATATAATTACATACTACCGAATTAAGCATGAAGAGATTCTCTTTTAATGCCATATAAACATTATAAAGAAAATTTTCTTGCAAAATTTGCGACAATAGATATGAAATATCCTAGGTTTTTTCGCTTGGGCCAGTCTTTTTCCTTATTTATATAAACCATCTCCAAGCGATTGTACTCCGTTCTGAAATTTATTTTTGCACAGATGACTCTTCATTCCTAGTTAGTCAGTTAACTTCAGCAACGCAACATGCATTGCAGAAGTTGGCTGCTGGGAGAATCCGACTGTAGAGTTGCTGTTAAAAGAAGTGAATGGTTCAAAGTGAAAGGATTAAAAATGAATGGCACACAAATAACCTTCAATAGCTATTAGCTGTCGCAGTCAATGGTATTCAACGACTTATGGGGTTTTTCTCTAGGGTGAATTTAGTGGAGCACAAGAAATCTATCAATAGCAGATGAAGGTGGTTAGAGCAAAACTGGGCGTCGGTAATACAACTAACTGTAGAGCACTGTTTACAGCCCAAAAGACACTTCCTTCATTTTATAGACTTGCCTACCTCCAACATATTCACACATACCTGAATCTGCATCCCTACGAGACAAACGGAAAGCTTGTATACAAAGAAATTTAACAGTATACGACGGTAATTTGGCGAGAGGGTGTCTTTTCGAATGTTGGTGACACTTTCGCCATGATGAATGTATTACTGACTCAAATGTATCAAATAGATAAGTTTTTACAATCGTTTAAAGTAACAATTTGTTATTTTTGTGTTGATATGGAGGAAAAAGAATTTCTTGCGTTAATCAAACATTATTCTTTAATTGAGAGAACCTTTAAGGAAACTAAAGAGAAGTTACATAAATATTGTATGTCTACTCCCTTCCATGAGATTTGTAAGTGATTTACTGATTTCAAAAGCGATTATATGAGTACAGAGATGATAAACATCTGCTTTTACAGTAACCTCTAGAGAAATTGTTAATAAAGTCCAAGCAATTATAAATAGTAAAATGAGAGAGTGTAAGATAGCTGGTGTTATAAACTTCTTAACTTAAGGAGCACAGAATATTTTACGTCCACATTTAAATATGAAAAAGCTAATTGCAAGATGGGTGCCTCGTTCTCTTGCTGTTGAGCGAATACGAATTCGTATTACAATGTTTGAACGAAATTCAAGGGAATTTTTTCGTTGATATGTCACTACAGATGAATTCTGAATACATCACTATCCTTCAGAAATAAAAACACAGTCAAAACAATGAATCTTCTAATGAATGTGTTCCGAAGAAGGCAAATACAGTTTCTTTGCCAATAAAATTGTGGCAACATTTTTTTTTAGATTCCAAGTTCGTAATCTGTATTGTAATTTATAGAAGAGTATAATAACTGGTCAATATTATGATGTAGTACAGGTACGTTTCGATGCCGAACTGAAGAAAAGACAACTGCATTTATCCAAAAAAATCAAGAAAACGCGCCCTCTCATTCATCTATTATTACAACCCCTAAATTTTTCAAATTAGAATACGAATCGCATTTTATCCACCATATTCTGCAGATTTGGCTCCGGGTGATATTTTCTTGTTCCTAAACTTGTTAAATAGCTTGAGAGATTCGGCACAAATGAAGAAGTGAGTTGTAAGTGTATAGTATTAGGTGGGAATTATATTCAAAAATAAAATATATACTTTTATTGGGGTGAACGTCAATATAATGAAAAATCATTCTAGCGTCAAATAATTTTCGCATAAAACAAAGAATTTGAACAGTTGTAACTGTATGTTTGCCTATCTATGTGCATTTAAATATATACAACTTGTTCAAGTTTTCTAGAACCACTAATTTCATTTCTTAAACTTGTAAATTATTAAAAATACGTACACATGATACAAAGCTTTTCTCGTAAGCTATTCTCAATTGTTAAAAGTACCTGAATACCTAGTACTTTATTAAATGTTCATATATTTCGAAACTGTATTATGTATTAGTATATTAGCAAGCATACATAATCATCTAATTGAAATTTGAGACATAAATTTAAAACCAAAATACATAACTCAAACAATAGCCGATAATCTTCATTTACTGGTTAGCCAACGTATTAGGGCGTGTTCAACCACCACACCGTAATTGAAGTGTGGGTGTTTTAAGATCTCGTGATTTAACATAGTCTAAACAACAACAACAGTTTAAGAGTTCACAAAAGAGGTAACATCGGTTACGTTCTCTCGAATTGTAATGGGAGAAGAGAAACTGGATATGGTTAAAAACAGAATGAGACGGATGGACTGCGAATGCACCATATACGTGTTTTGTACCTGCCAGAGGCCAACAAAATACTAAACCAGCTCTTGGGAACCTTCTGAGAACTAGAGAAGCACGCTGCGACGAACAATACAACCTTGCAGGGCCGCGTCGTGGCCCCAGGTCATTAAAACACATCTAGATGGGAGACACAACGTGGATGGCAAGCTGATTTTCCATTGTGCATTCAATTTTGAATTTTAAACAGGGTTGCGTTGGACAGGAAAGAAGGAAAAAAGGACATAATGGGCGGTTTGCATTTTTTTAAATATTCATTCATTTCATAATATTTTCGGTTTTTGTCGCATTAGGTTCGAAAAGTTTATGTATGAAGAAGTTTATTATTCTATTTAGAATAAATTGAAATTGGAAATATAATCTCATAATTAATTCTATGAGACGATGTTCTGTAATATTTTATGTTTTAAATTCTCCCGACATACATATGTTTATAATTCCCGCTTATCCGTATTAGTCAATTGCATTTCTTTTGTTGTAGCAAATAGACTAACAGACTTTCTAAAAGTAGAAGACTTCTATAGAAAGTGGGTATTTAATTTTTCCAACAAGGATACAAAGTACAGGTATAAAATCAAACCATCATCAAAGCATAAGTAGAAGATAAAGTCCGCAAAATTCATAGTAGCAAACTTGCATTTATATGAGGGAAGATTTTTAGAAAATATATCCAGACATGAAAGAAAAGCTACATAACAATAAAACAAGTAAATTTTCCTATATACAATTGCGTGTGTCCAGCTAAACAATTTTATAAACAATTTGTTAAAACGTTTGGTCAAAAAAGGTACTTAAAATTAAACAAAATGTGTTGACATAAACTCTTTTAATTGTTCTTCAGAATATATGATTTTTGAATTTACAAAAATTAATAACAATAAATTATAACACTAACAATATCTGGTTAGTAACAAAAATATCCTATCAACACTTTAAACGTAATTTGGATAACACAATTTACTACACTAATAGAAATAATGCGTTCAGTAATGCAAAAGGCATTTGTTCAACTACCCTTTTTAGTCACCTATTACCATCGAGCATGTTTACCAGCAGTCGAGTTCATAAATTAATAAAAAGAAGTGAGATTGTAAATTCATACAAGATAGCCGCAGCTATAGCACGAAAACGAAATCTCGTAGACGAATTTGCGAAGGAACATCAGTTAGACTACTGAGAATTATTATTAAATATGACGATAAGTATGCACAGATGCTGGGTACCAAACACCAACATTAAAACATGATGCAGGAAATATGCTCAGAGGTACTTTTTCGTGGACTGGTGGCAGTTTCATGAATAAAACTGAAGGCTTCATGAACGCAGCAATGTATAAAGGTACTTTTTCATGGGCTCGTGGCAGTTTTATCATTAAAGCCGAAAGCAGTGTATAAGTTACCTTAGCAGAACATGTGCTTCCATATGCACGCCAAAATATGCCATGCGAGTGAATTTTCTAGCATTATTGATGATGACTACAAACATCCATCTAGATTACCTCGTGAATTTTCTATCACAAGGAAACTTCATGTTTTAAAATGGCCAAGTCACTTTGCAGACAAATATATATTTTGCAATATAACAAAATTTAAAATTTAAATATTTCACCCGTTAAAAACATTATCTACCGCTAATATTCATATAGTTTATCATTTCTCTGCCCATAATGATTTCGGTGCAACGCTGTCATAGAACACTTTGTAGGGTCTGAAGATAGGTGTCGAAGACGAAAATTATTCTAGCAAGAGCATTGTACGAAAAAAGGATAGGGAAAAATCTCGAAAGAAAGAATTCAAATTTTGATCGAGTCCTTGCCGCCCAAGTGTGCCGCCGTAATTGAGTCTAAGAATATGGCCACAACCTCTGACTTTCCATAATAGTTAATTATAACTTCGAAGTTAATTCATTATAATGGCTGGATATTTATGAATAAAAGAAAAGTTTTTTATTATTCATATCACTATTGTAGTTAATTATCATGAACTTGGAAAATATATTTGAAAAACTTCATTGTATTACATTTTGTTTGATTTCCCTATCCATATTTGATAGCAATATTAATAAAATACTGTTTGGCCAGACAACTTTGTATGCAACTGTAGATTCCATCAACATCTGTACACTTGCTCCAAAATGTCTGCAATAACGAGATTTCTTGAAAAAAATACTTAGTTATTCTTGTTCTTAAATCCTCTAAAAAATTATCAGGTCATCAGAAGAAATTTATTCGCTATTGTTTTTCAACTCAGGGAAGTGATAACAGTCGCTAGTAGAATAAAACTGTAGGGTTTGATTGCAAATCCCGTAAATAATAAACAAATGAAATTAAAAGCGTAGTTTCTCCATAAAAAACTTCTCTATTATGCAAATATACAGTGGATAGTATTCTTAAATACAAGTTCTCGCATTTTCGATTATATGTACATCCGCTATAAAATAAAATTAAGGAATGTAATTTTATTATTTTGGCTCATTTATTTTATTTTCAAATGTTAAATTGTCAAATAAATGTAAGAAGTTTTATGAGCGCTACTTCAAGCAACAAGACAAAAGAAAATGAAATAGAACCATACAAAAAGCAACCCACTCATTTCATTTAAAAGAAGACCGTAACTTATCAGTCATTGTTCACAGGTTATTTCTTTGTTTTCAAATGTTATCTACATGTAACGTTGACGATGGTCGTGTTGAACATCTATCTAGATTTCTCTTCCTACAATTTAGTTAATGTCAACTCGTATTTTATTAAATACACATAACGAACAATTATCGTAAATAAAATTTAATTTGTCTCTGACATCCAGATAGAGTGTGGATATGTACTTGAAACAAGTAGAAGGGCACATCCTCTTTAAGCTCTCGTTGAAGCACTCTCATAAATCTACGAATATCCTCTTAGACGCCACGAGAAATTCAAAACAAATTTTAATGAATTCTTCACATTCAAGGTCGCATTGTCTGGATTATACATAATTACATCAACAGCTCTATACACTTTCAATTTTAATACCGCCTTTGATATTATCTTTAAGAAGCTAAATGTGGTTAATGTTTAATTTAAAAATTGTGTTATCAAATAGAAAAGGACATACATATATAGTACATAGCATTTAAAAATTAAAGGTAACTGTAATTTGCTTGAAGTAACAAGCATTCTTTTTTGCATTATCTAAATTAATTGGAAAAAATATACAGTTAGGTTCAGAATACTTGGAATAGTCACCTCAGAGCATTTGCTGCATATTTTAGAAATATCTTGAGAATTTTTGGAGTAACATTGAAATAGCAATGGGTTTTTTTTAATTAATGTACAAAATTCATTATGAATCAATTATCAACATTTTACTTTTGCATGTAGAAAATTCAATGCTCAAATTTAATAACATGTTAGACGTTAGATATTTTCAAATTTAATTTTAATTATGTCAGTTCCTTGTTCAACAATAAATAATTGTGGTCTTTATTGCTGGAATTATAAGAAGTACATGGACGGGAAATTACAATTGCAGAAATTTCTGTGTTTGTTGCACTTTTAACCTTGGTACAATCTTATTTATGTAATTTTGAAGTTCCACATAAGGTAAGCCTTTTTGTGTTTTTCTTTATGCATGGATTCTAATTTAAGTAATTTTTTCATTACAAATATTAACAGCAATTTTTTTGACTTCATGTTTCTTTTAGTCATTCATATTTCTTTTGCGTTAAAATAATCTTCGATTTTATTTCATTAGCTTTTCCTTAAAATTGTATGCGGTTGCACTTTGATGGTGCAGCTAAACGCAATCTTCATCCCAATGTGAAAAGCTCATCATATTCCAGCAACAAACTGGTGTTCCTAAGCATTCCTTCAATCTCTGTACTTTTAAAAAACTGTCAACATCGTGAACATTTACGAGAGTTCTCATATTCTTTTTTCTTCGAAATTCGTTTTTCTCCTTCACTATTTACCAAAATCTTTGCAAAATCTTTTAAATATATATATATAAATATAACTTATTCTGTGAAAAAGATCAGGAAAAATAAAAATCGAAAAGATCCAAAATCACTCTGGTAACAAAGTAATCTTCATTTTTTATGAATATATTTTACAACTAGTATGTTAAGAATCTAATAACTGACAAATATAACATAAATATGTGAAAAGAGTAGTATTTGTTTGTATTAAGTCTCAACATGATTATTAATCATTGTTATTATTTTGGGTATTTTCTATATTTTTAAGTTACAAACATAACTTAAGAATCTTAGTTTTCAAGTTTCCTTATGTTGAAAGTAATTGTTCTTTCCATTTTTTTTTTCCTCTGAAATTAAAGCATGTGATGAAATATTTTCTTACGTTGAAATTGGTCCTCCTAAGAGATTATAAACAAGACATTGTTTTCTTCATCGTCATCGAACCCTTCCTGTTTGCTTAAAAATAAAAAATAATTAAATTCATCTACATGTAGTGGTCTACTTTATTGTTTAATAATCAATAATTATGTATAAATAGAAAAATTTTGTATATCTTGCTGATAATCATGTATTCAAAATTCTTGACATTGGTTATTCTTCTGATGACATTTTATCTACCCTTACAAGGAATGTGAAGGCTTCTAGATGGTTGCTACCCCAAATCACTTTAAAACTTCACTCATCACTATTGTAAAACTTCTCTGCTAAAGATTGTAATAGTTTAGAAATTGCGAGTTTTTACGGGACTACATGATTGCATGGTAATATATATATATATATATATATATATATATATATATATAACATACAACCATGCTCAGATGTATTAAACACCCCAGGTAAAAACCCTTATTCTCGGTATTATCCAAGTCTGACGGAAATTAACCGTAAAAATAGTTAATAGTATTTACAGAAATGCGTTTTCGAATATCCTAGTTAATCCCCTATTGAAAAGAATAGGTGGAAAGGGGAAATTGTGGATTTTAGAAATTTAGTGTCATTTTAGCAGTGTGTGAGCAACGTGCGTTTGTGAGTTCGTGGTAGAGATCAATTAGATTATCCTATTTTTTCACGTTGTGTCAGTTATTTGTTGAAGAAAAATGCCTAAAACACGCGAGTTGTCGGTAGGGGAACGCGCCCAAATAGTGCTACTGCATTCCCAGAAGTTATCAATAGCTGCAATTGCAAAAAAAAAATGTTCGTGATGTGCAGTCCGTACAACCATTAGTCGCTATCAGGAGAGTGGGTCGTTTGTTAACAGACCAAAAAGTGGCAGAAAACCCTGTACCTCGATTAGAGAAGAAAAAATCGTCGAAACAGTTCGCCAGTGAGCTGAAACAGCGTTATCGCGTAACAGCTTCTGCGCAAACAGTGAGAAGGCGTCTCCAACGTGCTGGTTTACGAGGGTGTAAAGCCCGACGTAAACCGCTTTTAACTCACGGTCATAAAAAGAAGCGGTATTTATGGGCCCAACAACATGAAAATTGGACAATCGAGAAGTGGTCGAAGATTCTTTGGTCTGATGAATCGAATATCGAGGTATGTAAGTACATCTTCATGACTAATATTCTTATCGTTGTATGCAATTCAGTCTACATGTAACATTAAACAAAATTAATCTTGTATATGTGCTAACTTTCTTCTTTTGCCTGGCAGCTTTGGGGACTACCTGGGACGCTATACGTTCGGCGTAGGCAAGGGGAAGCTTATGAACCACAATGTATCATTCCCACAGTAAAATTTGGAGGTGGTAGTATCATGGTTTGGGGTTGTATGTCTGCATACGGTGTTGGAGAAATGTACCTGTGCGATGGACGGATGAATAGCCAACGCTATTTAGCCATGTTGGAGGAAGTATTAGAACCGTCTGTGCTAAAACTATTCGACCAGGATATTCCACAATACATTTTTCAGCAAGATAATGCGCCCTGTCATAAATCGGGAGCTGTAATGCGTTGGTTCGAGGAAAACACAGTAGAGGTATTGGATTGGCCGCCACAAAGTCCCGATTTGTCGCCCATTGAAAATTTGTGGCGTATCTTAAAAACTAAGATCACGTAAGATAAATGCCTGTCAAAAGCAGAATTATCAACAAAAATTCGCGAAATATGGGCTGCAATACCACCGGCAAAGTGTTACAATTTAGTAGCAAGTATGCCTCGACGAGTGCGAGCTGTCATTAAGGCCAAGGGCGGAGCGACAAAATATTGATAAATTGTACTATATTACTAAATAACACTTTGTACATAATTTTCACAACAGTTTTATTTTCCTCACCTCTCTTTTGACTAAACTATATAAACTATATATGTATGTATGTACATAAATTCGTAAGGTGTCTAATACATTTGAGCATGGTTGTATATATATATATTGGGGAAACAAAACGTTCAGTTAGCACTCGTGTTAATAAACGCGAGGTTGGTACGCTGCCCAACACCCTAAACAACCAAATTCAAATTGAATTTGTTCTGTTCCGCAATCATTCTTACTATAACCCCAAAATTGAAGGACCTATAGGAATCCTAAAGTGTTTTAATCTCAGTCGCAATGACGGACGTCTTTTGCACAAAACTTGGCACCTCTTCTAATGTCATAACTGTATAAGTAGACGGAATGTCAGCAGAAAAAAAGCAATGCAAAGATTGCGAGTCCAGCTCAGAAAGTGAGACAAAATTATAAATAATGATCCAGAATGGCAACAAGTTGGATTAATTAATATGTGCCGTGTCAATAAGTATTCTTACTTAATTGATATGTCTGATATAACCTTAACCTTAAAAATATCGATTGCAATATTTAAATACAAGTCTACATAGATATAATATGAACAGGAGGCGTGTAGTAATTTATGCATGGTTGTGGGTCAAGTCGCTCATATGGAAAGTTTCCCTTCACGTTATCCTTTATATTAATTGCTGTTACATTTTATGGATAATAAACACATTTTGTGTAACTTCTTTCATTGTCAATAATAAATGTCACTGCGAGTATTTGTACAAACGTCGTGTAATTTTTATGAGCACTAACGTTAAATATTTATTTTTAAGCTGATTGCACGTATATGTGAAAAATTATTAAACAGCTGCTGGCATAAATGTGTATGAATCTTCATATTATCTAGATTTTTATCGCTTATATCTTAACGATCTTAAAACAAGAATCTCACGTTAATGTACATATGTACATACATGGGTTGACGTCTGCATTACATTATTGCCTTTTACCTAGCAAATTTATTCATCTACTAAATAGAAACAATTGTCTGTAGAATTTTTGTTTTTTGATAACTATGTATGTGTATATGTATAATTTACTACATCTTAAACCCAACTTTGTGTTTAATTTTGTGTTTAACCATTCTTTTTACTTAATCAAAGAGTAAAAGGGTTATTTCTCAGTTTCTGTATTTTTTTAATCTTATTGTTTACTGTGTATATTTCTTTGGTCACAAATAAAATTAATAATAGTAAACTAGTATAACAAATTTTAGCAATATATTTCGTTAACAGAAGATTGCAATTAAATTGAGTATCGATTATTAAGCGCGCGACGACCGCGGCTCGGACCCGAAGAAGTCTAAGATTTCGTAAACGCAGCAGATTTCTTCTACAAATTTTTGTTATTGGCATTCATTCTAGCCATCTCTCGTTTTAATTTTTACCATCTCACAGTAAATTGCTACTCAAAATGAGACTAAATAGAGATAAGTTCTTTCTATTATGTGATTTGGAGAATTGATTTATGGCCAGCAATTTTATACTCCCCACTGTGCGACGGCCCGCTCCTATTGTGCAGATACTACTATCCAGTTCCATGCATAACACGATTTTCAAAAATGTAGTGTTATGCGAATGGACACCACTTTAATTCTTATCACATATTTTAAGTACGGGAAAAGCGCTTTACGGATTACGTACGCACAGTTTTATAAAGGTTGTAGAAAGTGCTTTTCATATATGTCCTTACAAGATCCAATTGATTCAGGAAATTAAGTCGGCAGATCATGCCCAACGGCTTGCATTTGTCAACTAAATATGAAAAAATCAAGAATCATGATGATTTTTCAGAAAAAAATATATTAAGCGGTAAATCCTTCATCTAAATGGTTGTGTGAACATCCACAAATGGAGGAAGTGAGTTTTTGATGACGGAACTATTGGACCATTATTTCTTCAAAGACGAAGTTAACAGTACACTTACAGTCAACGATGAGCCTTATCGTAATATGATAAGGGGGTTTCTGTAACTTCAATTGATCGTTACAAATCTGGACAATATGTGATTCCAGGAGAACAGGACAACATTTTACGCAATGGCAACCAGAATTGGCCACTGAGATCGTGTGATCCCACGCCATAAAGTTTTTGGCTACAGAGTTTTGTTAAGCTGCATGCACAAATACTCCTGTAATTAAGCAAGCACATTAATGGACAAAATATAGAAAGCTTGTAAGTAGTAGTTCATATAATATAGCAAATAACTTGGAAGGAAATTGAAATTTATGCTTGGCAAAATTTGCAATATTATAAAAATATAAATGTAAAAAAAATAACAATTACGATCATCTGAAAATAATACAGAGAAAACAAAAAGTTCATCTAATCAAACAACCTTAAATATGTGGGATTACTACTCATTACATAAGTAGACTAGAGGCTGTAATAAAATTGGGAGTGCTAACAAAGAGAAAACGTCAGTAAAAAATAAAAGGGTGTTAAACAATTGGAAAGCAATAATCGGATAAGTCAAGTATCATATTTGGCAGCAGTAGCGGGTTCAATGAGAAAGATTAGAATCAGGAATAATGATATTCGGGAGTGGTTTGATATCGAATTCTACTTGAAAAAATTAAGAAAAGGTAATTTATTTGGTTCTAATACATAGACCGCATGAAAGGAAAAGTAACGGAAATGTACATTCAATCAAAAGAAGTAGAAATTCTGCTATAGAATTACATTTTTTTACCTTCCTACGACGAAAATAACTTTCTTACTAAGGCCTTTTTGTTTTATGTTGGAAGTTCTCCGCGAACCTCTCATTTCTGCAACGTGATCTATCAAGAGGTCGCGACCCATACTTTGGGAACCATTGATATGGAGTTTCGATTATTAATTGATATTACAAACTATTAGCCTATTTGTCTCCAATCCTCCTTTTTTATTTTAAGGATGAATTTTGTCCATCTAATAATAATACCCAACCGAAACACAATCACTTTGTAATTGATGCAAGAAATCCAAACACACACTGTGAATAAATAAAATTTAATAATAAAATAGTAATAAAAATTAATAAAATTATCGTGGAAAGGGGTTATATTAACCTTATTTGATTAATTTCTTCCAATAGAAAGAGAAAATCTCACGATTGTAATTCTTGAAGTTATTTGAAATGACATGCCAACATTATTACAACGCCAATTTTAATAAAAACTAAATTCTGTATCCCCCTGACAATGTCTCAAGGCGAAATATACATGGAGAAATGCATTTAAAAATATATTTTGTGAAACTACACTTTGTTATTTAATTTTAATTATATTTATTAGTCAAAATATTTTACCAAAAACCGACAGTGCAATCAATTCATATATAAGGTTTTCCAAAAGAGATGATATGATTTTGAAGTGACATTTCGGCCATTTGTAGTACGTCATGATCTGTCATTTGTTTTTCATTGTATTCAGTAGTGTTTACAATTTCATCATGGAGAGATATACGCAAGAACAACATTTACAAATTATTCAGTTTTATTATCAAAATAATCGTTCTCCAATTGCAACTTGTGCGCTTTTGCCATTTTGTGGTCGTAATAATCGTCCAAGTGTGCTCGCTATTCGTCGAATTGTTAAAAGTTTTGAGATTACATTTTGTTTACATAATTTTCAAGTGCCAATAAGATAAAGAACCGCTCAAAGTAATGCAAATATTGCTGCTGTTCAGGCAAGTGTTACTGAAGACCGTAATTTGTCGATTCCAAGACGTTCTCAACAATTGCGACTGTCTCAGACCACAACCTGGCGGATTTTGAGAAAGGATTTGGGTTTGCATCCCTATAAAATTGTTCTCACTCAAGAACTGAAGCCATTGGACCACCGTAAACGTCGTGAATTTGCTGATTTTGCCTTTGAACAACTTGAAAACGATAACGATTTTTTTAAGAAAATCATCTTCTCTGATGAGGCTCACTTTCATCTGGATGGTGTGGTAAATAAACAAAATTGTCGATTCTGGTGCGAAGAAAATCCACAAATTATTTATGAAAAACCACTACATTCACCTAAATTGACAGTTTGGTGTGGTTTTTGATATGGTGGAATCAGCGGTCCGTACTTCTTTCAAAATGAAGCTGGTAACACCGTTACTGTCAATGGAGAGCGGTATAGATTGATGATAACCAACTTTTTATGGCCGACATTGGAAGAAGTTGATCTTGACAACATTTGGTTCCAATAAGACGGGGCTACGTGCCACACAGCAAATGCAACAATAGAATTATTGCAAGAAAAGTTTGGAGATTATTTCAAGAAATTGTGATATTGAATGGCCTCCAAGAAGTTGTGATTTAACACCATTAAACTATTTCTTGTGTGGTTATTTGAAGTCATTGGTCTATCGAAATAAACCAGACTCTCTTCAAGCTTTACAAGTCAATATTGAACGTGCCATTCATGACATACGACTAGATTTAGTGGAAAAAGTGCTCGAAAATTGAGTTCATCGAATTCGTTCCTGCAGAAGAAGTCGTGGAGGCCATTTGAATGACGTTTTATTTAGAACTTAATTGTATCGATTGTACTTCACATTAAATAAAAAACTTTTGAATTTTCTTAACAATAAGTGTGTTTTTTTTAAAGAAATCATATCACTCTTATTGGAAAACCTGTTATTATAAGTTATTTCATATTAACTGCTTAAATGTTGGATTTTGCTGAGGTCCATTGATATTTATTTAAAATGAAATGCAAATAGCATTCGTATCTCAACTTTGATTAAATACAATTTATATTTTTAATACCAACTTTATGTTCTTTAGTACATAGGAAAGAAATATTTTAATTTTTTAAACGATGTTAGCATAAGGAGGGAAACATTTTTTACAGATTTACATTTCAAAAATCATTAATTTAGTTTAGTAAACAATAATAATATTAAAATTAAATATCGGTTTCCTTCTCTAATGTCGTCTAGTGAACATCTGTATTTACTTATTGTCTTAGAATGTTCTGCCTGCCGGTGAGTTTCTATACATACATATATTCGGTTCGATTATAGTACCATGTGATAACAGATTCTCGTTTCCTCGAAAAACATTATTGGTTTCAGAATTGTAGCAGCTGCCGCACTAAAGCGTGCATGAACTACCTATGTATCTCCAACTGTAACTTACACGAAATTGTATTTCACATGAGCATGCCCATTTGCTATCTGAGACTTTAGTCAATTGTGGCAGTTGCACTACCAGTAAAGCCATAACATTTTTTAATTGAGGTTTTTTCTTATTCGTTATTCAACTTCCTTTATAGTTTTGTGATGCTAAATCCATCAACTTCTGTTGTTAAAATTTTTCAATTTCTGTTTACTTGCCGTGTCTGTAGTCTAACAAAGTACTACTATTAATTCTTAAAACAATAATTATGTAAAATATTTTTTAAGTTGTGAATAACTTAAATAAAAATGAAAAATTATTATAAAGTTATAACCTATTTTTTCATTTTAAAAAAGAAAGATAAGTATCTAATTAAAAATTTTTACACAATATAATCTTATTAACGTAATAACATTTATACGAACGCTACGAATACATTTTATTGCACGGTATTTATTTATTTACGCGTTTGTCATTCAGCAAATGAAATTTAAGAAGAAACGTAACGAATCCTTAATATCTACGTCTACGTAGTCTTGCATTTGAATCAGTTCTTCGTCAATGTGTTCAAGGTAAAAGTCAAAAACTTAAATAATTTATTTGATGTCATATTTACCGTTTAACACATACGCTCTCACTTAATAATAACTTTTTATAAATGAGCATTATCTAGTCTGGAGTTCAGTAGGTTTGTTATTTGATCCTGTTTTCGAGCTATTAGAAGAGGCTCAAGAGGCCATCGTTTTCTTTGACCAAGGGGATCGAACTGCCTTAATCTAAGTAAATGGTAATATTTCCCGTCATATAATGTATAATTATTCTTCTAAAGGGTGTTTCAAATTGCGCTGTTTTTTTAAGAATAAATTAAATATAGATGGCGCACTGAATTTGTCTGGGTATGTGGGCATTTAAAAAGTGTGATGTATAACATCTATAAAAATGGCTTCGTACACGGTGCAATAACGCGTTCAAATTGTTGAATTATTTTATGAAAATCAGCGTTCTGTGAAAAGAGTTTTTAGAAAATTACGTGAATTTTATGATTTACATAATCGTCTATCTGAAAGCACTATTGGTCGAATTATTAAAAAATTTCAAGAGACCGATTCCGTGGAAGATCAAAAAAGTGAAAAATACAGTCGTAGTGGTCGTTCACAAGAAAATATTGGTGGAATTTTTGTGGCCTGAATTAATGAATATTGATCTAAAGGATATGTGGTTTCAACAGGATGGCGCTACACCTCACTTTGCACACGAATAAATTGATTTACTGGGAGAAAAATTTCCTGGACGTGTAATCTCAAGAAACGGTTATGTTAATTGGCCACCAAGATCATGTGATTTGACACCGTTGGACTGTTTTCTTTGGGGTTATGTGAAAAGTCAGGTTTGTAAAAACAATCCACAATCAATTTCTGCTTTGAAAGATGAAATTATTCGTGTCATTTGTGAGATAGAGCCTCAATTATGTCAAAATGTCATTGAAAATTTTAACAAAAGAGAGGACGTCTGTGGAGCTGTAAGAGGAGGCCATTTGGCAGATATTATTTTCGCATATAAATGTCATAACTGATACTTCAGTTACCAATAGAAAGTTAAAATACCCTTTATATTCCCCAAGCACATTGTTACGTTTTGTTTGCCTTTCAGTTAGATTTCGTTATATTTCTTCTTGACTTTAGTGGACGTTTGTTGTTCTCAATAATTTTCCCGAAATTACCTTTCATTTATTTGTTACATTCTTTTGAGCGCTGGTGTATTTTGTTATAAGTTATTTTTCCATTTATTCATGGTTACGTTTTCCTGATATTATCGCGTAGGTGTGACTTCTGAATGTTCGACATTTTTAAGTATTACAGGTCTTTTGATTTGAAACTTCAAACATAGCACACGCATAATTGATTATGTTCAGATTAAACAGAATATTTAACGATCCTGTTGCTTAGATTGCTTGAATACTTTAAATTGATTAAAAAATTTCGAATTTGGTGCTTTTTACATAAACCACCGCCATAGCGGATTTGTTGGCAATTTCAACTTATTTTTTCAACTCTTCACAGGCGAGTTTTTTTTTGTTGTCGTCATTTAGGCCACGTTTTTGGATCTTTCTAATTGCTCCTTTCATTGTGTCATTTTAGGGACTACTGGTCCATAATTTTTGATTTATAGTACCATTTCGTCGTAGCTTTTTGTAATTTGATTTCCTTGGAATATACCTAACCCGTAGTTTACCAAGGTTAATAAATATTGAATAATATAAATAAAAATTGAGTGAACCGTGTCTAGATTTTCTATAGGGTAACAAATGTGCATGATGAAATCACAAATCTTCATAAATAAGTATCGAATAAGGAAAAGTTTTGAGTTCAAATTTCAAGAAATATCTGTACAAGCATAATTCTGAATGGAAAGGTAGAATTAAATTATTTCCTAAATGGTGGATGCTTTAAAAAATCATTATTTTATTATAAATCTTGTAATATAAAACTTTTACTTTTGATTTATAAATCTATAAATCAGAGAGCAATTTGCAATATACAAAATATTAAATCATATAGTTTGATGAGATCCATAATAAGACAGAAAAATTCATATATTTTTGTTTATGCGACAAAAGAAATAAGCTACTTCATTTAAAGCTCCTTTTTCTATTTAATATATTGTATGTAATTTCATACAAAATTTGTTTTTGAAAAAATTTATGTCAAAAAATTAAGGAAGCTTATGTTAGGAAGCAATGATTAATATTTTACAATTTTTTCATTTAATTCGAAAGCCAGTTGCAATATATGAACCTCTTTCATATATTTTTGTCGGTTACAAAAGGGTCGCAAAAAATAACCACAAATTTCAATTTAATCGACATATCTACGCCGGTGACCAAATAAAAACCACCAGCTACCGACGATTTCTCCACCACCGCTCCTACTATCTCCCCAATGCAGCGTGAGTGTCTGTATGTACGTGTGTAGTAAATCAAAAACCACTGAGTTAAGTGCAAAAGTTCAGTTTCAAAAGATTCACCAACGACACACAATGGAGATGTTATCGTCCGGGTAAATGATGGCAGTACTAACTCATAAAATAATAACGCTCAATATAACCTTCGGCCTTCGGTATATCTTGGTGCCGTGTATGAAATCGAAATGATCCCGCCAGTACCTTGACGTTTTTAATGCAATTTAATGACCGGGAATGATTAACGTACAATGAAAACCAAAACCGAAACGTCAACCGTGGAAAGATTTATGTTTACCCGTAAAAAAGGAAAGATAAGGAAAAATTGTTGGTTCCGCATTCTTTGATTAGGGGTTGTGCATCTAATTTACTGATGCAGTTCAGATAAATTATGTCTTGCTTATATATTTACCTAAACGTGCGTTTGTTCTAGAAATTAGCTGGAAGCAACGATATGAAATTTGAGAAATAATGTAAGTTACAACTAATTAGATATTTGGAGTACGTGTTTATTTGATTGATTTTAGATTTTTATACTCAAACAGATTCTCCAAAGAACAAAATTTGGAAAATTAATTTGTGACGATTTCTTCTCAAAAAAGAAATTGAAGTTTCATGGGCAAAGATGAACATATACTGAAAACTTTTAAAGATGCAATCAAAGATTTAAACATGACAGAAGGTGATTTATAAAATAATACTTACAATTTCTTAAATAGTAAGTTGATAATTGTTATGTATTGTAAAATACATAACAATTGTCAATGTAAAATTATATTATAGCAATATATAAGTTATGCAGGGTGTAAATGATATACCCCGAGGTACCTTAATATATAGTAGATACGTATGAGAACAATTCAAATCTACAAAAAAATTTTATTCTATCGAAACACAAATTTTTCGATCATGTATCCAGATTGAATCTAAATATATAAATAAATAGAAATTATTTGTTGTTGATTCAAGAACAGATGTTTAGTTGTTCACATTCACAAAAAATTCCACTTCTCATTTCAGTAATGTAATGTATGTTCGTAAATTATAAAAATATGTCTGTGTATCTATCTGCATCTTTTTTTTATGTCAGCCGATTCGTTATTTTTATAAGTAGCAAGCCATTGACTTTTGTAATATTCCAAAATAAAAACCATATCAAATTTGTAATTTTTTTTTATTTTCACGCCCACGGCCTTCATGAGTTTGGTACAATGTACCGTGATCTCTTAATCTGAACATCTTTTGTAAGATTAAATCACTTCAAGGACATTTTCATAAATACCTCTGCCAACTTCAACATTTCCACCTGTTTCTTCGTATAATAAGACGATGTGTGTTAATTCGTGATTTGAACAGCTCTAATATTTCCATCTGTTTAATCGTATAGTAAGGCATCTGTTAATTCGTGATTCAAATAAGGCATACTTCACAGAACTTGATAAAAGACTAACTTGTAACTTACAGTATGCATCATTGCATCTATAACTCCCACCACTACGCGTCAGTAGCTATAATTATAAAGGAATTCCAAATTTACCAGAGTCGGATCGAGCCACGCGTATTTATTAAATAATTTTTTTCTTTCATCTCTTTCGTGCATTAGCATTTTTTGATATTAATACAGCTATTACATATGTAAGTACGTCGACATATTTCGTTTACGCCCTATATAAACTCGTGTTGACCTCTGAACAAAAATGTACGACTCTTCTAAAAAATTAATTATTAAAAATTTGTTCCATAACAAAGATTTACTTACAAGTTTATATTTGTTAATTTAATGTACAGACGGGAGTATATAATTGAAAATAACATATATGTATCTGTTATTAAATATATTTATGCGACTATTTAAAAGTTTTATACCGATCGTTAAAAAAACAGTATCTAAAATTGTAGGTGTAAACATGATCGACAATATTAAGTAACATAAATAATCGAATTACCACCTACAAACATGAATGTTTTATTGGAGTAGGAAAGTGTACCTGATAATAGAATAAACTATAAAAGCATTTATGAAGAGAACTGAGAAGTTCGAACTAAAAACTTTGAGGTATACAGAAGTTTTAGGATGAGCAGATAAACTTCAAATTATTTAGTCTTCTCTATTAACTGAAGGTCACCGCAGAAAAGTATTTAAATTTGATGATCTTCAAAATTTATTTATTGTAATTTACTAGATATACAAAAGATATACAAAACATGAATTTTCGCTTTCATCTTTTATTTTTTCTCTTTCAGGCTCAAATGAAACAAAATTTCAGGCAGACAAAATCTAGAATTCTAATCCAGCACCATTTCTGTCCACAGTATAAGTAGAAATTGGCATATGATTTTTGACAATAACTTCATCTTATTCTATATTCAGAAACGAAAAATCATAAATAAATTTTGCCATCAATGTCTGGCTTTAATTTCGAAAATCTTCAATTCAAATTTTTAAAATGTTGCAACCACAGCGTCATCAACTTGATTGTTATCGTCATAAACCTCTTCATTTCTTGCAGTTCTGTTAGATATCAAAACCACAATATTTACATCATTCACATTGCTCTACAACTGGAATATGTGGATTTGATACCGTATTGTTCTTATGGCATTCTTATTTATAATAATAATAGTAAAAATATAAACAAAGAAAGACTACGAAAATTACACACATAAAGATCGCAAATTATAAAGAACGAAAGGGGAAAATAATGAAAAGTCTTTTATGAACATTTATTAAAGAAAAAAGGTATCACAAAAAAGGAGAAAAAGTTATGAAAATACAGAGAGATTATTTTAATGAATTATTCAAAGAAAAATATTTAAAGATAAGGAATATATCAAGAATATAAGTAAAGAATAGAAATACAAAAGGAAAAGGAAGTATAGATGAACTAAAGGAAGCAATAAATAAAAAAAAAAAATTTACTAAGCGTTATCATTGAACATGTTGAATGATACCTCTCCACAAGAAGAATAATTAATAAAAGTAGTTTGGAGGGAGCAACGAATGCAATGTTTATTAAGAAGCAAGTTAAAGAAGTGATGCTCTATGATCTAAAAAGAAATTTTAATATATTAAAAGAACAAATATATGTAGAATATGAGGGAAAAGAAGAAAATATCGGAAGTATTGACAAAATTGATATAGAGCCTGTTCAGAAAAAGGATCAGAATCATGCGAAATAACACAAGAAGTAAGGCAATGACGTATTTTGCGCCAACTATTATTCTCGCTAGTTCCTTATGATGCTATAGAAGATGTAAAAATGGAGGTGAAATCATATTATGTAGGATACTGAAGGATAAAGGAGGTAGATAAATAGGAAACTCTCAATAAAATTATAGAAAGTTACAGTAAAATGTTATAAAAATTGATATAAAAACCAATACAAAGAAGATAAGGCCCCAAAGGTAAGTATAAGAGGTAAAATTTTTTAAAAACTCTTATCTTATTTAACTTACTTCTCAAAGTATAGAAAACGTAATCACTTTCTTTTCGTATTAGACTTTTTTTGATTAAACTTTCAAGAACAACTGCACTTGTTAAATTATTGTTAGTGAATCAAGACCATCAGCTTTATACATTTATATATTGTAAAATTTTACTGTATGTATTATATGCTATATGCTTATATTATTATTATAAACCAGAGTTGGAAAATATTCAAAAAAAATTAATGCAAGTGTCTTCATTATATAATGTTAATATAATAAATGTTTCTATTTATATATTCGTATTAATATCTAATACCGTTCACGATTAGGTTGTTTGCTAATAAATCTGCAGAAATATTATGTAGTGATAACAATGAAATTTCTACCGAAAAAATCATATACGCACTATATTAGATTCGTAATATTATTAATGATTCATAATATGTAACTTGTCAGAACTAATGACTCTCATTTACTAAGTGAATTGTATTCACTACGCAAAAGAAAAGAAGCAAGCGAGACCACATTATGGCACTACTTCCCAACAATGGTATCCTTGACATTATTAAAAAGCATTCATGTATTTTTTTGTGAACAACTAAAATATAACCTTGCTTGTTTTGTCTCACTCTGTATATTTACTTATTCTTAGAAATATTTACTTCGTTACTGCAACAACTTTGTTATTATATAATTGAAAAACATTAGGCTAAGTAGATATAATTATCAAATTATTAATTTATACGTATGAAGTACATAAATTCCTAAATGAAGGAATTGCAAATATTCTCATGGTGGACATAGTTTAAATTTTTATCTTATTTTATTTGTGTTCGAAATCAAATTTTGTCTAAAGAATTTTAAAGACACAATGGGAGCACAAACTACAGACGCCCCGAAAAACCGAGGGCCCTACTTTTTATGCCGTCCTACGAAGCCCACGAAAAAGATGGTTTCAATATCGCAAGATTACAATCTAATAAATTGCCGCCTTTTGTTTGGTTCGTCCTGTCTGCCAGTATCGGATAACAAATTAAACAGGTCCTGTCATTGGGGGAGGCGGCGGTGGTATTTACATTCAAATCAGACATACTCCTTTAAATACAATTTTCTTGGGATTTAATATCCATTAAGTATCAAGTAGTGTAATTAATTACTCTGTTCTACTGAGGTTTTATTAAACTGTATATTACGTCGCCAAGGAAATTAAATGAAAACAAGCTGATAATTAAAAATGGTCTTTCAATACCACTGTAAATATTAAAATTATTTTATTATGGCGTGGCTGCCCTCGTGTATTTTTAATTAATTAATTTATTAATGTATTAAAATTGTTGTGAAGTTATTAAAGTTAAAACGTGACTATTATCGTAATCCGTTTCATTAGTATTGAGAATATTTAAATATAAAATGTGCAAGGTTCAACGTATCTTGAATTTTAAAAATTAATCATAAGTAAATTACACATTTACTTGCTCTAATACATATATGGGATTTTTATGGTTATAACTAAAGTGGTCAATTTTTATCACTGCGACAGGATAGGAGGATCTGTTGTAGTAAGTACGTAAGTATATACCAAATAAACATTTAACCGAGTAGAATGATCGGCCATGGATGAGCCACTGGCATGCGAACAAATGTGATTGCTCTAGCTAAAACTTGTATAAATTGAAAATCTATACAATAGAAAAAATTTACATTCAAATAAATATTCGTATTTTGTAGATAATAATTTATTCAAAAAATATAATAATAAAACTAGCATAATCAGGATATGTAAATTTTCCTAACAAAATTTTTCTCCAATCGGAAATAAATTTTTATTTAAAATTACCTATATAGTCATACCATTACCAATAGTAGTTATTATTTACTGAAATGCGGTTTAAATGTATCGCAAAGTTCCAAAATTATATCATTTTTTTACCATCACATACTTTAGATCTTTTAATCTGCAAGATCCACTAATATATATTGTATAGTTTTTTTTTTTGGAGGCGGAAAACTTCTAATTGGCAATACTGTTTTCTGTGACAGCCGATTACACAGTTCTCGGTTGTTTTAGAGTTAGTTTGGTTTGGCAATTCATCATGAATAGACTCACGCCGGAACAACGTTTGCAAATTGATCCAATTTATTTTGAAAAGCATGGTTCAATTCGGGAAACTTATCGAGCATTACGTGCATATTATGGTGCTCATAATCGTCCGTGATTAATTCGAAAAACTATGGATCGTTTTCGCAATACGTTTTATCTAAAAGATAATACGCATCTCACAAGACGTCTTTCAGTGGGCACAAAACACGCGATTGATGGTGTGCAGCGTGGTGTTGATGATGCATCAATTCTTTATTGTGCTTAACAATTGAACTTGTATCTAGCCACTTTATGAAAAATTTTGCGTAAAGATCTTGGTTTATGTGCTTACAAGATTCAATTTGTACAGGAATTGAAGCCACATAATCATCGTTTGCACCGTACATTTGGTGAATGGGCCGAAGGAAACATTGCTATTGATCCACAATTTCATTTGAAAATTTTAATCTATAATAAAGCACACTTTTGGCTAAATGGCTATGTCCCTAAACAGAATTGTCGCATTTGGAACGATGATAATCCACAAGCCATTGTTGAAACACCATTACATCCAAAAAAGTTACTGTTTGGTGCGCTTTGTGGAATCATTGGTCCATATGTCTTCAAAAACGATTACTAACTTTTTCGTGCCTCAATTGCAAGGCATTAATGTTGCAGACATGTGCTTTGAGCAGAACGGCGCCACACGCCACACAGCGCGCGATACAACTAATTTATTAAAAAAAATTTGACGAACGATTAATTTCACGAAATGGACCTGTTAACTGACCATCTCGTTCTTGCGATTTGACCCCAGTAGATTATTTTCACTGGATAAATGTAAAGTCGCATGCCGATAAACTAGGAACAATTAAGCACTTGGAAGCCAACATTCGACACGTTATTGCAGAAATACAGCCTTTGTGTAATCGTAAAACCTATTAGGAGTGGATTTGGTTACCCAAAGTTGTCTGCTGAGGGTGCAATTTGCTAGCCGAAAACAGTTGTATTGGTTAATAATTAAAATAAGCACGCCGTTTTGATAAATCGTAAATCATCCTATATATTTGCATGTTGGGGTGAGGAACAAGGAATCTCGTACCCCATTTTAGGAATCAAACGTCGCATGTAAACAATATAGTGACGAAGGAAAGAATAAAACACACAAATAAAATAATGTAGTTTCGCTTTAATTAATAAAAGAAAGTTAAATTGGAAGTAATGCATAAGTTACTGTTAAGTAGATAGTACAATATCTAATAGGAATAAATAACAAAATTAACCAAACAAAGTCATAAGTTTGAAAACTTAGTTTTTCTAACGTAATTCTAAACAATAAAAAACAAATTTAGCAGTTTTTACTAAACCGGGCCAAGCTTCGTCTACAAAAGAAAAATCGACAGATTTAGAATCTATTTATTTAAGTTATTTAATAAGTATCTTGCAAATTCAGATAACATCTAGAAAATTTCACTTGTTTAAAATAGTAATAAGAAGAAGCAAAAAAAAGTATTTGTAAAATACATAGTAAAATTAATTAATGAGTATCCAAAAAAATTACGCTAAATGGGGTTACTAAATTTTACAAAGAATGATTGAAAAAAAGGCTGATATTGATGATGTCAACGAAGTTTCCAGCTACAGCTCAGATTAACAACGTAGTAATTCTCTTAAAAAAGATGTAAATTTTACACTTAAGTAAGTGCTGAATCTTCGTACTTAAAGTTTCATACTTAATTAGTACTTAAAATTCGTGCTTAAGTAGTACTTAACATCCTAAAATAACGACAGCAAGAAAAAAAATTAGAAAAATCGTATGCGTTCAATATGGAGATAGGTAAAAAACATACCTTCCAATTATCGCGTACGTTGAAATCCAACTCGACAATTGATTTTCAAAGCCAAAAGTACTACAGAATATTGCCATTCATAAAGGCGTTACAAATCAATAATTACTCTGATATAACTAACATGCTGAAATACGTGTTTTATGTGCGAAAGCTTGGCGTAAAGTGTCTTTAACTTGGCAGATCCCCAAAATTTAAAGACATAACATGCGCACTTATACATAAAATTAAATAAAATACGCATTATGAAACGAAATAAAGGAATAATCACAAACATTTCAAAATTACCAAAGAAAACCATACAATAACGAAAGAGCTCATTAAACGAACGAGATTCCAAGCTAATCTATAAACAAAATGAACCAATAGATAGAAAAACACTTCACGAATGTAAGTTCAAGATCGATAAATTAACATTACTATAGCAATACGAGAAAGGAGGATATGGTTACAACAGATGTAAACAACACAAACAATTACGGAAAGGCTATAAATAAAAATGTGTTTACGAGATTAATTAAACGAAAGAAATAATGGGATTTAAAGAAAGCCTTTAATATGCTGGGTATGATCGAATGAGTATTTAATTCTCCATAGTAAATAGTTAATTATAGGTTACGTAAAATATTTGGACCACATACAGAGAAGCAGAGAAAACATGATTAATAAAAATAATAATGACAAGACAGTAACGAAAGTATGTTGGGGATATTTAAAAGAAGGTGTTTGCCATTACAGAAGTGCATTTGATTAATTGAGAAATGCAAATTTTTGGCAAATTACATTCAAGATTATGATTGCCACTTAGGTGACATAATTTTTCATAACTGACTATGTTAATACAATTGGCAGATATTGATTTTTCAATTTGCAAAAATAATTTTGTTTTGTACTGTTCCTTTGAAAAACGTTCATTTCCCAGAAACCACCCTGTTCTGTATTAATATTTTATAACTTTTTTTCTGGCCGCATTTTCAAGTTATAAATGTATTAAAAGTAACTTAATTAAGTGTCAGTATAAGAGCGATATGACTATTATTACTACAAAAGAATATAACATAATACTCTATTTCGTAATGCCGAAGCTCGAAAATCTAATTTGAGTAAGAAATATTACCCCACATTTGTAATATTAAGATAAAAGTTATAAATAATTACCACTAATGCGATAATTACATGTATTTTACTTCACAAGAACCCGATAAAAACTCCGCCTCCGGACGTACGAGAATGCTCCGGTGCGTCGACAAAAACCGAGATCTCGGCGAACGTTGTTTTCTCGTATTCGTCATTGTTCCTAGTGAACTGGAAAAACAACGGACTCCGAACGCGTGCTGCGACATTAAATCGCGATTATTTAACCTATTTGAGCTTAATTAGAGCGTAAAATCACGTTTGAAGCGGTGTTATCAAGTCCGAGCGAGAAAAAAGAACCACGGCGTTATTTATCCGTTAAACGTAATAAGATACGTCGTGCAAAAAGCTGCATATAACGAAACAAGCATAAGTATACGTTTTAGAATTTTACACAGATCGCTTCGGGCTTTCATCAGCACACTTTTTCATTCCACTTGTCGGCAAAGGAATGACCTAAAATATTAAATTTTCGAAATTGAAAAGTTGATGATAGTATTCCGTGCACGTCGTGCCTCTTCATATGATCGAACCTTTCAGCATTATAGATAAAGCGGTTCTCTTCTCCATTTCTAATAATTTTTTATGATACAGACAACATAACTATGTATATGTCATAGACATACAACCTAGTTACTTTATCAATTCAGTTATCGTTTTACATTATTAAAAATAATTGTCGGACAAATACACGTCATATATAAATTGATTGATTTGTTATTTAATTAAAGTAGGAATTTTATTGTAATATCAAACCGTTTATTTAGACATGTTGTCAGTCTTTAGAGCTTTTATCATATCTACGATATATCACAAATTAAATAATATGTATTGAAATCAATTAATTTCATTTTCTTTATGAAGCTCTAGTCCTCTTTAACAAAGTCCAATTTCCAACATGACTACATCTTATTTCTTGTCACTCCAAAGGTGTTTTTTTCATAATTAATAAAAGTTATAAAATATTATATATTCCAAAAAATAGTTGTCGAAAACAAATTTTTTCAGCAGATATATATAGGGTATTACGTTAGCCTTTTCATGTAGAATATATGAATGAAATTGTTTCTAAGTAATAATTGTTGTTAAATTGTTTGTAGGTCTACTCTATAATAAATACAGAACACCATCAGATATAATTTTCTTATTGATAATTGAACAATTATTAATAAACAATATATTAGGTTCAGTTGAGTTTATAACAACCAAGTTCTAGAAGTTTTTTATAACATTCTTTCTATTGGGCCTAGAAAGGTACACAATTTTTGGAAAAACATATTTGTTTATAGATTTTTAAAGTATAGTAAACACTTGATAGTAGTGTGAGTCTAAACTGACACACTTTTTAAAATTGAAATATCGCAGGGAAATAAAACACCAAAGTACGTTCTTTTTGTTCAGAAGCTTGACGGAATATGTCGGACTTTTCCAAATTCAAAAAACAAAAACTACGCACTTATACGTCAAATTAAATAGAACAGGTGTTTCGAAATCAATCAGAAGAATAAACATAAACACCTCAAAATAAATAATAACACTAAAAAACTCACGAAGGAGATACCTAAACAAACTTACCTAGAAGCAACTGTAAACCGATACGATAGCTAGACAATACTTCACAAAGGTATCTTAATAAAACAAAAATTAAACGATATGCGGAAATGACAACTAGAAAGGGGTAAAGCATAAGTTTTACATGGAAAAAGCTCTTGACATACGAGGGTAGCCGTTTATATGTCGGGAAGTGGTAACAATGTTAGTGTTGCCTCCGATCTGATGACTGCATCGTGAAGTATGTCATTTTTGACAATATATTTTTCTTGACAGTTTTATTATCCGGTCGCTATTTCTATTGTTGACAGTAACTTGAAAAGTTTATGTCAGCAAAAAAATGGAATTAACTCGCAAACATTTTCGTGCAATTATTTTTCATAACTTTTGGCGTGGATTATCTCAACAAGAATGCATCGACTAGCTGAATTCTTTATGCGGTGATGAAGCACCATCGAAAACTACAGTATATCGTTGGTATAGTTAATTCAAACTTGGACGGTGTTCTTTGGACGATGAATTTCGTGAAGGTCATCCCACAAATGTTCTTGTGTCAGAAAACATTAATGCAGTGTCTGAATTTATAATGCGAGACCGTCATGTGACATACAGTGAGATCGAAACATCTCTAGGTATTAGTAATTAAAAAGCTATGTTCACGTTGGGTACCACATAATTTTACAACCGCTCAAAAAAGGAACCGGGTCTATTGGTGCCAAAAAATGCACAAAATATATAATGCTGGTGCATCAAAAACATTTATAAAGTCGTCACAGGTGATGAATCTTGGATCTATGCGTATGAGCCCGATAGTAAGCAGCAGTCGACTGTGTGGATATTCCAAGATGAGCCACAACCAACAAAAGTTGTTCGCGCTCGAAGCACATCAAAACAAATGGTCGCCTGTTTCTTCGGAAAAAACGGTCACGTTGCAACCGTACGTTTAGAGAGTTGTAGAACGGTCAATTCCGAATGTTACGCAACTATTTGTTTGCCAAAAGTTTTTGAAGAAATAAGGAAACGACAGATTATTCTCTACCATGACAATGCGAGCTCTCACAGGTCGGTTCAAACAATTGAGTGTTTGACCGGGCAAAACATCGAATTGATGAGCCATCCGCCGTACAGCCCTCTGATCACGTGAAGAATAAAATTCGTGGTCAACGGTTTTCTACGCCGAAAGAGGCAGTTAAGGCATTCAAAACTTATATGTTGGAGATACCGCCATCACAGTGGCAGAAATGCTTTTCGGATTGGTTTAAGCGAATGCAAAAGTGCATTGATTTCCAAGAAGAATATTTTGAAAAGCAATAAAACTATTTTCGATAAAAAAAATTTTTTTTTGTTTGCTATTCCCGAAATATAAACGGCTACCCTCGTACAAGATATCAAATGAATATTAAATTCTTAAATTCAGTCAATTCTATGTTACATAATATAATTGGATATATATATATATATTTACAGAGAAGCAAAAGAAAGCATAATTAAAAGAGATAATAATTCTGCGACCAAATCGTTGAACTAACATTAACAAAAAAACAAATGATTAAATACAGAGGTACATATATTGGACACCAAGTAATTAATATTATACCGGCTCTTCATCATTGTAATTTTAATAGGTATCATAAACTATGTGTTAGGTAAACAAAAACATAATAAAGGAAATAACGCTTATTATTTCATTATCAATTTATTCATAATAACGAAAGTTTTATATAATGTGAAAATAAATAAACATTTATAATTATCAAAGTAAATAAATAAAACACTATCACTCATAAAAAAAGTTCCAACAAAAAAGACAATAATAAAGAACCATTTTTTGATAAAAAAATCGGAAATATTTGTTTCTTTTTGATGAATCTTTATTTTTTGAATAATACCTTTTCCTCTTTGTCCTTTTATAACTACTAGATTAGTAAACTCTATGTATCCATTGAGTTACTACATTTACAGTATTTATAGCATTGTCTAATGAAATTTTATTCAACGGTTCAGGATTTTGTCCGACCGCCTCATCACTTTGACATTCTTCAATAACCCCCTCCAACACATCAAATTCTTCAAATACAACCTATAAGTAAACACTCAGATTTGAATGAATTTAGGTATGTATACGAACAAGACTTGCCTGGGGTGTCAATATTCGCAGAAATTCAAGCGATTTGGAGTTGTCGCTCTCCCACTGGCGTTCTAGAAAGTGACACTTTTCTTCGCCATCAAAATTTGAGAAAACGCCATTTAAATCTGCCCCCGACACTTTTTTATCATTCCAGAATAAAAATGATTTCAGTCTACAATTAAGTTGTTTACCGCAACTTTAATAATCAACTTTCTTAAGGAATGGAAAACATCAGTTACAGTAGATAGGAGACTGTTTCTGTAGTGCACTTTCATTAACATAATAATACTTTGACCCATTGGTTGTATAGACGGTGTGACATTAGAGGGAAGAAATGTTGTTACAATTTACAATCCTCACGCTTCAATTCTTTATTTGAATGAAATGACGTGTTAACCACTTGTTATTGGAGGACATTTATCCCTTAGAAACATTTTAAGCTTTAAGTGAAAAATCTAATTTACTTAAGTTTGAGATCTAGAAAGTAAATAATTAAAATGTACATGAGATACAAACTAGTGTTTGAAAATGATAGCAGTCAAACTGATTTGAAATGTTCATAGTCAATAGGACAATTGAAATTTTTAAGTGGACTTCGCGTTGTAGTTATACTAATAACCAGTTGTTTTACTTTATGAGTCTCAGTAGCAGTAGTGCATGCTAAAACTATTATTTGCTGCTTTTCGGTTTTCTACTAGCGCCAGTTTTTAACGAGACAAATGTTTTTTCCAGTAACAATTTCTAGAAGAATTCTGTTTGATCAGCAGTGTAAAGTTACTCCAATGTGATACTATGTTCTATTTTGTTCTTTAACTAAATTTTAAACGGATCCACGAGTTCTGGTTGAGAGGACAATTTATCTCTAAAAAACTGGTTCTTAAACTGCCGCAACCATCCCTTACTGGCTGTAAATTATTTATCTTCTTGATCAAAAAACCACTTATACAATTTTTGTCCATTCCAGGAACTCAGAACTCTTTAATCTTTTGTCTCTCTTTCTCTTTTACCTGGTCAGACACAAGTATCTCATACTGCTATAGAAATTATTTCCTCCGAAAACGTGGACATACAGTATAGTTTTAATTATATTTTTATACTCTTTTAATTTATTCTTTCGATGATAAAAATTTATTAAAATATCCATAATCATAATACTAGAAACGAGAAAAATATAATTTAAAATAAGTCCAATAATTCTTATTAAAAATTACAGATTCTGATCTTTATATCGGCGTTAGAAAGCAGAAACAAGTTAAAGAATCATTTTCTTAAATTTAATAGTTACTATCCAGTCAAATATGATCTCGTTAATATGACAGGGTGATGCATTTATGTCTATTAAATATTGTTATCCATTTTATTATTGTAATTAGTTTTCCCTTTCTTTAAATATTTTTACACCATTATACGTACATGACGTATCACAACTAAAAGCCCAGGGGTCAATAAAGTAAATTAAATTTAGAATGTATAAATGCCTTTATTAATATGTTATTTAAAATAATAATGTTATATTTCGTTTCTATTTTCATTTGATGTGTTATTTGATGTGTTATTAGATAAGTATATTTACTTTTATTTAAAAAATAAGAGAATCCTTATGTATACATACGTATGTGTTGGTATATTTTACAATGAGGTATAAAAAGTATCAGATAGGCATTTACTGCTTGCAAATTTAAGTGTGCTAGTTAAATAACAGAAAACGGTCGTTAATGTCAAAAAAAAATTTATATACATGTATAGAGCGTCCGACATAATTGCTTGCTCTTTATAATTCAGTGGAAAAGGTGTTCTAAAAATGGCGAAATAATATCTACTGAAATGACACAAAAAACTTACTAAAAAACTACTTTTTAAATAATTGTAGCGCAAATAGGAATAACAAACGAATTATATTAAAAATTATATAATTATTTTCAATTTGGGAATAATTGCATTAATTTCTGTTGATAGTTATATTAATGCTGCATCTATTAAGGTTATGGCAAATAATCGAAAAAAATTGTTTTTTTTCGCTAACCTTTGTAATAAAAGGAAAAGAAAAAATGTGATTTGTATCGATGATCGAGAAAACCGTTTAGACTATAGCGCAAGCTCAAATGATTCGTTATTTTGTATATATATAAACTAAATAAAACTTACACAGCGTCACAAAGGAACATAAACTGAAATGCTGTTGAGTGTTAAATACTGAATTATTACAATAACTATTCACAATACCCTTAAAAGAACCGGCCCACAAGAGAATTAGTGAAAGGATTAATGGCAGGTACAGGGAACCATTACCGAAGGCCCCAATTCTTTCTTGGAAATAGTTATACATAGCATCATAATACATAAATATTAAATAACCATATTTTTCGATTCATTCCTTTGTTTTAGCATACATTAGATAAAATAAAGAAAATTCAAAAATTATTAAGGTGGCGATAATGTTCTGGTCAAGGATAGTATATTCATTTTTCAATTAAAAGTTTTCTATAATTTGTAATTTTTCCATTTAAATCATGAACCGTTCCCAAAAGCTAACTATTTTATCACTGTTCAACTTATAAATATCAAACTGACAACTTATTTAAAAAACATAATAGCTGTAACCATGGCAACCATATTCAACTTTGCCTATTAGAAATTTTCCGAGCTAACTGGATATCAACACCATGTTGTGATAATAATTAAAATATATCACATCATCAGTTGATATTGGCATGTTTTTGCTATATGCCTATAATTTGTACATATTAATACGTATGAATTTATATCTGTATTTTTGTTTCAGGTAAGTGGCTCCAGTAACCGTCAGTAACTAATACCTCTGTAAGTTATTAATTTATATTTTTAGTTAAACTGTTAATTAAAATACACAAATTATATAGAAAATTGTCAAATAATAAAAAGCTCAATCTATTCTATGATTGCTTTATAAATACGGACAAGAGCTTGTAATATTTTGATTCGTCAAATATATGTTTATATATCTGTTAAACTGAATCAAATTTGAAATATTTATTCTGTTATAGGTTATCGGTGGAATTTGATTTTTTTCTAAGTTGCCTCCCGAGTCGATTCGCGTATTTACTTTCTTGATTCAGTGACAGTCGTCGAATGATAAAATGAAGTTATTCCCATCCGAGCTTGTTTGATTTCAATCCGGTCTATGTAAATGTTTATCCATCAATCATTTCCCGTGTCTGCGAGTCTCCTTTTGCACAACTCTCACATCTCTTGTATTTCACATAAAACAGTGACATCTGACACCTTTATTTTATCCCTGACATAACTACTAGACCATTTGTGCGAACCGTATGTGTCAATAGTTTACTTTGGTGTATCAGAAACTGTTTGTGAACTACTATGTCTACAGTGTACATGCGTAGATGTGTTCTTGAAAGGTATTAGAAAAACCAATTTTTGTAAAATTTACCTTTCATATACTTCTATGTAAATATTCAAATATTTTCACTATTAGACAGTATGAAAATTTTCATATATATGTTTGTCATGCTTCAAGTAGACTGTTTAATAAGATCAAATATTACTTCTTGTAAAGTAAGTAAGTACTCGATATTTGAGAACATAAAAATAAATATAACTATTTTTACTTTTATTTAATTCATGTTGCAACGGAATAAATAGTATACGTCAATTTCAAATCGAGGAAGAAAAGAAAATGATATACATATGGTAATAAATCATGAAGACATAAAAATCGAGAAAATTGAAAAAAATTAACACTTACACTTTTTACATAATATTATAGCTAAATGAATTCACCATCGATACGCATCAAAATCAATACCTCTGCAATTCCACCTATAGGTTTATTGCTCCTATGTTATGTACCGTAAGATGAGAGAACAAACGAATACCTAACTACTTCACAATTCCAATCTCGACACCCGCATTCTAAGTAAAGAAAAGAAGAAAAGATAATCGACCATATTATTTAAGCATTCAAATCAGAATTTCATAAAAATGAATCTATTACGGTGTGGGAAATTGATCAAACGATTAATCAGAAAATTGAATGAAGCCATCTTCTGTTGCATGCTGTGATTTGAGTCAACCGTAATGAATCTATTACGGTTGACTCAAATCACAGCATGCAACAGAAGATGGCTTCATTCAATTTTCTGATTAATCGTTTGATCAATTTCCCACTAACAAAAGTAAGATATGAAAGGGAATTGAACCTCATTAAGAATATCGCGGTATACAACGGTTTCGATTCGGAAATAATCAATGGATTAATTAGAAAGGCCAACATAAGAAAAACAATCCGTGACACCACATATCTTTCACCACAGAGCAATCGGGAAAAGCATTTTGTTTGTTTACCTCTCCATCATGTGACAAAAAATCTGAATAGTATTTTTAAAGATCACGGGTTTAAAGTATGTTCCCGCCCTAATAATACCCTTAAAATGCTGTTAGGAAATGCAAAAGACAAAATTGAAGAGAATAAAAAATCGGGAATCTACCGAATTGAATGTTTAGAGTGCAATAGACAATACATCGGCCAAACCAAAAGATCGATCGAAACCAGGTATAAAGAACACCTTTCGCACATAAAATTCAACCGACCGGAAAAATCGGGTATAGCGAGACATGTATTAGAAAATAACCACAGTGTTAATATGGATTGTTTTCATTTGATAAAGAACGTGTACAATTATCGCGAACTGGACGCGTATGAAAGCATGCACATCGTAAAGAATTCAAGCCATCTGGTAAACGTTAATGACGCCGGCCCTCTGCAAACGCCTCTCTTCTCTCTACTGAAAGACAAGAGGAACAATATCATAAAACACACATAAATCACATTGACACTTTTTGACCATAATAACCTTTTTCAATGTAGTGCATGTTAGTTTAAGTAAAAGTATTTTTTAAAAATCTTGTGAAACAGACACAGTGCACATCTTGGTTTTCAACGGTGCGGATCGCGTACGGAGTTTATTTTTCGTACAATTTTTTCGCCATGTTTTACCAGGTGCGACACTTTGAAATTATCTGCTGATGATGACAACTTGGTTCTCGAAATGCGTATACAGAATTTACAAATAGTTAATTGTGGAAAGGGGTTATATATCAACCTTATTGATCAAGTCATTCTTCATTGTTAGCAAATGTTATCGTCCAGCGCTTCCTGCGTTTTGATGTAACATTCCAGTAGACGGACATTATTCTCAGGCTTTAAGTGGTGCAGAAGCTATGCACGGTACGATTTGAAATGTAATCGTTGTCGCAGAATCTACACAATTTGCTGTGGTACTCCAAGTTCGCAGCTTGCTTGGGCCATTGGTTTCTGTGGACAACACACGATATTATCCTTCACTATATTCACTGTTTCGTTTGGCACTTTTGGTCGGTTGGTGCTTTTATTTTTATACAAACAACTAGTGTCCTTGAATTGCCGACTACAAAATGCTTTGCTTACTAGCCGATTCTTTTCCTAACTCTCTTCCAAAAGCGTATTGCACTGCTATAACAACTAGTGTCCTTCAATTGCCGATATCACCGCAAAATGCTTTACTTACTAGTCGATTCTTTTCCTAACTCTCTTCCAAAAGCGTATTGCACTGCTATAACAGATGAACATCTCGCATATTCTAATACACGAAGACCCTTTTCTTGCTTTGCCTTCATTTTGGGAGATACTGAAACATATTGAACTCGTGCTGCCGCCTAATGCACACAATTCAAACTTGGTGAGTTTGCAGATATTTTCATGTCGCTTATATTTGTATGTGAAATACTTTTGGATATATAGCGTTGTTAAAATGAATGAATCTTTTATAGTAGCCCTGTATAATAAATTTGACACTCATACTCACAATTCCATTTTGTAAAAGGTAAATGAAATAATAGATCAAATCTGATACATGAATAGCTCCGGTAAGCTTTCTATTTCAATCTATAACCAATTGCTTGTAGATATTCTCGACGTTTGTTTTAAATTTCAATCTTGATAGTGTAATTTCATGGCCATATATGAACATGAACTTTATTCATTGTTTCTTGTCGTTTTTCGCAGTGAAGTGACTCGTCGACGTTTCGTTCGCTCTTACAAAGGCCACCCTCAAAATTTCTGTTGATCTCGATGTTGCCGCACTATTTTCTTAGTTCGTTCTTCCGTTGTGTTTAGACTAGTTGCCAAGTATTATGTAAAGGGTTAAGATTATTGAGATACTTTAGGATCTATATAGATTTTCTGATTTTAGTGGCTATAATTATATGGATTATGTGATAAAATGTAGATAAAATCAAATTCAAGCTGATATCCGGTTTTCAGTCTGTGCACACCCAGCTAAGCGAGCAGAACATTCAGCAACATGACCACCAACTAATACTGTCTGTTTCATCAACATGCACATTGTCATACGAATATGGAATTCTTTACACGCTAAAGATTTTTAAGTATTTATGATCTTAAATTGAAAGGAAATCCAAAGAGTGGAATAGGATTTGATGATGGCTTCGATATTATATATTGACACGTTCGCGGACGTAAATGCTAGAGCATTAATTTTCATAGTGATAAAAAAAGACATGAATGCTATAGCATTTAAATAAATAGCAAGAAGAAGCAGGAAGAAGAGAGGATGCCCCAGAAAGAGATGTTTGAAAGTGACTAAGAAAGATCTCTAGGAGATAGGAGCAATGACCTAGAAAGAAAAGACCAAAGATAGACAAAACTGCACAGAAGAGTGAGCTAAGGTGAACGTAAGAGCCACCAGGTCTGCAGCCCTGATATAAGATATTTCCTGAGACCAATGCGGCATTTGTTGAAATTAAGTAACATTTGAATGACTTGCCACAAGAAGAATTTTCTCTCTATTTTGAGAAATGGTTCCAAAGAATAAACAAATGTATTTTAGTTAAAGGGGATTATTTTGAAATGATAATAATAATTATTTTCTTTAAAGACATCGTAATTTTATGTAATTAAAAATTTTCAGAACAGTTTTCGCAATATAAAAGTGTTTTTGTAAATCTGATAATAATTAATTAAAATTAATTTATTCATTTATTTCGGAAAGATATCCGTTCACTCATTAAATATCATTACATTCATATAATCTGGTTTACTTTATAGTGGTGAAAATAGAATATTAGTACGTAATAGAGGATGTTTTCAAGTTGCATAAGAACTATCGATATCGATAACTATGGTTTGACAGCTGATAATGTCAAACTGTGTTGACATTTTTGTTCAGTAAGGTTTGGCAAGTTATCATGAATCATTTAACGCGAGAACAACGCTTCCAAATTGTGGAAATTTACTTTGAAAAAAATAAATCTGTTCGCGAAGTTCATAGAGCACTTCGTCTATTTTACGGTCATCATAATCGGCCTAGTGAACAAGCAATTCGTGCAGTTATTGATCGTTTTCGCACTAATTTTACTCTACTCGATTCAAAACCATCAACGAGACAATGAAGTATGCGTTCTGAAGAGAATATTGCTACTGTAGCGCGAAGTATTGAAAAAGACGCCGAAATGTCGATTCGTCGTTATTCTCAATTTGTTGGCCTTTGTCCTTCGACTCCGTGGAAAATTTTACGTAAGGATCTTGGCATATGTGCCTATAAAACACAGCTCGTGCAAGAATTGAAGTCAAACGACCATCGTTTACGTCGCATTTTTGCTGATCGGGCTCATTTGAAACTGGCCAAAGATGAGCATTTTTATTAAAGAATTGTGTTTAGCGATGAAGCTCATTTTTTGTTAAATGGCTACGTCAATAAACAAAATTGCCGTATTTGGAGCGAAGACAATCCTCAAGCCGTTAACGATTCACCATTACATCCATTAAAATTGACTGTTTGGTGCAGTTTACACGCCGGCGGTATCATCGGTCCTTATTTCTTTCGAAATGAGGAAGGAGTTGCCCTTACGGTGAATGGCGAGCGCTATCGAGCCATGTTGCCTGAACTTTTGTTTCCAAAAATTAATCAGCTAAATATCGACGACATTTGTTTCCAACAAGACGGCGCAACTTGTCATACAGCGCGCTTAACAATCGATTTATTGCAAAATCAATTTGGAGACACCTTTATTTCCAGAAGTGGTCTTGTTCACTGGCCCCTTCGTTCGTGCGATTTAACGCGTCTGGATTACTTTTTATGGGGCTATGTTAAGTCATTGGTTTATGCCGACAGACCAGTAACTTTTGAAGCATTGGAAGCCAATATTCAAGCCACCATTGACGCCATACGGCCTGATTTATTGGAAAAAGTAGTCAAAAATTGGACTGATCGAATGGACCATGTAACTAGCCGCGGCGGACATATGCCGGAAATCATGTTTAAAAAATAAATGCCATGAAATTATCTACCAGATTATAATAAAAAAAATTTCATTTCAACAATATTTCTGCCTTGTATTATTTTAAGTTCTCAAGCTCTTAAAAAACATCCTTTACATTGATATTAAAATGAAAATATTTTTTAAATTGTGTACCTATGTTTATGTTCATTATTTCTAATCAGAGAAACGATTAAAATAAATTACTTCGTAAAGTTCTACTGCATAATGATCATGATTAAATTGTTACTTAGGTATGGTCGTAATATGTTACTATACATATACATATGTACATACATATATACATATGTTATGTATATATATATATATATATATATATATATATATATATATATATATATATGAAGCCGTATTCGGTTTTTAATTGAAATTCTAAAACGCACCAGGCAATTTCGTCATTCCAATTATAAGGGAACAGTTAGTCATTTACCGGTTAATATCGTAAAACTTAGCTTAAATCACCGCAACACTTACGAGAGGTTAAATGTGAAGTAGACTCATATAATACATATGTACTGCGTATTTTATATTAAATAAATATCCGGATATATTAACTTTGTAATATAATAAAGGCGAAATATCCTAAAAGGAAATACTAAATTTTCTCTTTAACGTTGTTTATATTGGGTCTGGGAAAAAGTTCGTGGCGTTTTTCCCGATAGATGGCATTGGTTGCCGATAACTAAAGAACAACAAGTCACAGCGAGACCACCGACGGCTCGTTTTTTAGATAACCTTCCGAACGTTAGTTTGAGCGTAGAAACATTGTAATTGGTGCAGTGGTTGGAAAGTTATTCGCACTTGAAAATGGAGAAGAATAATGAGAAATTTCGCTATATTCTGCAATATTATTATGATAAGGGGAAGAACGCTGCGCAGGTTTGTGATAAAATTTGTGCTGTGTACGGTGAAGGTACTTTATCGAAATCTGTTGCGCGGAAATGGTTCGCTCGCTTTCGTTCTGGAAATTTTAATGTGAAAGATGAGTCACGCTCCGGTCGTCCAATCACTGAAAAATCTGATGAAATTCTTGAAAAAGTCCAACAAGATAAGCATATCAGCAGTGTCGATATTGGCATGGAGCTAGGCATTGACCACAAAACTGTTTTGAACCATTTACACAAAGCTGGTTACAAAAAAAAGCTTGACGTATGGGTTCCTCATGAGTTGAGCGTGAAAGACATGATGGACCGAATTAACATCTGCGATGCGCTGCTGAAACGGAATGAAATCGAGCCGTTTCTGAAACGTTTAATAACCGGAGATGAAAAATGGATTACGTACGATAATCGGAAGCGTAAAAGATCGTGGATAAAGGATGGTGAGCCGTCACAAGCGTTCGCTAAGCCAACATTGACGCCAAAAAAAGTGATGCTGTGTGTATGGTGGGACTGGAGGGGAATCGTCGACTACGAGCTACTTCCAACTGGTCAGACGATTGATTCTCAACTCTACTGTGCACAACTAGAGAGATTACGCCAGGCGATTGAAAGAAAACGGCCCGAATTGATTAATAGGAAAGGTGTCGTCTTCCATCATGACAACGCCCGACCACACACTTCTTTGATGACCCGTCAAAAATTGAGAGAGTCTGGTTGGGAAGTTTTGATGCACCCACATTACAGTCCGGATATAGCACCCTCTGACTATCATCTGTTTCGATCTCTGCAGAACTCTCTCAATGGAATTAAGTTGGTTTGAAAAGAAGCCTGTGAAAACTACTTGATTCAGTTTTTCGACCAGAAACCACAGAAGTTTTTCACCGATGGGATCATGGATCTACCAAAAAAATGGCGAAACATTGTCGATAATAATGGAGCATATTCGGTTTAAATGAATTCGTCCACGCGCCATGCGGGGACCAGTTGAATTTTACTGAAAAAACGCCACGAACTTTTTCCCAGACCCAATATTTTTATACAATATACAGTAAGCCTAAATATTGCAATTTATGAACGTTTTCTCGTATGTTATTACTCCAGTAAATTAAACCGTTAATTGATTAATGTGGGTGGATTAAATCTACTGCATGAATATGTAAATGTACATTTATAGTTTTGTTTAGGAGTTGTTATAGAAATACATTATTAGAAATGTTCAATATTTAATAGAAGTTTACAATATAATGCAGGCATAAGTTTTGTGTCTGCGATTTCTCGTTTTCTCATCATTCTTCTATTTTTCTCAAAAAAAAATTGTTATTAGAATAAAATTGTTTATTTTCCATTACAGTATAAGACTAAAATTTTTTTGTAATTAGACATTCTTTCAATGGACCAGACAAGTAATGGACACGGTAAATTAAAGTTATACAACAAAACTCCCTAGTGATGGTTTCATAATCCTAGAATATATGTATGTAGATATCACAGACTGTATTGACATTTCACATAATTCGTGCACCGTAAGCCGATTGCAAAACACATTAAACTGCGATCGACGGAGTTATTGAAGCAAAATTATGTTTGACATATTTTACAAAAAATCTTTATATAAACAGTTAAGCAAATAAATATTGATGATCAGAAATTTTACACGTAGTAACACGTAGTAGTGTATTATGATAGTATTCATTACAAATATTATAATTACATTTGGTACATATTTTACGTTCGCAATCAATATTTACGGGCCACAATATGCATCTCTTTCACTTCATTTCACTTGTTCGAACTGGAGGTACAGCAAGGACATCAATAAATTTTTTCATACTCTCCAAAATGCAATACCATTTGTTAAGGCTAGTCAATCTTATTTGCTATGAGGTAGCATCAGTTCTTCTGATGAATCTTGCAAAAATACTATGCGTTTGTATCATGTGCTGTAGTTTGGATACTCTTTCGTAACAAATATACACGTGTCTAACGCTGTAACATCAATGATGTTGCATAAAAGCGCTACAGGGCAGTGTCCGTTTTACGTCACACATTTTTGTGACGACCGCAAGGTCGATCTCATCATTGACGCCTGTTTCATGAAGCTTAGAACTTAGCAAAATTACACATTTATTCTATTTACATACATAACTAACCATAATCAGTATTAGTTTCATGATGTTGTTAGTGCAACACCTACGAAAATTACCGATCGTAACATTTAACCCAGTATAAATAAGTAATCCATAGAACACCTAAATTTTATCAATCATTACATCAGTCCATTGTTTCCTTTCTCTTTTTAAACACATTTTGCTTCTAAATTGGTATTAGAGTCACAATTTCTTCCGTAATAACTTCAGTCATAAATATCCATGTGTTTCTCCGCCAAAGCAAGTGCATGCTTAATAATATTATGTGGCTGAGTTTTGTTTTTTTGGTGATGGTTTCATTTTAAAATAGAAACTACTTGGTATGATATCAGAATTTGTATCGTCATTCCCACTTGAATCAAAGTTATAGTTCAGCCCAATCCTTGTCTATTTCATCTTAATTTTCTACTTCCGAAATATCACTTTCTCCAGAAAGAAAACCATTACAGCAGTATTTCTTCATATCCTTTGACGTTCGCAGTAGCGACAGCCTCCGCGGAAAGGCTGGATAAGCGCGATTATAAATAAAATAAATAATGCATGCAAATCAATGAAGGAAAACGATTTAGAAATTTATTTACACTGGTCACAATTAACAATCCACCTTGCACCTTACCATAAAAATCTAAATTCACTAGAAATAATATGGACAAAAATAAAAAATGTAGTGGTATTCAAAAACAATTTAAATTGAAAAGAGTGAAAGAACTTTTATGGAAAATATAGAAAATATTCAAAAGGTTATTTGGAAAATGTGTATTGAACATATAATTACAGGGTGATTGAACCGTTCATTATTTCTGTTGGTACCTACCAATAGTGAGAGTGATATTTTTGGAGTAGTTATTGTTTAATTAGTTTACTTAATGTAAATAATTAATGAATAAAAAGTCCTTAATTTAAACACAGAAACTCAGTTGTGTGTGTTTCACAAAATTTCTTTATTTAAAGATGGTTGTTGTTTCACCAATATTGTGGCTTCTTCAGACTCCCCCTTTAATTTCTTTAGCTATGTGTAACATTTTATCAATTTACTAGTTTATTAGTGTTTGTGTAAAATTTATACACTTTATTTTATTTTGACAAATTAATCATGTGTTAATATTGTGTATATATACTATTTTGTAAATAAATTGAACGATTATCATTGTTGATTACCTTTAATCTATATCATTTTCTGTTTAATTTAATTAATTTTAAATACGAGCGTGGCATTTCTTTATTCTTAAAAGGGAAGAAACATACTCTGTTGCATTAAATGTTTTGAGTTTAATGGAAAAAAGGAAAAATGATAATACCAATGATACAAAAAGTTAATAAATAGTACAGGAAATCAAAAAAAACAATTATATTTTAATTTAGTTTCAAAATGATGTTAGACTACATGATATGTCCTGATTTAAAAATAGTCTATAGGTAATTTTCAGTTCGTGTATTTGTTCCAGAAAGAGTAGTGAACGAAACGGTAGATTGCACACCATTAGTGTTGAACATAAATCAAATAGAAATATTGTGTTTTTTGCAATAATATTTCGTCAAGCACATGAGCAGTCCATCGCAGACTAAGCATTTCACTTTCGCGCCACCGTAAATTAAATTCGGAAATTCACAAATAAATTAATTTACTATATTAGATAATAGTCGTTTCTTCGACTTATGTAACCGCAACATAATTCTATATAATGTACAGAGCTCCGTAATATAAGTAAACACCTCCGAACGAAGATGCACACTGCATTAGATACATGCATATCAGCAATGAAATTACTTTCGCGTTCTCGGCACACGGTCATTGAAGCACCAACTGAATTTCTGCACCCTGCTTATTAGGTATCACTACTTGTTCTGTTTTCTTCACTTTGTTGTACCACGTAATTATATTCTTTCCCAAGGTCTTCCTGCAGTAATAAGTGACATGCACGTTCTTCTTGGTGTTGATATTGCTGGTTCTCACCTATCTCCTTAAAGAAACAAAGCAAGGAGATTGATGAAGGAAGGAAGAGTTATCAATCCTTCCAAATATTTAAATACCTCTGTATTCGATTTTATTCATTTCGATAAATTAATAATGTGCAATAACATAAACGGATACAGTAAAACTGATGTTACCGAGACACTGTATGTAAAACTCTAGTATTTGTGAGGAGGTGCAGCAATGCCTGCACATGTTCACCGCCGATCGATTCCTATCGCTGGTTACTCGGAGGAATGATCTACTTTAATTATTGTTTATATGATAATATCACTCAAGGAAACTTCTATTTCAACCGAATTACATAGTAAACCACAAGTCCATGTAGATTGATTGTGCTGAACCAAATGAAAAGAATTTTACATTTTGGATTAGAATACTGACTTTATTTTACGCTAGAGTAAACTAAAACTATAATAGTATCCAATACAGCTAATTTCTTTTATTAATTATTATAGTTTCAAATACTCTCACCACGCCTAATTATTACTTATTTACTTATGAAACAGATACTCAAGAGTAAATATCATACATTCCTAAAGAGTATCTTACCACCAATGGTCTTAACGTTTCCATTTTAGAATTTCAGTTAAATATTATTCACCGATTTTCGCGAATTTACAGATTTACAGCGCTAAAGTAAAACTTGCTTTACTGTGAATACTACACAGAATACTAAATGTATGTATAAAAATTTTTTTGTGGACTCTCTTGAAATTTAAATACAACATAGCAATTTGTGTTAAATGTGTAACTATTTTTTCATTTAGTTATCCTAGAATATACTCAAAATATTTTTTTTCGTGTCATGAAACCTTTAAGAGAGGATTAATACTCTACAAAATTAAAACGATTTTTAATTTAATAGCGTGTATCTCAGTAATAGCAATATGTAAAGCATTAATATTACATACCAAAGTATTTGATTTTGATGCTCTACGTCATATGTAAAGTTGCTCTACATTACAATTTTGAAATCAAAAGCTTGCTCTTATCACTCCGCACTCAAACAATATTCTTAAATTTTGATCACATTTTAAATCTTATATATATATATATATATATATATATATATATATATAAATTTCCATAAAATGAATAAACTTATGGTAACCAAATAATGTTGATCATGGTTCAGTAACTTTCCCCAATTTAGTTTGCCGACTAATTTAAAAATTTAAATCTTTAACTGGTGTAGAACTAAAAAGTTCGTTCAAAACTAATGTAAATCTACAATTATTTAAAATACAATCACAATACCTATTTTGAGTATTATTGTTAAAACAACTTTAGCTTAAAAGGCGCCATTATGGTTTCTTACTTCAATTTTAACTTTTGAAGGTAATAACATATATATGTTTAATTTATTTTAATATATGTACTAGGATCTGTATTTAAGTATAGTCTGTGATGATTACTTTTTTCCATTTAATATATTCAAAATGTCTACTTTACATAGCCTTCAGAACTTTATTTTAGAAATTAATACTAATTAGGCTGTAATAATACCTTTACTATCTTATAAAATGCATGTACCTGACATACATACGTATGCTTAGATTTTGTCTGACGAATGGAACAGTGTACCCCGTACTCGTTAAAATATATAATCGAAAATACCTGAAGCAGCTGATGCTACCCGTATCTAGCTGAATATACAAGAGCATTTTAATTGACAAGTTAAGATTGATTACGGGTAGTAGAGGCGGAAGCGTTTGATATTTCAGTGATCTAATTTTGATTCGTCTTTGTCGAAATCATCAGATGGAGGACTTATTGTAAATAAATCGTGTTAACCAGTTTCTCTGCTATGTTGTATAATTATCCGATGTTTGTAAAGGTGTGTCTGAGTTGTGGATATTATTCCGCCACTTTTCTAGGTGTCATTGTAATAAAAACATACACTACCGTTCATACTAGGATCTGTATAAAATTATTTGAACAGCATAGCTTCTAGGAAATTCATTCTTGTAATATTGGATAAGTATAAGGAAAGTATTAAATCTACAGAAACGCTGCATAAGTAACATTATGTATTATATTACCTGCAATAAACCAAAATTTGTTATTGGGACTACTTTACGCAATAAAAGTTTCTCCAAGTTCTTGTAATTGTCTTTATTGTGAAGAATACTGAAAGATAAGTTTAGTAATGATGTTTTAATGACCTCGGGCGAGTTTCATTATATTTTTGAAATTGCCCTCAGTTACGTTTCTGTATTCGTTGTGAGATATTCCTGTGCTAGTAGTGTTGTTAAGATCGTTAAATAAAAAAGAAAAGAGATGGACATTGAAACGCGTTCTCTTATAATTGCGCACCATCAAGATGGCAAAAGCAACCGGCATATTGCGAAACAATTAAAGTTAAATAATACTTCCGTAGACTATGTCGTCAAAAAATACCGAGAAAGTGGCAGTGTACCCCGTGGGGGACCCGTTCTGCTGAGGATCGTGCAATATATCACAAGCAAAAGAAATCGAAAAACAGCCCCAGAAATCGCTGCAGAAATCAATGCAGACCGTCCAAAGTCAATAAGCGTGACAACGGTCAAACGTCGCTTGTACAAAGCAGGTTTGTACGGACGAATTGCAATGAAAAAACCGTTATTGCGCAAGAATAAGCGGAAACGCTTTTAACACCAACATTGGACAGTTGAACAGTGGAGTAAAGTCTTGTGGACCGATGAGTCAAAGTTCGAAATTTTCGGGTCCAGAAGACGTGTTATAGTTCGTAGATCTACAGGTGAGCGTGCGGCAGAGCAATGTATTGTGCCTACGGTTAAACATGGCGGTGGTTCCGTGATGATCTGGGGTTGTTTTGGTGGTACGGTCGTGGGTGATATTGTGAAAACTGAGGGAATACTAAGGAAAGAGCAGTATCGTTTTGGAGACCAACGCTATTGCTTCAGGATTAAGACTTTTGGGTAAATTTTGTATTCCAGCAGGATAATGACTCAAAGCACACATCCAAAATATGCAAAGACTATTTGCAACTCTTGGAAGCGGAAGGATCCATCGAAGTTTTGAAATGGCCTCCCCAAAGCCCCGATATAAATCCAATAGAGTTATCTTGATCTCCAGAAAGCAGTACCAACATCGGAGGCTGATTTGTGGAGGAAACTGCAGGAAGCTTATCCGCATAACACCGTACATTGCAAAACTAATTGCAAGAAGGTGTGTCCATTATAAAAAACAAAGGAGGTCACATAGATGAATCGAAAATTTAAATATAATATGTAATTCTACTGCCAGATACTGTAATTAGTTATGTATGTACATGTAATAAATATATTTTCATTTCTTCACTAGTGCTTTTAATCATTTCTTCTAAATTTATGGGTGCCCAAATACTTATGAACGGTAGTGTACTTAAGTTTAGTTGGATATGAACAGGAAGTAGGTGTTCATTTTACTTGAATTTCAAAACAATCTAATGTAAGATAGAGAGACAACTATAGCTCAGTTAGCAGTTATGTCATGACTAGACAGAATTGAAATACATGTAAATATATATTGTATATATATATATATATATATATATATATATATATATATATTGTACTCTTGTCATAAGTAATATTATAATGTCCTCTAAGCGAAAACGCAAGCTATGTGACAATTGACAATTATTTTTAATTATGAATACACTACAAAATATAAAACCTGAAAAATATTTATTTAATAAAAGGGAACACACGTTGTGAATACTGTACAAATGTACGCATATTTTAACAATTAAACTATTAATCAGCGATTGTGCTTTCTTAAAAAAACAAAAAAACCACCTAAACCGATTTGTGTCTAATAGTATGTAATATTCATTGGGGCTATCTGAGCAATTCCCCAAATGTTATTGATGTTTGTCTTTTACAATGTATGATATTATGAACGCATTTGTTTCAAAACCGATCACCTTTAGACACAATTATCCGCCTTGGTTCAAGGACAAAATTAAACAACTTGTTCGTCTAAAAGAATAGAACTTCAAAAGATGTAAATCAGCAAGTTTATATACATATATCCCTGCAAGTTACAAGATTGTAAGTAATCCGAAATTCTTCTGGACGTTTATTAATAGCAAGAGACTATCGTTTATATTTCTTGTCCCTTGTTAATTTGCTTTCTGCAGAATTCTCCAGTGTATTGCAACCATCGGCTGCATACATGCATGGCAATTATCCAGCATTTAAGATTCCAACTTTTACTGAGAGTAAAGGACTATGCTTTGAAAACCTAAGAGTTAATGTAATTTAAAGTGATAATTATACACCTAGCTTTACAGTGCCTGATTATGCCATCATAGTTGCACACGCTCTTGCTATTTATACATCTTGGCAGTGCGTACCTGTGTGTTTCCCAATATATGAATAATTAGTAGAGTTATATTTAAACCATTTGAACACCTACTCTATAAGGCAAGATCTTATAAAATGTACATAGGTACGTCCACATATTTCTACTCATCAACATTGCTTTACGACAAAAATCCATAAACAATAATTTGTTTAATATTACACAATTTATAAATGTCAATTATTTCGAATTTTTTTTCATAAAATTTTGCTTCAAATGTCAATTATTTCGAATTTTTTCTTACGCTATTGAACTGACCGAAATCATATCTAAATGACAGAAGAGGTTATGTATCGCATGATTGCTTCAGGTCTTCACTTTATATATTTACCTCTGGAGTCCCTCAAGGATACAACTTAGGGCCTTTATTGTTCAATATTTTTATTAATGATCTTCTCAGTTTGAATTGCGAGTGATTAGGTTATGCGGAGGAGTTGAATTTTTTTAAAAGAATTGGATAACTTTCAGATTATGCGTCACTTTAAGAAAGCCTGTCTGTAAGTGACAAGTAGTGCGTCACTAATTAAATACGTCTAAATATATCAAAATATTTCATAGCTAGACATACAAATGTTATTGCATATAATTATACTTAGCCTTTCAGGCTATAACAAGAAGCCACTTCAAATATTTATCTTTTAAAGCCAACGGTACCTACCTCGTTCACAGTACTTGTTAGACTGGTTTGCTTTTGAGATACAATTTCTTCTCCCCTTCTATTAGGCGAGAACAACAGAATTTTAAGTTTGTTTCGCAACTGCTTATTAGTAATATTGACGATTCTACCTTGTCGAGTCAAATATACTCTATGTATATGATAAATATGAAATAGACTTCATTAAATTATTGTGAGACTCGAAATGAAAGAAGTGAATTATAATAAATTTCTCGTCAAGTTTGTACGACTTGTAATTGGAATAATCGGCTAAGTGAGTCCACAATGTTTCGTATTTACAAAATTTGAAATAACTGGTTCTGTTATGAATCAGTTACCACATATGCATCATTGATATATTTCATAAAATACTTCGCGAGTATACGTGAGTCTTCCAAAACTTTGCTGTTTAGAAGAATTGCACCTTTTTGCATGAAGATGTCAATTTCCACGAAGAGTCATATAAATTGTAATAGTCTCAAGAACTTGTGAAAATCGATCATTGTCAACCTCAACGCCCCCCCCCCCCCCCCCTCTTGAGCTTTGGAACGGTTCGATGTTGATTTCGATTTGATTAAAAAACTAGTTGGCGAAACACTTTCGATTAGATGTCTTTGAAAACAAGAAAAACTGCTGTACATTAATAAATTATTAAGTACATAAAGTCAAATTAACTGAAGCAACTTAAGCATCGAGATTTATTAATTAATTAATTAATTAATATCGAAGGAAAGCAACAACTGGCAACTGATCATACTGTTGGACACCGTTAGATTTTTCTTTCCTTAAATTTTCCACAGCGCTTGCAAACCAAGATCAATTAGAGACCTTGAAGATAACATCGTTTTTTATCCATGGTCAGGTATTTATGCCAAAATATAAAAAAACTGAACCTTTTCCGTACGCGTTTTGAAAAATTATTTACAATTATATATTAATTAATCGCTTAAGGTTGATATATAACCCTTTTTTAGGTTAATTTTCATAATCAGTATACGTATTTCGACAACTAAGTTGTCATGATAAGTAGATAATTAAACAGTGTCGCACCTGGAAACCACGGCAAAAGCCTGCACGAAACAAATTCGGTACACGATCTCCACTGCCGGAAGCCAAAACGCACACTGTTTTCCATAAGCAATTAACTTTTAGTTTAAAGCATTATGTTCCTTTAATAATTATCAGTTCTCCTACCATTGACCATAATTAACAAGACGTGTAATATTTCTGATTTAATTTTATAACAGAATACGTTGCTATTCATAAATAATATAAATACTGATACTAAGATAATTTTGAGTACTTTATAGGAATAGAATAAAGCATAAATTTTATGAATCAGAAAATAACAATTTCCTATTTAACAGTTTATTCTCATGGTTAATGAAAGTGTTTAAATCGGACATATAATTTTACTTTAAAAGTTTATTTTCATTCAGTTTCTAACATATATTCTTAAAACTATTAAAAATAAAAAATTATTTAGAGTAATGTGATAATATTTAGAATTTCATTGCGATTTGCATATAGAATAAAAAATTACATACTTGCTCAATTACTCACCGGCATATTATTAAATTATATTTTCGTATGTTTCACCAGCGTGTATTTTAAGCTTGATTCGATTTGAAATAAAATTAAAGACTTTTATTGTCTCAATTACTGAGAGCAAACTAATATATCATCGATCTTTGTTATGGACTCTTGCAGTCATTTTCTATAGTCTATTTTAGAAATCACTTCCGCTTTGGATGTGATTTCCTGCGGTAAAGTAATATAACATATAATATGTCCTATGTGATTGAGGATAGATGTAGCACCAGTAATAACAACAACGTCCACAAAACGACTCCAAATAAGAGCATTATATTTTTTTGTACAATATATAGTAAAAATATTCATGGAACAGTAGTAAAATGCATGTCGCAAAACAATTAATGATTATTGCAAAAAATTGTAATAAATTTAAGGAACAGTCGATATAATGTCATTTTTCGGCGTCAGTGCATTTCTGAACACATAATTGTATTTTAATTTGTATGGACAAGTTCTAAAGTGATCTTGTTTAGGAGGGTATAAAATGCATTTTTATATAGGAAAACTACGGACATACTAACTTAAAGTTTTATTGCAATAATTCTTACAAAAAAACGAAGATTAATAATGTGTATGATCTTCACGAACATTAAACTTATTAAGGGCATGGAGGAACTTAGCACATCGAACATTTCTTGGGGAATCATATCACATTCAAGCGTGTTCTATTGAATTACCATTTGAAGAATTTGCAAGCCACTTCACTCTCTCTATATCAATTTTCGGTCCTGTTGCTTACGATAGGGACGAGCACTATTATCCATAAAAATTAATGAGTCCCAGGATTTCATCTGAATATCGTTAGAAGGTGGGACCTCTATTTTCTATAAAGTAAAGGTCGCCGTGTTCTCCAGAACTTATGCTGGCCCATTCCATTACACCATCACCCTTATGTTGATGCCTTTCCCAGTCAAATGTGAGCTATTGCATGTTCCGGGTTGGGTTGGGTTCCGCCAAACCAGAATGCGCTTATTATGAGGATTTACCACTGATCAATATTCGTCCCTTGCATTCCGTACGCATTTGATAATGCATTTGCTCACATTCTATTGCAGTAAGAGGAAAGCAAAACAATGCTCTTCGGGTATATAAGTCAGACGTGTGCAAACGATTTCTTATTATATACGTTCATAACATTGCCTTCGTCGAACATCCTCAGTATCGAAAACGTGATTCCCAAGTTTAGAAATTATACTTTGGCTCACTCCAAACTGCAAAACTTTATTGTGTCCTTTCATTTTCTAATTGATCGGTGGTCGTTTAAATTTCTATCTCTAGCAGATAGTGATATATTTCCATTTCGGTAATAATCAAAATTTTAAGTCTATACTACTAATAACAAAGGTGAACCTTTGGATACTGACTAAGAAGCGTCGTTGAAGTGTGTTTTTTACAATCCAGCGACGATCACTTTAACACAAATTAACAAGTTAATTTTTAGAAATATTGAAACTTGTTCATAGAAATATTTGTAGATGTTATACTTTATATTATCATTTATGTATATAGAATATCGGTTAATTCTATGACTAGTGTATAACTCACAACTATTATATTTTATCAATAAGTAAAATTTAAACGTAATCTAATTTTCCATTTTTGTCAGTTAAATTTGTTTATTCTAATGTAAGAAGCACATACGCGATTAAATTTCGGTATTTTGTTAAGCATGCAAAACCCAATAAATTTGTTTGAGAAGTAAATTTAAAATCAATCATCCTCACTTGAAGAATTTGACAAATGACCTCTTGTGTGGTAAAATTGACTCAACCTGATTGATTTATTTGTCCTAGTGTTGTGAAAAGTCCACGTATGTGGATACATACAAAAAGGAATGGATCATATATAAACTAGACTTTTTTAATTTCCTTTTAAAAATCGAAAACATTTTGGTGGTCTACATAAGTTCTTTTACACATTTCTCCCACCAGGTTGAAATTTAAAATCTCGTCATTGGAGAATTGGGTCGATCGCGTTTTTAACCAACTACATGTGGGGCTTTTTGTAGGAATTCTTGTGTTTTCCAATAATTTTTTTCCAATTTTTCTCGGATCAAAGCTGTTGTGTGTGGCTGTTATCATTAAGAAAATATATTACACTTCGAATAGGTTTTTGCTCATCTTTTTTGGCTATAAGTCAGTCTCACTTCATCAAGGAGCTGGCAATAATACATCATTCGTGAAGGAAATTAGTGAACAATACGCGTCTGCAATCCAAAAGAACATTTGCTAGAACTTTCAGCATGCATGACTCTTGTTGTCTACTGATTTCCAGTCATTTTATAAGTTTTTAAGTGAGACAGAGACTTGGGTGATGGAAACGGCTGTTTCTGTAAACTGTGGAGTGGGCGAATGTAAAATTTTGACAGATTTAACCTCCCTCACTTGACAAAATTTCACGAAAATGCTTTCTAAGTGAACGTATATATTCTTTATACAGAAATGAGGCTATTAACAGCAGCTAAGGCGAATCAGGACTCTTCTCCTCTCGACTCTCCCATCTAAGTCTTCGCGCCACCTGCTTTGCCTAGCGAGGTACAAAGATCCGTATTATTATTTATGTATTTTATCTGCACCATATTTACATGAAGACAGAGTACGCCAAATTCAAGATTACAGGCAATATTTTCCTTCTTTTTGAAAGTACAAAATGGAATAAACTTGCAGTAACTTGCATGACATGCTTTTTTAAAATACTCCCAGTTAACCACCCTCAATTCTCTCTCAACCGTTAATAACATATCGGGAAATTTGTTTGGAGAAACAGTGAAATACATTTTAAGGATGTCATAAGAACATATGGAATTAACTAAAAATTATTTTGACATTTCAACCGTTTGATTATGTGAACATGAAAACTACTTTGTTATTTATCACTATATTCTGCTTTTGAGAAAATATAGTGATTTAATTGAAAACAAAAAACAGTAGTTGAGGCCAGTTGAGTTGGAATAGTTAATCTATCGCAAAATGATGGCTTCCTCATTGTTTTTTGATCTACCGTTTCTTTTCTACACAAACCTAGAAAGAACGTAAAGGACACTTATTTTTAATAGAGTGCAAAAACGATTGTTATCTTGTACTAAATATTTGTTGAGTAAAACGTTGGTTCACGCAATTTTACTGAAAACTTTAATACTTTAGTCATAAATAAAAAAGGCTGAGGAGTGAATTCTAAAAATCTGCGCTTGGGGTCGTTCTCCATAGGGTGATTCATTTGGAGTAGTTTCAAAAGTACGTGGCCCTAGGATACCGCGAACTATGTCTAACGACACTTTGCTTGATGTCATACTTGCATAAATAAAGATTATCTGTCGTGTGTAACTTTGAATCAGGAACACCCAATATACATATGTATATACTTGCACAAATAAGAATTATATTGCGTGTAACCTTGAATTTGGGACAAATATAAAAGATAAACCTGATATTACCTATACGATTTCAATGAATAATATAAAGTCGGCAAACCCTCGAAATACGGAGGTACTCCAGCCAGAAGCAAAGCGTAAGAAATCGGTACTTTCTCTTCGATCTCGCTTAGAATTTAAATTAAATAGATTTTTATTATATTGTAAATTAATAGATCAGTTTTATGATAGAATTTTATTTTTGCTTTTCAAGATACTATCTTCTTTCCTCTAAAAAGAATTCCCATTTTCAATTTCATTTTATTGTATATTTGTATATTGGGTCTGGGAAAAAGTTCGTGGCGTTTTTCCCGATAGATGGCATTGGTTGCCGATAACTAAAGAACAACAAGTCACAGCGACACCACCGACGGCTCGTTTTTTAGATGACCTTCCGAACGTTAGTTTGAGCGTAGAAACATTGTAATCGGTGCAGTGGTTGGAAAGTTATTCGCACTTGAAAATGGAGAAGAATAATGAGAAATTTCGCTATATTCTGCAATATTATTATGATAAGGGGAAGAACGCTGCGCAGGCTTGTGATAAAATTTGTGCTGTGTACGGTGAAGGTACTTTATCGAAATCTGTTGCGCGGAAATGGTTCGCTCGCTTTCGTTCTGGAAATTTCAATGTGAAAGATGAGTCACGCTGCGGTCGTCCAATCACTGAAAAATCTGATGAAATTCTTGAAAAAGTCAAACAAGATAAGCATATCAGCAGTGTCGATATTGGCATGGAGCTAGGCATTGACCACAAAACTGTTTTGAACCATTTACACAAAGCTGGTTACAAAAAAAAAGCTTGACGTATGGGTTCCTCATGAGTTGAGCGTGAAAAACATGATTGACCGAATTAACATCTGCGATGCGCTGCTGAAACGGAATGAAATCGAGCCGTTTCTGAAACGTTTAATAACCGGAGATGAAAAATGGATTACGTACGATAATCGGAAGCGTAAAAGATCGTGGATAAAGGATGGTGAGCCGTCACAAGCGTTCGCTAAGCCAACATTGACGCCAAAAAAAGTGATGCTGTGTGTATGGTGGGACTGGAGGGGAATCGTCCACTACGAGCTACTTCCAACTGGTCAGACGATTGATTCTCAACTCTACTGTGCACAACTAGAGAGATTACGCCAGGCGATTGAAAGAAAACGGCCCGAATTGATTAATAGGAAAGGTGTTGTCTTCCATCATGACAACGCCCGACCACACACTTCTTTGATGACCCGTCAAAAATTGAGAGAGTTTGGTTGGGAAGTTTTGATGCACCCACCTTACAGTCCGGATATAGCACCCTCTGACTATCATCTGTTTCGATCTCTGCAGAACTCTCTCAATGGAATTAAGTTGGTTTCAAAAGAAGCCTGTGAAAACTACTTGATTCAGTTTTTCGACCAGAAACCACAGAAGTTTTTCACCGATGGGATCATGGATCTACCAAAAAAATGGCGAAACATTGTCGATAATAATGGAGCATATTCGGTTTAAATGAATTCGTCCACGCGCCATGCGGGGACCAGTTGAATTTTACTGAAAAAACGCCACGAACTTTTTCCCAGACCCAATATTATCGGAATATATGTACTTGCAATTTTACAAAGTTTCGTAGTATTGAGGTGAATCATGCTCGGATATCGGCAATCAGCACATTGCGTGCGTGCTCGTATTCTCCAAATTCCCCTGTGTTACCTACTGTAATAAATTCGACCACTCCATAGTTCTTTTACACTTTCTTTTAGCAATAGGCAAGACGAATTATTTCCTAGTATATGATTTTCGGCTCCTATTTATATAGATAATAAATGCATTAATTATTATTACAGTAATTGAAAATATAAATTACAAGGCAATCATCCAGTTTGAAATATTCTATTTGTAATCTTGTTATTGGGTGCTAATACTTTTTGTTATATTTCAAGTAATTTTATTATCAATGTCTTAAACATAAAAAGTTTTTAATTGTCGCGAAAACAATATCGTTTTAAAAATAACTAAAGTTTTGAAAGTCTTCCCTATTTTCATTAATTTAGTTCATAACCATTGAATCCTATATTTTTCAGTTTATAATAAATAGTTCTTTGTATTTCCGTTTCAAAAAGATGGGAAAAATGAAGCAGAAATAAACAAAAGAATTAAAGGAACAAAGTGTACTATGCGCTGAATAAAACATTTATCAGCAAAAAAGAAATAAACAAAAAACAAAAATAATGGTATTCAAAACGATCTTTAAACCCATATTGACTTTTGGATGTGAAAACTGGACCCTCACGAAGAAACAAGAGTCGAAAATACAAGCAACGGAAATAAAGTTCCTGAGAGGGATAGTGGGAGTTGCAAAAAGAGACCAAATTAGAAATGAGGTAATAAAAGGAATGTTGAAAGTTGAATTAATAAAGAGCTCAATAGAAAAACAACAAATGAGATGGTTTGGTCATTTAATCAGAATGGGATCTAACAGACAAACAAAAAGGATATGGCAAGCAAAGACAAATATAGAGAGACAGAGAGGAAGGCCAAGGAGAGCTGGCATGAGACAATGGAGGAAATACTAAGGAAGAAAGACAAAAATTGGCAAGAGGCCAAGATATTGGCGCGAGACAAAAAGAAATGAGAAAGTGATAATCTAACTGAGTGTAGGCGAAGTAAGAAGCGAACTTAGTGAGAAGTGAGAGTGATAATGGACCTCAGAACGAGTGGAAGCGAGAATTAACCTACACCGAGCTGTAGAAGGGGACTGGATTATCTATGTATGTATTTCCGTTTTCATGGTTATGGATCTGAGATGATTTATAATGATTGTTATGTCAAAAAATATTAAAAGGATTTGGTATTTTATAATCAACAAAAAATCTAAAATTCATTTAAAGTAATACATATTTATACAGTAGCAACACATTACAGATTTTACAGAAAAGGAGGATTGATAATTACCATGTAAAAATGTATGAATAAATTTTTCTTGAAAAAACAATGCCTAAATTAAGTAGGTATTAGCAAACTTGATTACAAATTTAACGATGATAAAAAAATAAATTTAAAATTAAGAAGTTATTTATTTGAAATGTGTTGAAGAGCAGATAAATAAAATAAAATTTTGTATCCTTGAATATATATATATATATATATATATATATGTATATGTATATATACAATATATATATATATATATATATATATATATATATATATGTATATGTATATATGTACATATGTATGTACAAATAAATATTAATAGTACACTAATTATACAATATGAAGTTGTTTTCCTATTCTCAATCTCCATTCCTCTCGATCGTATGCCAGCCTGATTTCTAATCCGCATTGTATTTTAAACACTGTCTTTCCAAGATTTACAATATATGGGTGTCATCTCTTTTTATCAAAGGGTTACCGAACAAAAACGTGTTTTAGCCATCTTGAATCTCTATACGCAGTAGGTGTTCCTGTTATTTCTTTTCTCTATTCTGTAGATAACTGTCTTATATGCTGATATTCTTCGACATATTTTCTCAACCCTTATTCAGTACAATTTCGATATCCCAGCACTTCTTCGAAGATAATGTTCTCTGAAAGTCCAGACTTCACTATCAAAACAGAGCACCATTTTTACCGTGACCTGTCCAATCCGTTTTTTAATTTTTACATTTATATATTTATCCTATCTTAGATCTTTTATCACCTTTTAAGCATTCTGTATTCTTTGTTTGATCTCATAGATGTCTTTGTTATTAGGTCTCTTACAACCTTTTGAGTATTCTGTATTCTTTATCTGATTTCCTGTTTTCCTTTTGAGCATTCTGTATTCTTTGTTTTATCTCATAGATGTCTTTGTCATCAAACTTTCATCCAAGTTGATAATAAGATGATTGCTTTTTTTTAAAAACTAACTTCATTCCTTTCCTTTGATATTTGGAATATAATCTAGTTAACATAAGCTCCATGTAATAAAGATCCTGTGCTAAAACTCAATGCCATGAATCCGTTCTCGTCTTAAGAAATGGCATTTCCAACCTCGCCTAATCTATTCAGTGTACTCGTGATACTCAGCCTTTTGTAACTTTGAGAATTAGTGTCTTTCTCCTCTTTTATAAAGTGAAGTAATATAGCAAATTTTTCAGTCTTTTTGTATTGTTTATTGTACAAAGTCGTTCAATAAATTTTTCAGACTTTCTTTATCATTTTCTCCATCAATTTTAGTCAACTCTGCCAGGATACTCCTGATGCCGGGTCATCTCCCATTATTCATTTTTTTTATACAATGAATTCGTCCATTGTCATTAATTTGATTTCACTTTCTACATTTATTCCTTCTTGTTCTTCTTCTTTTGATACAACTTCTCCCCTTCTTTCCACTAGCAAAGCATCGTTATACTCTATCCACTTATCCATACTGATTACGACACAAACTTCTCCTTTATTATTTGTCGCATAGTTTTTATAGTACGCCATAATCCCGTTGAACATGCTGCGCATATACATATAATAGTTAATCTAACTGCACTTCTGTACACAAAACCTATTTCTTTCTATCTTTATTTTCTTTCTCAACTGTTTATTGCTGGTTCTGTATACTTATTTACTTTCTTCAGTTTTTTGTAGTAGAGATTTATTCTATAATTAAATTTTTTGTTCGAATATTACTTTTGTTCCTTCTATAACTCAATCATATTACTAGGCATATATAATTATTATAATAATTATATAAGCTTAATGTTTTTCTTGTAAACTTTTATATTCTTTTATAATATTCAGTAATATTCAAATACTATTTAATTCATCTCGAAGCCTACCTTCGTAGAGATTTCCTATATCCGATTCATTAAAAGCTAATATTTTAAATTTCAAATCATTATAATACTATGATGTAACTATTTATGTAAATTTTATCTTTAATGGGACTACTGCCGTCCATTGTTTTATCTAACATACTTTTAAAATTTTTTTAAGTGCTGTTCTTTGTCTTAATGAGCGTAAACCACACACCTATAATAAATATTTTAAACCTATTATACATAAAACTTTAAAAATACCTAGAATCCTGACTGTTCTCTGACCTAATATGAGTGTGTGGTGTGCTCTTCCTAAACTTCGTGACATATTCGTTCATTATCAAAACAGTACCGTCGATCTTAATCGTCACGTTTCAGAAATTAAACCATCACAGAAGAGCTCATTTCACCTTGATAACCAGCTGTCCCTCTACGTTAGATGGATTAGTATCGTTTTAGTATACTGTTAGACACTTTATCTTAAAAACTAAATAGCTTAGTTAAGGTAGATAAAGTGTGTGTGGAAGAATGCAGCGTGATAAATTAGAAAGTTATTTGTACCCGTCTAATTAATGATAAGATTGTCTTCGGTCTAACTTGGGAGTTAGGATAGACGATTTATTTATTCTTTGTGTATTCATTTCTGTGCGGAGGTGAACAGAAGCATCCCTTAAAAGTAACTTCAATTATGAGACAGAGACTTCAACTAATGTTTAATTTAGAACTACCTACATAATTCAAGCTTTCGTTGCGAAACAGAAAACTACCTGCTGCTAAAGGGATTTGGAAAAAGCCTAATAAATTTTATTTCATAGGAAAACGGAAAGAGTAACAATAATAAATGAATCTAAATGAAATAATATTCTGAGAAGATATTAAATATAATTCATTAAATTAATATAAATTCGATTTTATTTTATTATTTTGTATTTTTTTTTATTTTAATTTTAGGCAATTTTGAAAAATTTCGATTTGCTGGTAACAGTTAAAATGTTATTTGTTCATATTATTTTCGCATAAATGTTTATTTTTATATCTATGCACGTAGCTCTATTTTTCTTCTTATCATTAATATTTCAGTTATCTCCTAAAATTGGATTTTATCCAGATTAATGGAAGTTGTCTAAACAAGAAGAGAAGCATCTACGAATTTTTACACATATTTTTGCAGTCCTCGAATTATTATTGTAGCATAACATAATAAAAACTGGTAATCAAAATTGGTCCATGATACAATAACAATTTATCTTAATAAATAAAAACTTTGATACGGTATAATAACATTTAGCATTTTAATGTGATATTTCAAGATACGAATAAAAATTGTACATGTTTTTTTATTTAAAATTATCTACTCTTCAAAAACTATTAAAGTGACTAGTTATAAAAAACATATTCGACGTTAATAGGCCTAGGAAAGTTCGGTAATCTTCAGACAAGAGGTCCACAAGAAAAAGATCTGCAAATGATCTACGGGGCAAAAGAATTTGTGAATTTAAATCATTTTTTTTGCTCTGAAAACAGCAAATGTATGATATTGGAGGAGCTTTACTTATATGAATTGCAAATTATCTGAATCCAGGGCTGTAGCATCTATTTTCAGTGTTCCTCAAGACAGTCGCCTGGCTCCTATGGATACTTCTTCTGTTGTTTATTAATGATTTGTATTAGAGCGAAATTTTATAGAAATCTCAGGCTGACAACAACAAAACGTATTCAAAGATTTTGTCAATTCGACACTAGGCTATTCCGAAGAAATGAAAACTCTTTATTAGAATATTTCAGCAACAGTAAAATGTACTTAAGCTTCAGCAATCTTGTAGAATTATTGGCATGATTATTTTCCAATTAAACGAATGCACGTAGGCTATGAAGTTATGTGCTTTATTAAAAAAACTTTATTAAAAAAGTACTGATTTTTCTAAGACCTTGACTATTTTCAATTTATTGAACACCCTGGCTAGATCAATCATTAAGTATTGCATAATTAGGTCTTCATATATTGCCGCCAATATAAATAGAGTTGGGTTGTGTAGAGAAAATTTGGCAATTTTCTCTGTTCAAAGCAAATATCAATAAAAGCTATTACATTTATAGAAATTGTTTACTGTTATCAGGCATTTAATCTCTGATACAAAGAGGAAAGCTACTAAATACGAACCTAGTCTTGATTCACTTAGTAACAAAATTGGTAGCTACAACTAGATCTCTTTGTTATCTTTTCACCTTCTATCTTTCCATTCTCTATCACACTTTACACGTAGAATTGTGTCTTGTTGGCAATATGAGTTCCGTGAATTTTGAATTCAGATGAAAAGCGCGAAAGAACGTGAGCACTAAAAGATAATTTGAAGTTTTTTTTTGGGAGATATGTTACGGTTGATAACACATAGCGTCGTGGTAGCCGTCTCCCAAAGAAAGCCAAGGTATTTCTATTGACGAGTCACAAAAAACTGAAGCGTTTAGTGGATCATATTTCTCTCCTCAACTAGACGACTTAGAGTAGCACATAAAAAAGTTGTCATCCACCACGCCAATACACTTTCTTACCCCAATCAAGTTGTTTATAATATTTAATTGACTGAAATTTCAGGTTGTTCCTAATTATTTTAAGAACTTTAACTTATTGCCCAAACATTTTTGCTGAAAAGAAATTTCGGTCAAATGAAGAATTTGTACAGCAACGTAGCATTATTTTGATGATCTTTACAGAAACTATTACAAAAATGGCGTAATGAGATATTCTATATATATATATATATTTATTTATTTAACTTTAATTTTCAGTTCATTTCTGTCTAGGTTTCTCCATCGATCAATCTTCGTAAACTTAATGTAGACTCTAAATATTAATTCATAATCAGCAAACATATACCCACACCATTAAATATTACAGCCAGCTTCACTTTACTTTTAAATGCATATGTAACTTTTTATTGTAAACGTTTGTTTCCTATATATATATATATATATATATATATATATATATATATATATATATTTGTATATATACATACATACACATACATTATTAAGGGATACTCATCAGAGTCATCAATTCGTAACAATACACTGAGGTACGTTAACTCTTCTCCTGTGGGGTTATCCACTCCATCTTATTTAGTTAATAGTGAATTATAAACAACATATCAGGTAATCTTTTCCCGTTGTGCCCCAGTGGACCCCGACGGCCTTTGATTATCTTGTTACATTAATGAACCTGTTCGTTAATAAGAAATTAGGTTGCCTCCGAATATTCAATATGCAAATGTAATTATGTACTTAATTTATGTCTTTTAACTCTGTACTTGAATTTATGTGAAGCACTTGCTCTACAATACATACACGAATTGGTGATAAAATAATTTTCATACCTTTAAATTAATCTTATAAGAAACACAAAATATAAAATACATATTCAATAAAATTGTTATATGGAATATACATATACATTTATATTATATTTCATAGTTCAAGTATGATTATCCATTTACATCTTTATTTAAGAAAATATCGAATCAAACTGCGGTTAAGATGTATTCTTATCAAATCATGTTCATTACTTTGTAGCAGTTTACACTGTTTCATTATTTTTATGTATCGCCTTGTTTTGGATAGATATTTCTCCTTTATTAGAATGTTTTAACTTTTTCTCAGTTATTTGATAAATTTGTCGAAGTTTGCTCATAGGAAACATCTAAATAAAGTCAACGTAGAGTTGAAAATAGATTTCACAGTGCGTTTGTGTGTCTGTTCTTTTTTGAAAATTTTAATCCTTTTACATTAACTAAGTTAACAAAGTATTTCTTCATTTGTAGAAAAAAAATTATAACTAAAGCGAAATTATTTTGATAAAAAGCAAGCGTTATCGAAAATACATCTTTAACGGATGAAACATTTTACTTGAAAGAGTAATTTGACGACCGAAGACATTAAATAGATTATTTATAATACTAAATAAACGAAAATAAAGTGTTTTCCAAGGAAGACACATTTATAAATTGAGATTTTCTGCAGGTGGAAATGGTACTGAGTTTGTTTTTTGACATTAGTGCTTGTCTATGCCTACACGATACACACTTCAACCACATTGACAAATTACTATGTTTTATCAAAATTCGTATTCAATCGCATCTACTTTACATGCATTAACTCTAATTTTAGTCGTATAATCATCCAAGACGAAGAACAATTGAATGTCTTATGCAAAAATTAGTCGACAGATTCACAACAGTCGCTTGCCGATAAAACAAATAAGTACAAATAGCGATAAGAATATTGCAGCTATATTTCAGAGTATTTGTGAAAATACAAATGCGTCAAATCGTCGTCGATTTCAGGCATTGTAAATTTCCAATTTGTAGCTGAAAAGATCTTGATCTGCGTGCTTACGATATTGCTTTAATTTAAGAACTCAAACTTTCAAAATTGGCGTCTCTTTCGAAATTAGATTTTTCCATTTGGTAGCGAATATTAAACACAACTTAGATTATTATTGTTATTTTCTTCACAGTTGAAAGATTTTGAACATCTCATCCATTTGTTCTGCGTGCAATATCCGATTCAAACCATTTGGTAAATATGACATTGACAAATCATATTTTTGAGCGGATAGTGACCTCGTTACCAAATATCGAAGCAGAGCAACTTGTATTTCTGATGAATCAGTAGTAAAAGACAGCTTAGAGAGTATATAATATGAATTTGAACTAAAATGATTGTGGTAATGCATAACATTGAAATGTTGCACAAAACTTTGCCCCATTTTGATCGTATCATTCTGGTCTGATGAGTATAGAATTATGAACTACATCAAGTTGTGCGCCATTGTGCTATAGCAGAACGTAAAAAGTATGTTCTGTTTCATGTTATGCCAATACCTGACATGAGAATAGCCTGTGAAGAGGATTACAGGCAAGATACATACATACTTCAACAGACCTTTGGAGCATCAACACACATAACACTGTTGATAATATAAATGTAATAATAATAATAATAAAAATATAATAATATTATTAATCCATGCCTTTACATTCCTTAACACCAATTACAGAGAGTTTCCGCAGACAATGAGTTATTATTACGCCCTCGCTGTTCGAAGTAAGACCTTTACCTCTCGGCATTCGCTTAAACGCGAAAGCGCAACCACGAAAAGCCTTCCCCAATTGCGTGAAGCCAGAGGCTTACCACTAAGTTGTCAACTTGCAGAAATGAATCATTTGCGCATCATGATGAAATTAATTTAATTTTTTCCTATCTGAAACAGTTTTTACATTCCGTTAGTATGTAATTGCAAAATGTCTTTGGAGTTTTGAAGTACCTAAAAATTCAACTTTTTATCACCAAATCATTTAAAAATAAACCTAACACAATGTGGTTTTTAATCCGCGTGGATACGCATTTCGACATGTAAGGTGACATCCTCCTCAGTGGAATAGATAATACTTGGATCACTAGCACACACTTTGCACAAAAAAGGTCATCATAACACCAACGTATTAATTAATTACCTACCAACGTATTAACGTATGTATATTATTGCATATTAATTAATTACATATCGTTTGCGAGAATGCAAGCAAATTACTACGATATGTATATTTCAAATGCTTGTGCAAACTGCCTTTATTGAATCTATTATTCACTTTTTCGTTTGATTTTATTAATTGGTTATTACACAGACGCACTTGTCGCGTCTATAACGAACTAATGCTTTTTTGCTTTTTAAAATCTTAATTCGATTTCTCTTCTGTTCCAACATTTAAGATTCCTACATAACCGATAATTTATTTCTTATACACTACGTACGTTTACTTATCTATCTCACTTGACTCCCCATGTAGAAATAAAAAGAAAATTTTTTCTTATCCAATTATGTACTAATTAATTATTCTTTGAAAAACAAAAAATTAACGATTTTATAAATACATATTTTATCTGCTTAAAAAGTAAATTAATTCTAGAGCTAACATCATCTTTAATATAAGAGTTGACATTAATATGAGATATTTATTAGGAAATAACCATGGGTTAGTTTATAAATGTCAGTTTTGGACGTAAGAATTTCAAAAATCGGTAATCGACATTTACCTTCCTTTTTGAAGACGTATAAAATTGGCGTTGTTTACTTAGGATGCTCTTGAAGTATCTGGCGTCATTTAAATAAGCAAAGTGTCGCCGTGCAAGTAGCAGGTTACGTGATTTGGCGTTGATGCAAAATCTCGGATTAAGATTGATGGAATACGTGCGTTTGAAATTTGTGGGAGGCTAAAGTTACGATATTTTCCATTGATAGGCAATAATTATCCCTTTTTAAAGAAAAATTCGAAAGTTTAAGTTCGAACCGAATATCTGTTCTCATATAAATGTTTCTAATGATTGTTTATTCAACTGCGTAATGTTAGGGAATGGTTAGAGAAATTGTGAACTAAACCTGCACTTATTATTTTAGTGTCAACTACTAAAAACTACTTAATACTCCTTTACTTTTCTTTAATGACCCGGCGCTTATGTTTAGGATTGTAATTATCGTAATTTAAGATAATCATTTTTAAAATTCCATGCTGCGTTCGTAACTATATTTAAATACACAGTTTACATTAGATTTGTGTTTTCGAATATAACTGTATTTAGTAACGAAAAATTTTAAACAACAGTGATACAAACAGAAAAATATAGTATACGATTTTAGTATCATATGTTCAATTGAAAATCTTATCTAGCTTACTTACTTACTTTTTTTTAATGAAAATGAAAGCTGAAAGAATAGAACGTCCAAATTTTGCAGTAGCTTACGTGAAATTACAGAAAAGTTCTAGAGACATATACATTTGTTAAGCAACAGAATATGAAACAAAAACAATGATCAAATGATTGAAGCCAGAAACAATGATGTGTCCCGACCACAATCAACCACATCTGAAACAATGCGCACGTTCTCTCCCTTCTTTGCTAAAGTGTCAATGCTCATCACAAACTCACTTTTCTCTTCTAAATCTAGACATAAAATTGAAATTGTAAAATGTAAAATGTAAAAAATTAAATTAATTCTATTATTTTGAAATGCTTGATTATTTACCTAATCTCAAAACTATGAACTTATGTATCTGAAAAAGAAAAATTTTGAGTGGAGGTGTGGTGAGTATAAAAACTTTCAATTGATTGATATTATTGTATTAGTGTAGAAAAATATTAAACATTAACAACTAACAACCCAACAGCAACAAACTTATTTGCTATTTACTTGTTTTCTTGTTCATAGACTATAAATGCTTGATTATTTACCTAATCTCAAAACTATGAACTTATGTATCTGAAAAAGAAAAATTTTGAGTGGAGGTGTGGTGAGTATAAAAACTTTCAATTGATTGATATTATTGTATTAGTGTAGAAAAATATTAAACATTAACAACTAACAACCCAACAGCAACAAACTTATTTGCTATTTACTTGTTTTCTTGTTCATAGACTATAAAAAAATCGAATATTATTTAGTAACTTTTAAGAATTATAAATTAATGTTTGTGACTGTATATTCAGTATATTATTATCTCATCTTATTTCATCAAATAAATCAATTCGTCCCATCTAGTTTTTTGAAACTACTGCCATTGTGTGAATATGCTTCTCCATTCCTTTTTTTTGAAAATCGGTACGCTTCAATTCTAAAATTTATGACGGAAATAAAAGATTATACTTACAGTATTGTGCAAATTAATGGAATCATGACTATTTTTTTAGTTTTCTGCATGTGGCACCATTGTTAGATCAGTTCTGACAGTAGTTTTATATCAAGAAACATAACCTATATCATTGGGAACACATTACACAGTTATTCAGTGCGTTTTAGAGAGTTTGTTCACATATACTCTTTCAAAGTTCAAAATTTGATTTATTTTGTGCTATTACCGGTTGTTCGCGATATGGATATCACGCCCAGAAAACGTGAGAAGATTGTAACATTAAGTGAGCACACTTCAATGACACAGAGAGATATTGATCAGGAATGTGGTGTTAGTCAAGGAGTAGTAAGCAAGATTCTAAAGAAAAAAGAATACCGGAATAGTTGATGTGAAACGAGAGGGAAAATGTGGGAGAAAGAGGAAGATGACACCCCGGGATGTCACTTTTTTGGTCAGCAATAGCAAGCTGAACCCAAGAAAAACTAGTTTTGAACTACAAAAAGACTTAGCCGACGCTGGAGTGAAAGTACATGACTCGACAGTTCATAGAAGACTTTTAGAGTCTGGAAGAAAAGCCATTCGACCACAGAAGAAGCAACTCCTCACTCAACGAATGATGAAGCAGAGGCTTATTTGGGCCAAGAAATATGCCGAATGGAATGAGGAAGATTGAAGAAAGGTGTTGTTCTCAGACGAGTCCCATTTATTGGTGCATCCTGTAAAGAAGATGTTTTGGGGATGTTTTTCGTACATGGGGACTGGATCACTGGTGCCTATAGAAGGCATGATGAACAACCAGAAATATAAAGAGCTACTGGATAAGTATTTGGGAAAAGATCTAAAGAAATGTGAGCCAAACGGAGGTGCAATTTTCCAACAGGACTCCATGCTCCAGGCTCCATGCCACAAATCAAAAGTTATGGTCAAATATTTCAAGGAAAAAGGAATAACTGTCCTCGACTGGCCTGGCAATTCTCCAGACTTAAACCCAATTGAAAATCTGTGGGCCATTTGTAAGGGGCTAGGTTACATAAAATGGACTGTACAACGAAGACAAAATTGATAGAAGTAGTAATTCAGGTGTGGTTTCGAGACAAGAAAATAAAGGAAAACTCAAAAATTATTAGATTCCATGCCGAAAAGAGTTCAGGCTGTCATCGCAGCCAAAGGTGGGCATATCTCTTATTAAATTACTAGTAATTTATAATTTTATACCATCTCATCGTGATTATATGACAAATAAACGGTTTTCTTAATTATATTGTGCTTGATTCCATTAATTTGCACAATACTGTATTTAATAACTCATTCATCTCGTATAGAATTCTGTTAAGATTTTTGCAATGACCTATAAATACGATTATAAATAGAATAATAATGAGATTAACTTGCTTTTTATATCTTATTGGTTTACATTACCTCTATGAATATTTTATGTTTTGATTCTTGTAATATGATTTGTGTCTAAATTGAGGTTATAAGTGTATAATTAATTCTCTTAGAATTTAATTGAAATTATTTTCACATCTCCTTTACATACTAAATGGGATGTTAGGTTATTTTGCGTCTTTGTCGTCTATTTAAAGTAAATGCATATTTTATTCCTCTCCTCTACTATTTGCTCTCTAACTCAATCATTTATTCGGTCTATTTCCTTCAATTTTATATTTAGTTTTATTTTAAAAATATGTATTCAATATAACAAATGTATATCCTATACATGTTTTCCTCAGGTTTGGCGGTAATGTTTTATGATTTAAATCAAATAATTCAATCTATCCATATTTATTTTTTTTGCAATTTTATATGTTTGTCCTTACTTCTTTATATTCCAGTATATTTTCTTGTAAAATACTTTCAGAATTGTTTTCCATATTTATCATCAACGAGAGAATAGGAGCTAATGCTACTTAAAATTAGTTATAATAAGTGATAAAGACCGTCCAACTGGCGCGATTCGTAGTGTAACGAGAGATAATAATTCAATCTATCCATATTTATTTTTTTGCAATTTTATATCTTTGTCCTCACTTCTTTATATTCCAATATATTTTCTTGTAAAATACTTTCAGAATTGCTTTCCATATTTATCATCAATGAGAGAATAGGAGCTATTTGCTACTTAAAATTAGTTATAAAAAGAGATAAAGATAGTCCAACAGGCGCGACTCGTCGTGTAACGAGAGAGGTCGTCCGAAACTGCAATGAGGTAGTTAAGAACCTACACGAAGAATCGTTAATCATATTTAAGAAAGGATTAAAAATTAACAAAAATATCTGTTCATTTAATAAGTCGACAAATTAACTTTTGTATTGGTATATCTCGTACATTAAATAAGCATTTATAATTTTATCCATACCATGTCACAGTGTACAAGACATGTTAGAAATTGATTGTTTTAATAGAAACTTGAAAAATAAAATTTTGTAATTGGTTTAATAACTTGAGCAACAAGGAACTTTAGTAAGCAGTGATTATTGAAGAACTGTGGCTTTATGAATCGAAATACCCAAATTAGCAAAATACAAGGATTTCATATACTGAAAGTCGATATGCAAATTACAGGAGAACCGTTATATTCAGAAAAAAATTGTTTGGGCGGCTAATCACATTTAAATACATGAACGAATATTTCTCCAAGATAATGTTTTAGCAAAAGAATTTACTTTCACTATATTCTTTATTCTATTTTTTTAATAAAAACACTAACTGCTAAATATATTGCAGAGAAATTTTATACACGTTTATTGAAGAATGATGACGACATTCAAAAAGCTTGTTTTAAACCAGATGACGCAACTTGTCAGTAGTAGTAGCACATAATTTTTAAGGGAATGTTGTGTGATTGTATCGTACGTATACTTACTTGAAATAGAAGAATTCCTTACGCTGTATTTTTTTCGCTTTATCCATAAGTACATTTTGAACGCCTGCATTAAATTTGAACATTGTACAGTAAAAAATTGTTAAGAAGTGCAAAGAAGTTTGCAATAATCAGAATATCTTTTAGAAATTATGCTGGTAGAATTTTAAGATATGTCGACCGACCGAGAAGAGTATTTTCTCATTTATTATAATTCTGAATAAAGTAGATTTAGGTTACCTATTATTTGTTTTTAATATTGCATGTATGAAAATGTAAATATATATACGACTTTAAAGGCTAAACTAGTTTAATTTAAGACATTCATACCTATGTCAAAGATAACTAGATGAACTTTCCCAAGAACCCATTAAATTTAGTCAAAAAATATATTTCTTTGAATGAAAAAAGGAATTTTGTAAACTTGGAAGTTAATTTAAAAATAAGCAAGTATTGCAAAAAGAAAATATTTGTATACTAGATATAATACAAATTAATTAATAGAATACATACCCCGAACCACTAAAAGAATTGACTTGTTATATTTTAAGAAATAATTTGTAATTAATTGCAGTTATATGTATTTCAATGAATAATGAAATTTCGTAAACTTGTAAATTAATTAAAAATAAGTAAGTATTGCAAAAAGTAAATATTTATGTATTACATATAATACATATTAATCTAATACATACCTCCAACTACAAGAAGATTGACTTGCGTTTTTTTAAGATATAATCTGTAATTAATTGCAATCATATATATTTGTACAGTTTCATTATATATATATATATATATATATATATATATATATATAGATTTTCGTAGAAATTCATATTGAATTACTTCCACTAATAATATTTAATAATATTGTTGAATAATTATAATAGAGATTTTTCAAAAGATAATCCGTATTTCAGAAAACACATAAAATTGGGATGGGCAAATAAATATGACCGGTAGTGCATATACACTCCGCGCAACATGAATAGGACCACCCGACTTGTTGCAAGCTTTCGGTGGTTTGAAAAACAATTCATTTACTAAAAATACAATGCAAGTTTGTAATGGTATGATATGGCAAATAATACGCATTATTGCGCAATTGTGCCTAACGTTATACATTGGGTGACGTAAGTATCACATACATATAAAATGCACCGCGCCGGTTGGATACGACCAGTATTTAATAGTAAGCTACCGGATGAGCGTCGAGTTACAACGTGTATCCGGATAAACAAACATCTGTAATTAAGTGTATTGTGCAACGATGGGACGACAGAAGTGCTTAAGTATGGAAGAAATTGGAAAAATTAAAGCGTTCCATCAAGAAGGGTATTCCTCAAGGGCTACTGCAAAGAAAATAAGTCGATCACACCAGGTTGTGAACAATTTTATTAGGGATCCCGAGAATTATGGAAAACGTTTTAAAGGGCGAACAACATCCGTTACAACTAAGAGAGAACGTCGAGCCATATTACGCGAAGCATCGAATTCGGCATTAACGGCAAGACAAATCGCGAATAACGTTGGAACGAATGCATCGGTAAGAACTGTACAGAAGTTACTGAAGACCTGTCCGCATTTAAAACGTTTGAAAATTAAACGACGGCCTCCTTTAAGGGAATTTCAGCGCACTGCACGTCTTCAGTTTGCTCAAGCAAAAATGGGGTGGACAAGAGAATGGCAAACTGTTAATTTCAGTGACGAGAAGAAGTTTAATTTAGATGGCCCGGATGGGTTTTCTTATTATTTCCACGATTTACGTAAAGATGAAGTGATTCAGTCACGAAGGCGAGCCGATGTTGGTTCAGTCATGGTATGGGGAGCTATTTCCTATAACGGACCTGTTGATTTAGTAATAGTGAAGGGCAGACAGAATTCGGAAAAGTACGTCCAGCTGCTGCAACAAGTGAAAGACAAATTTTCCAACGCTATGGCAGGTGGGCCATTTATTTTCCAACAGGATAATGCCAGTATTCACACCGCGCGCATTGTTCGACGCTGGTTTCAAGAACAAGGCATGGAGGTTCTCGATTGGCCATCGCTCTCCCCCGACCTGAACATCATAGAAAATGTTTGGGGATGGTTGTCGCGTAAATTGTACTCCAATGCTACCCAATTCAGTTGCGCTGACGAACTAGAGCAGGCGCTGAAACGAAGTTGGGCGGAACTTCCCGTTGACTACTTGAGAACCCTGTATAATTCCATTCCATCCCGACTGTTTGAGGTTATAAGAAATAATGGCAAAAGTATTCATTATTGAACAATAAAGTATTTTGTTATTGCAAACGAATCTTTTATTTTGTAGATTGGTCGTATTCAAGTGGCGTTTAATTACTCTACTTATTGTCATTAGTAACGTACATTTGCACTGACTTTTACAAAAATTATATTTGGTACCTACATACATCTTTTTATCAACCCTCTTATTTTCGAAAATAACAATTCCAGCGCGCTACCATGTTTATACCAACTACAAATGTCATATATGCAGTTGGTCCTATTCATGTTGCGCGGAAATATACGGATTATCTTTCGAAAAATCTGTATTATAATTATTCAACAATATTATTAGTGGAAGTAATTCCATATGAATTTCTACGAAAATCTTAAATTGTTTATGATATATGGTAAAGGTGTCATAAATTGGAAAAATACCATAAATATTACATAGGCTAATCCCTACAGTATTAACAGTTTTACCTGCATTTCCGAAAGGTATTACCAATATTGTGTTATTGTAAACTAATTACAATATTAGGATGTGTTATTCAAAAAGGAAAATAAATTTTATGTCAGTCATCGATCATCTTTTGTTGCGAAAACAGTGAAATAGAGAGTTATTGTGAATATTTTAATGCAATGCCGAAGACGAAGGAATTATCTGTTGAAGTGCGTGCTATGATAATTGCTTATCATCGTACGGGTAAAAGTAATCGCGAAATTGCAAAAGAATTACGATTAAATCGCAGAACCGTTGATTATAACGTTAAAAAATTTGAAGAAAGTCGTACATTTCCCAACAAAGGAAGATCTGGACGACGCAAAGCGACGACATCTGCAGATGACCGGCATCTAATAAGGATTAGTAGACGCGATAGATGAAGAACAGCACCAGAAATTGCTGCTGAAATGAATAGAGCGCGTGCTAAACCAATTAGTGTGTCCACGGTACAGAGAAGGTTAAGGCAAGCGGGTTTATACGGAAGAATTGCTCTGCGGAAACCACTACTACGAAAGCAAAAGAAGATAAAACGACTAAATTGGGTTAAAGAACATAAGAATTGGACGATTGATCAGTGGAATAATGTGTTGTGGACAGACGAATCGAAGTTTGAACTTTTCGGTAGTAAAAGGCGAATATTCGTAAGAAGATACGCAGGAGAAAGAGTACTGCCAGAATGTATTGCGCCTACCGTAAAACATGGAGGAGGTTGAGTAATAATTTGAGGGTGTTTTGGTGGAAGATCTGTAGGCGATCTCGTCAAAATTGAGGGAATCCTAAGAAAAGAAGGCTACAAGGAAATTTTAGAAAATGATGTTGTTCCTTCAGGACTAAGGATTCTTGGCGAAAACTTTGTATTTCAACAGGACAACGATCCGAAACACACTTCTAGATTGTGTGGCGATTACTTGCGTCAACTAGAAGAGCAAGGGCAAATCTCTATAATGGTATGGCCTGCTCAAAGTCCTGATCTGAACCCAATAGGGCTTCTTTGGGAAGAATTGGACCGGAAGGTTCTAGAACGTGCTCTATCATCCACCACTGTACTGTGGGAAGAACTTCAAGAAGTCTGGGCACAAATTACAGAAGATACACTGCAAAAATTAATTGAAAGGATGCCGCGGTTATGTACCGCAATTATCAAAAATAAAGGTGGGCACATTGATAAGAGCAAAATTTAATAATAATTAATGATAAAGTTTCTATATAAGAAAAATGTAACTATTTTATGTTTATTTTACACTATTATATTGGTGCAATAAATAAATTTTCAGTACACATTTGATAGTTTAATAATTTTGGCTAAAACTAAGAACTAAGGGTGGCCAAATAAATATGACCGGTAGTGTATACATAATGTATATATATATATATAATATATATATATATATATATAATATATATTATACAATATATATATTATATATATATATATAATATATATATTATATATATATATATAATATATATTATACAATATATATTATATATATATATATATATATATATATATATATATATACATAAGCTTTCACCTAGAAAAAAGAATAATTTCAGGCATATCATATGCTTCTCCTTCTATGATGATAGAAAATGATCTGGTACATGCTTGTTAATTTAAAAGTGGCTGGAGTTTTATTTATTTTCATGCTAAGTCATTAGTTTCTTTTGCCACGTTCTCTATTCAAATTTTAGAGGATAATTTTTGGTGTAGTTTTGTAGATGTTCAGATTCACCAAACTGCCATTTTTATAATAAACAAATATTATACTATTTTATTGACAAATATGCCAAAGATTCTTTCGTGCAAGTGTTTACTATTTTAAGAAAGCTTTTCCTAGTTTTAGTTTATACACGATGCATACTAATAAACCGCTTTTGACAATTTGTTAAAATTATATTAACGTAAAAGCTTTTAAAAGAGAATTGACTTATTTTTGCTTTCCTAGTCTCTTTGAAAAGCTGCATATTCTAAAAATTACTCTGTCCATTATATTTGTATTACTATTTAATTTTAGACTACGTTAGCAGGAAACAATATTTATTTTCCACTCTAATAAATTATATATATATATATATATATATATATATATATATATATATATATGCAATGTTACTAAGATTTTCAGTTATTTCTGACTGCACAAATTTTTGTTTCTGTAAATTTGTAGAATTATACACAGAATGGTGAAAAATACTCTTCAAGTTTCATATCAAGCTAATTGCAGTTTAAGCATGTTGGAATTATTGTCTAAAGTATTTAAATTTTTTCAGTTTGTTACTGCTAATAGTATGTTACTATAACTTTTAAATATACAATAAATAAATTTTTAAGAAATACATGCTTTTTTGGTAAAAAATGTTTGCGGTGTGTAAAAAAGTTTTATTTTTTACATTTATATTGTAAAACTGATATTACGAATTTACAAATCATGTGGAAATATATTTTGCTTTTTATTCTCCAGCTAGATATACTACTTTTAAAAAGGAGTTTATTATAATATTTTTACACAATTTTGTCAGAAATTAAGGAAAAAAGTATTTGAGTTTAATGACCCTGTATATTTTCATTTCCCTTTGTTAAAAAAAGAGAAATGAGGAGGGAGGAAAAAAGGAACCAAAAACAACAGAAATCGACAATATAAACGGAAAAGTATGCACACAGATATACTTGTGATTCAAATAGGTGAACACGATTATATTTTCTAAACTATCTGTTGTATTCGAACTCCATAAATTACATTTGATTATACATACATTAAACTCTATAGATTTTCAGCCCCTCTTCGGTGGCATCGATAACATCTAGAAAGTAGTTGAAATCATTTCACAATCAATTAAGATTGTGTTTCGTCACTGAGTTCACCACAGCTGAGATACGTTTTTTATACAGGAAAAAAATGCATTTGTGAGGTCAGGACATCTCAGAAAATATTGTGTTGCACTAATTTAATACTATCTTGCTTACATGTGAGGCTGCTGTGACAAACGGGAAGGGTCTAGCAGTAGCCTTCGAAACTTTACAACATCCTCTTTCAAATGTAATTGACAGAATTCAAATATAGCGTAGAAGCGGGAAGCGTAGCCGATTGAAATTGTATCTATCTTTTTGAACCATGCTATAGATCTATTTTAATACTTTGTTGTTATTTATGAACATTGAAATTGTTGATGGTAATTATTATTTTTTTAAAAAGGTGCGTCCTCCAAACAATTAAAGTTTCATATTTTAAATTTGTAATTAATTGTTTGTTATATCTTTGTGTAGAAAAAATTTCTTTTTTACAAAAAAACAATTAAAAACGACATATATACCATTTTTAATTGATATATATATATATGTATATATATATATATATATATATATATATATATATATATACCGTGAATATATTTTATAATGCAACATGCACATACATACACTAGTTGCTAGAGTAACGTAATAATGAAATGACAGCAATGTATTTTAGCGTGTATTTTATTTTGCAACATAGGATGTCAAAATAAGTTACTCTATTATTGAGGTATGTATAGTGTAGAAGAAAAACTGTTATTAGTGAACTGGTATAACTTGAATATGAGTTTGAGGAGAGTAGCAGATTTGTTTCAAATTACATATCCTGACCGTCCAAGACCGAGTCCTACTACAATAAGTAGGTTAGTACAGAAGTATAAAAATAATGGATGCATCGTTCCTAATCATAAAAAAAAGAATAGGCCAAGATATGTTATTACTGACGCCAAAAGAGATGAAATTCTGCAAACAATCGAAAATAATAATATGCTCTTCACAAGAGCTTTAGCACAAACTACAAATGTAAGCAAATCTTCCGTGCATAAACTACTAAAACGAGAACATTTTAAGTCGTATCATTTTCAAAACCATCAGGAACTAATTGCGAATGATGCAGAAAGAAGAAGTAACTTTTGTGAAATTATGTTGAATAAGCTTCATAATGATGATACTTTACTACGCAGAATTTGCTTTACAGATGATGCAACATTTTATGTAAATGGTGAAGTAAATTCACAGAACTGCCGCTACTGGAGTAGATAAAATTTGCATAGATATCATATCACAAGGACTCAGCGGCCACAGAAAGTCAATGTTTGGAATGAGTTGATTGGACACCATGTTGTAGGACCGTTTTTTATTGAGGGTACTCTTACAGGAGAAAAATATTTAGAATTGCTTGAGTACAGAGTTATGCCAGCCCTCCACGTTTTAAATATTGATGGTGAGATTTGGTACCAGCATGATGGCGCGCCGGCACATAATTCTCATATGGTTATAACATTTTTGAACCAAAGATTTCCAAACTGTTGGATAGGCCGTGGAGGAGAAGTAGAATGGTCCGCAAGGTCACCAGACCTGTCTCCAAACGATTTCTTTCTTTGGTCATGTATCAGAAATAAAGTTTTTCATGGAGAACCTCTAAACAATATTGACCAATTAAAAAATAGAATACGAGTTGCTGCAAGAGAAATAACTCCAGAGCAGATACAAAATACAATAAATGAATTCCACAATCGCTTAGGATACTGTCTGGCCGTCAATGGTGACATTTTTGAAAATTTGTTAAATTAGTTTTTAAATTTTGTTCAACTACTGTATTTCACATCCTATGTTGCAAAATAAAATACACGCTAAAATACATTGCTGTCATTTCATTATTACTTTATGTATGTATGTGGATGTTGCATTATAAAATATATTCACGGTATATATATATATACATATATATATATATATATATATATATATATATATATATATATATATATATATATATATATATATATATATATACATTATATATATATATATATATATATATATATGCATTTAATACGTTTATATTTTGCAGTTGAACTTTATTTTTCTGTTTATAACTTGCATGACTATAGTAGAAAGTTAAAAGTTTTTATTTATATGTCCTGTTCCACATAGGTGTAATGAAAAATTGATGTGATCATGTGTGACATATGTGTATGTATGTATGTACATCGAAAATTATTTTTGAAAATAGAAGCCCCAATTTCGAAGAATAAAAAATATATAACCAGTTGAAAATAAGTTTCTGGTATACGTTAACTGCCATATTTCAACCAAAGCTTATTCATTACAATATGTATGTATGTATGTATATATCATATTCTAACAAATATTAATATAATACAGAACGCTGAGCTTGAATATGTTATAATGCTTTCAATGGTAAAGTGAAATTCATTTGGTCATATATTTTCTATGTATATAATAGCATTCTAAATTCATTGCAGTATATAATCACTATAAGCGCATTTATATTTATAAATTATTAGAAGATACTATTACTACTTTTTTGTGTAATATATACATACATATTTGTACATATAGACATCACTGTGTCCCAATAAATAATTTACAAGCGAAACTACCAACAGTATAGCCATATATTTTTACTATTTTTGATTTACATTCTTCGCATATAATACCTACACAAGCATACCTATTGCCTATTATACACACAAGATATATTTCATTCTTTGTGCACTAGAATTCACATCTGCTCGACCATTTTGATTATTCGACTGGCACGCCCCATCACAGCTGTCTTTAAATTCTGAAGGATTATAATTTGGAAAACATGAGACACGTGCTACATCAAGGCCTCTCTTCACAAGTTGTAATTTGGTCTTGTTCCCCCTGTTACATAATTATTCTTTAATAGATCAGCTGCTGATCAATATCTAGAACATAAATATATAGTAAATTTTCGCATGTAAATGACTAGAGAGTGAGACCCATTTAATTGATGATAGTATCGTCAATATTGCTGTGAGAGATCATTAATAAAGCTAATGTGTGTGGATATTTAATACCTCTCCGAGTTTAAACTTAATAACCCTAGACAGGTAACGTATGTGATTTTCAATTTGCTCAGTATGTGGTATATTATCAAAATTACGCAGGAAGAAGTAGGTTTCAAACGTAGTATACAAAAAATTGCAATCTTTTAATTATATGTGTAAGACAGTTTTTCAAAGAGAATTTGCATATTCCAATTACATAATTAGTATACTGTATATAATATTACTAAGTTAGTACAGTTTCTTTTATTTCGATTTATTTACGCCTGTGTAATTCTTTCAGGCGTTAATATTTTCCGTTCTATTTTTCTTCGCAAACAATTTGTACATCAAATTGTTACAGTATTTTGTCAAAATATTAACGATACTAAAGAAGATTTATTTAAATAATTATCAGCAAATCTTTGTTACTGTACTTGCTGTGTATATATTGTTATAAAGAAAAAAATGTGTATGTTTATGCATTTAATACTTTTTTAAATGATTGTATAAAACAATAATCACAAATTATATTGTGTATATATATACGAGGGTAGCCGTTTATATTTCGGGAACTGGCAACATTAGTAGTGTTGCCAGTTCCCGATTTAACGATTGCATCGTGAAGTTTGTTATTTTTGACAATATATTTACATTGACAGTTTTATTATCCGGTCGCTACTTCTATTGTTGACAGTAACTTGAAAATTTTATGTCAACGAAAAAATGGAATTAACCCGCGAACATTTTCGTGCAATTATTTTTCTTAACTTTCAGCATGGATTATCTCGACAAGAATGCATCGACGAGCTAAATTCTTTATATGGTGATGAAACACCGTCGAAAACTACAGTATATCGTTTGTATAATGAATTCAAACTTGGACGGCGTTCTTTGGTCGATGAATTTCATGAAGGTCGTCCCACAAATGTCGTTGTGTCCGAAAACATTAATGCAGTGTCTGAATTGGTAATACAAGACCGTCATGTGACATACCGTAAGATCGAGGCATCTCTAGGTATTAGTAACACCAGCGTGCATAAGATCTTGCACGAACATTTAGCCGTTAAGAAGCTATGTTCACGTTGGGTATCACATAATTTGATAACCGCTCATAAAAGACTCGCGTCGATTGGTGCTAAGAAATGCACAAAAAATACAAAAGTCGCCACAGGTGATGAATCTTGGATCTATACGTATGAGCCGGATAGTAAGCAGCAGTTGACTGGTATTCCAGGATGAGCTAAAACCAACAAAAGTTGTTCGCGCTCGAACCACACCAAAACAAATGGTCGTTTTTTTCGAAAAAACCGGTCACGCCGCAACCGTGACTTTAGAGAGTTGTAGAACTGTCAATTCCGAATAGTACACAACTATTTGTTTGCCAAAAGTTTTTGAGGAAATAAGGAAAACAAACGTAAAACGACAGATCATTCTCCACCATGACAATGCGAGCTCTCACAGTGTGGTTCAAACAATTGAATATTTGGCAAAACATTGAATTGATGAAACATCCGCCGTACAGCCCTGATCTAGCACCCTGTGATTTCTTTTTGTTCCCACACGTGAAGAATAAACTTCGTGGTCAACGGTTTTCTACGCCGGAAGAAGCACTCGAAACATTCAAAACTCATATTTTGGAGATACCGCCTTCACAGTGGCAGCAATGCTTTTCGGATTAGTTTAAACGAATGCAAAAGTACATTGATTTTGAAGGAGAATACTTTGAACAGCAATAAAACTATTTTCGATAATAATCTTTGTTTGTTTGCTATTCCCGAAATATAAACGGCTACTATGAACGGTTTATATTTCAGCATAGAAAATAAATCCATGAGTCGTCAGAAAGTTTGTTGAATGTTCTGTTATTGTATATATCTACTATATCTAAATTTTATAAACGCTAGAGCTTCGACAAGAAAAAGAAGTAGCGGTTTACGTACATCGGAAAATGAATATTTCCTTAAATCCAGTTTGAAACTACAACAACTACAACAAATATTTCTAATTCTATTTCTTAATACATTCTCTATCTTATCAATACAATACTGACAAGGAATTCAATTAAGCCAGATTATATTTCATTTGTAATTTCGAGATATTAGTTCCTGACATATCCTATTTTATTACTTGCCCATAATATTGAACGTTATTTTTACCTGAGAATATTATAAAATATGCACCTGTCTTCCAATGTTCCATTCAAAGTGACAATTTTCTTCGTGAATAGATGTCACGCTGTTAAGAATTTCATATATTTTCCGCAACACTGAAGCTTTCTGTACTTGTTAGTATAGAATTTGTATGAAATGTAAAATCTGCAACGAACGGCTATCTCTATTGATCCAGTTCTCTTCTTTAGATGTGCTCGAGACAGGAAATATTCCGAACGTATATCCTTTTGAATTTAAATATTATACCACAAATTGATGAGATCAAGTATTAGAAGATAAATAGAAGGATTGCGAGATATGATAACGTATAGTATTACATTTTCTTGTCTAAATATATTTTTGAAATAGGAAATGGTTATATTCATAGCTGTGCAATGTAATTTTGCACGTTTCTTTTTTTCGTAGATAAACATTTTTTGCCAATACTGTCTAAATGTAATAGTCTTATTTCTTCACACAAGAAATCGAGTATTAGCAAAGAAATCTGCAAGCTTTTTAGATAATTTACCTAGTACCTATTTTTTATTTAAATCAATTTGCTATTCCCCTAACCTATAAATAATACAGTATTTAGTGCTAGACCCTGGTAAGCCTTACTAATTAATGGAATGGAAAAGGTTTACTGTTTTTACTGTCCACAAAATTTATCAATTTTGATCAAAGTAACTTAAGAGCCTCTTCACAAGACTAAGAACGTTCATAGAAACATTGTACTGTTTAATTAAAACTATATATTGAAAAATCAACCTAGAAGTTTTTGAATAATTTTTATAAACATATTTGCCAACCAAAACGATGTTTTAACATAATAATATGTGAGAAACTTTACCCAAAATTTTTGCAAAATTTTCGATAAAAGAAATGAAGTGTTAAGATTACGTGGCCATGTTTTTTTTAAATCAATCGAAGCTATTTTTCCACAATTTATAGTTTATAATTTAGCTCGCTATACACTCCGCGCAACATGAATAGGACCAACTGCATATATGACATTTGTAGTTGGTATAAACATGGTAGCGCGCTGGAATTGTTATTTTCGAAAATAAGAGGGTTGATAAAAAGATGTATGTAGGTACCAAATATAATTTTTGTAAAAGTCAGTGCAAATGTACGTTACTAATGACAATAAGTAGAGTAATTAAACGCCACTTGAATACGACCAATCTACAAAATAAAAGATTCGTTTGCAATAACAAAATACTTTATTGTTCAATAATGAGTACTTTTGCCATTATTTCTTATAACTTCAAATAGTCGGGATGGAATGGAATTATACAGGGTTCTCAAGTAGTGAACGGGAAGTTCCGCCCAACTTCGTTTCAGCGCCTGCTATAGTTCGTCAGCGCAACTGAATTGGGTAGCATTGGAGTACAATTTACGCGACAACCATCCCCAAACATTTTCTATGATGTTCAGGTCGGGGGAGAGCGATGGCCAATCGAGAACCCCATGCCTTGTTCTTGAAACCAGCGTCGAACAATGCGCGCGGTGTGAATACTGGCATTATCCTGTTGGAAAATAAATGGCCCACCTGCCATAACGTTGGAAAATTTTTCTTTCACCTATTGCAGCAGCTGGACGTACTTTTCCGAATTCTGTCTGCCCTTCACTATTACTAAATCAACAGGTCCGTTATAGGAAACAGCTCCCCATACCATGACTGAACCAACATCGGCTCGCCTTCGTGACTGAATCACTTCATCTTCACGTAAATCGTGGAAATAATAAGAAAACCCATCCAGGCCATCTAAATTAAACTTCTTCTCGTCACTGAAAATAACAGTTTGCCATTCTCTTGTCCACCCCATTTTTGCTTGAGCAAACTGAAGACGTGCAGTGCGCTGAAATTCCCTTAAAGGAGGCCGTCGTTTAATTTTCAAACGTTTTAAATGCGGACAGGTCTTCAGTAACTTCTATACATTTCTTACCGATGCATTCGTTCCTACGTTATTCGCGATTTGTCTTGCCGTTAATGCCGAATTCGATGCTTCGCGTAATATGGCTCGACGTTCTCTCTTAGTTGTAACGGATGTTGTTCGCCCTTTAAAACGTTTTCCATAATTCTCGGGATCCCTAATAAAATTGTTCACAACCTGGTGTGATCGACTTATTTTCTTTGCAGTAGCCCTTGAGGAATACCCTTCTTGATGGAACGCTTTAATTTTTCCAATTTCTTCCATACTTAAGCACTTCTGTCGTCCCATCGTTGCACCATACCCTTAATTACAGATGTTGGTTTATCCGGATACACGTTGTAACTCGACACTCATCCGGTAGCTTACTATTAAATACTGGTCGTATACGACCGGCGCGGTGCATTTTATATGTATGTGGTACTTACGTCACCCAATGCATAACGTTAGGCACTATTGCGCAATAATGCGTATTATTTGCCATATCATACCATTACAAACTTGCATTGTATTTTTAGTAAATGAATTGTTTTTCAAACCACCGAAAGCTTGCAACAAGTCGGGTGGTCCTATTCATGTTGCGCGGAGTGTATGTATGTAACGACGGTACGCAGACGGAATATTTTCCCTTTCAGGATTCTGTTTATGGTGAAATATTTTTTCTTAAATAAATACTAAGTAGATATGTACATCACATAATATGCATATCACATGCAGATCTAATTTTAGCCCTCTAAACAGACTACGACTGTGTGTTGGAATTATCCGACTCCAAATTTATACGTACTTCTTTCTCTTCATCAGCTTTCAGTAATTTCAGTACCGTCATCTTCAGGAAGTAATTCTGTTTCTCGTCGTAACCTTTATCGAACTATCTTGTGCTTCTTTTATAACATTGCTAGTGTTACGGAATCGGTACTCTGTTCTCTACTTGCCTACAGACTTTGTCCTTCGTCTCACTAAGATCCAGTCTAAGGTTAAAGTACAGCGTTTGTTCTTTCATGGTTTCATCACATGGAAAATCTAAATCTTGATTCCTTTTTGGACGACACATTTAGAGAACACGACAAAATCAAGGTCTCCATGGAAATTTTAACTTTGTAACTGACTAATGGAAGAACAATAATATCAGTATGATGATCAAGTAATTATTTTTAAAAGCCGTTGGCGTCATCTTAATAACAATAATATTTTAACAAAATCTACATTAATTCAGAACTTGACATATAAACAGAATATTATCCTAATTAACTGCGAACATGTACACTATTTTGAATGTAATTATTATAGTGACTTCTTTGCTTTAGACTATAAAAGTGATCTGATCTAAAGAGACAACATTAGAACGCAGAGATATTATTACATCATTATCTCAACAAAGTTAGTCAAGTCATGCAATTCATAAAATGACAAGCATCATATAGAGTACAGTAAAAGACATGATACGCAGATATAAAAATTGTCAAATAATAGCAAGAGAACCTCATTCAGGTCGTCTAAAAATCGCCACGCGAGGATATAAAATAAACTTAAATTTACAAAGAACTTAAAAATAACATAGGGAAAGAATTTTGCATTGAAACAGTTTAAATGATCATTAGGAATAATTGATATAGCAACGAATTGGGAGAAAAAAAAACCCAAAGAGTGAAGGAAGTAAACGCAAATCGATATAATTTTCCCAAAAAAGGATATATTTAAAAGTTGGGAAATCGTTTTTGGAGCGACTAATATTTGACATTGAAGCTAATTTGAAATATATGACAATCCAAAAACGAAACGCGTATAAAAATATTCAAAAAAAGGATTTATTAGTAACAATTCGCAGCCTACTGTGAAATATGGAGGCGGGTCTTTGATGGTATGGTGTGGTAAATTTGGAGATTATCGACGGTATGATGGGCAGATACATTTACCTAAATATTTTAATGAAGGATTTGCAAGCATTGCACCTGCTTTATTAAAGAATGGTAATATATAATTTGCCCACGACGTTAATATTCTACCTAAATCACTAGGCGTTATGGTAACAGAAGAAAAATTTTATAAGAAAATATATTTCAAATAAATAAGATATCGTTTGACAGATTGGAACAAAGTTAGTTCAGAAACAGCAAACAAGTTAGCCTATTCTATGGATATTATTGGCGTAAATGGGAACCATACACAATATTTGCTATCGTTTAGAGCAGCGATTCTCAAACTTTTTACACAGCGTCTTAATAAATTTGTTTATACTAGTATCGCGACGCAAATATATATTTTGTCGTTTAACAAAATGGAACTTTCTGCTTTAAAAATTTCACACATTGAAAATAGATACTGACCGCTAATGTTAATATAGATCTGAATTACTTCGCGACCCATGAAAATTTCTGCTCTAGCATTGGGTCGTGACAAAAAGATCAAAAAACGCTAATGGAATAAGATTTAAATAATATGATTTATAATTTGAAAGTATTTTCTGTGTCCTGTTTTATGGCAAATATTATTAAACAGTTGCCTCTCTTTAAATAACGATAGCATTATGTAAAGCAAATTATTAAAACAATTTGTGCAGTATTTTGTCTTGTAATTATTCACTTAACAAGATTAAGAAGTACGATTATCAGCATATTAAATATTTATGCTGATAGTCGTACTTCGACGAACGATTAATTTTTTATTTGAATAGACCTCATATAAAATTCTGGTGAGTCTGAAATTCATATCGAGTTTAATATTTATAGCTAGAGTTGTATTCATATTGTACTACATTTTATGACTAAAAATAATTCTGTCATCATCTAAAAACAATTGATTTTAAATGGTTGGTGTATATAAGGTCGCACTAATAATAATGATGTAAACAAAATTCATTTGTATTGACACGATGTTTGTAGATTTGTTATTCGAGTTTAAATAATACTTTTATCGTAACGCTGTATCAGTTTCACGAATTTGGAATTAAAAATATCTGCCGCGCAATATCATGCACAAATAAATAAAAAATGTGCGATATACAACAATAAACATTCCTGTATTTTTGAGCTTGAATGCAAAGGTCAAATGCAGTGGTTATGATAGTTAATATTTTGAGTTAATAAATAATTATTACATTTGCAGATGTGCGATAATATTTGCGTTTGCAAATAACATAATCAGCCAGAAATATTGATAGGATGATGTTTGCAGTAATGGCTATTTATGTGGATGTAATAATTAAAAGGAATTAGCACTGTAGAGAGGATGCGTAATTATGGGTGTCCCTTAACTGTTTAATGTAAAAGTACACTTGAATGGAAGTTACTATATACTTATTCCATAGTAATATACTGAACTATTCTAATTACATACATACTTACATTTGTGTTATTATTCTTTTCCGGTAAATAATATATATTAATAACTTATTCAATTTATTTTTACTAACTTTAAAATATGTAATGTATAAAATTAAATTATAGACGAAAATAAATTTATTCCTAAAATTTAAAAAGTAATATCTAGGTTTATAAACCGAACAATTTTTGCTAGGTCAATACATACAAAGTATCAGTTTTTCCTACCGTGCAAAATTGTGACATATTTTGCAATATTTGTGATAGAAAAAGCAAGTTAAAAATGCCTAGTGGTTTTTACAGTGTGCGAGATGACTCCTCCTAATTCAAACAGGTTTTAGAAGTTCTATTGGTCATCGTTACCATTGAAGTTCAAATTTCTAAGTCGTTCATCAGTTATATATTGTCCATTTTCTTCGATAACCTGTTGCTATCTTTCGATGTGCTTCACCTTCTCATCTATAGAAAGAGCTATCTTTATTGGCGAACAACTTTACGAAGTACTGATTCACGGCCTCATCTGAGTCGAATATTACACCATGCAAGAAGTTTTTAAGAGAACGAAGAAGTAGATGCAGTCTATTGCGAGTATGGTCCACGCGGCGCGCATACCGTCCATCCAAGATCTAATACCTTTCTACGTATGGGGTCTCGCATTGTTGTAATAAAATGGATGCTTCTGGACTGTGGATTTATACAAACTGTCAAATTGCTGACAGTATACACTAACTATTTCGTCCATTGACGAAATCCACCACGCTGAGAGTATAATCTTTTTCCAATGAATGTCTGTTTCGATGATGTTAGAGACGTCAAGTCGGTACCAAGACTGTTCTCACATTACATTGTTGTAAACAGTTCACGTCTCATCAATAGTTATCATTGGTTTCGAAAATGAATCATCTTCCGCACGTTTAATAAGGATATCGCTAATGCTTATACGCGACATCAAGTGAATTTTGAATTCATGAGGAACTGAGGAGCCTATTGTCTTATTCTTATCCTTTTTTTATGTGTGTTGTTAGTTGGACTTGATCGACGCCTTTCCTTTGTCATCAATGAGCCTCCTTGTCTGAAGCATCGTTAAGATTAAAATCACTAGCATGAAATTTTGTGAACCATCGTTGACATTGCACACTTTGGTCTTCCATTTTCAACTTTTTGGACATTCAACCAAATCGCTCGATTTTCTTCACCAAAGTGAAACTAGAACTGTCAACTTTTATAATTCAAAAATGAACCACACCATCTAAAGCTAAAGCAATTATGCCGGGAAATCCCGAAAATATGGTGAAACAGATTGACAACCTATTATGCTAAAATATATAGTATATAGAAAGTATGCTTCCAATATGCGAAGCAATAACAAATAATGATATAATATGTAAGATAAACGTATTTTAGTTTTAATTGTCTAGTTTTGGAATATATGACGTTATTTAGTTTTGAATTTATTATATTATCAGCACGTGTGGAACAAACTGTACCTTTCTTTCTCCAAAATGCGGTCATTAGCTTTTATTTTATAATGGAGATATTAATAAACTTTATACCACATTAATGCTTTAAAACCCTGTAAAACCAATGTACACTAGTGTAATTTTTTGCAATAAATTAAATCCGTAAATATTTCACAAAATAGTTTGTTTATACAATTGTGTAATATATATTAGTATAATAACTTTTTTCTTATTCTGGACATGTATTAGAATGTTGATTTTTTAAATTAAATTTGCCAAACACATGTTTATTTATTCGTAGTTTATTTAACCAATTTAATGTTCATTAAATATACAATCACAATACGAAACCGTACTAGTCATCTTCAATTTGCACGTTCTTCTAAGTTTGACAGTTATGCGGTTAATAAAATGCTATTACAGGTAGCAACTTCCGCTTGACTAGAGAAGTTATAGAAGAAAAAGAACTATGTCAAAGAAACGTTTTCTTAAAAAGCATTTCCATTAGATAATAGAGAAGAACCAGTAGTGTAGAGAATTTTACCTAAGCCACGTTGTAGCTAACGGATCACTTAACCACGACCTTCTTGAAGATATCCACTATGGTAGGTTACCTTGCCCAATCAGGGGTTCTCGATCCGCTGCTGTCCTTACAATTTCAACTTAAACTCCGTCAACTCGGTACAGTAGGCTACGAACGAGCGAGCTGATCACAGCGGCTATGCTGCACACGTGTTCTAACCGTTCCTCTCTCTCGGCTTTTGTACAGTGCTTTCATAAATAATTTCCCACGTATCATACGCAATTGCATCTATCGCGCGCATAATAACAGAAATGTCGATGTTTATTTTGATAAACGGTTTTATCTTTCTGAAACTATGATTTTGCTTCAATAGCTTGTTTGAAATACGTCGTATTTACTAGACATTCTATATAGGAAAATAACCTGACCATTTGTTGTTTACATCCAACTGTGCATTCATCTGAAAATATTGAAGAAAGTGAAGATTTCTACTGCTAACATTTCATAGTGCTTTAGTGAATTTATTTTAGTGAAAATTATATACCTGGAAATAAAACTCTTGTGAATTATGGTATTTTTGGCTAAACATGGTTAGTAGTATTTATTTAAATCTTTAATGTCCATTATTTTAAAAATTAAAAAGATCATTTTTCAACATATTCATATATTTTTTATCGAAAAATAGTAATTCATAAATAATTGCATCTATATGTATATATATATATATATATATATATATATATATATATATATATATATATATATATATATAATTGGAATTCAAATACGTAACATGCTATTAAGTAAAGTTTAGCAATTTTATACCCGAAGTTTTATATTAAGTATTGACGCGATATAGTATAATCATCATGATTACATTAATGCTAGTGTGAACTTTGGTCTGTATGGATTTCCGGCAGAAATGAATAATATTGCTTATTCAATAAAATCATAATTTTTAAAAACGTTTTTTTTAATGTTTCCAACAAATATCGATGTGTCAAATTTGGCGTAATAATTGTTTGTTGAATTTGTATGCATATTAGAACAGGGAAATGAAAATATTTTTCAATTTCCTCTTCATTTAATCGATAACTTCTTTATACTTCCAAACGTGTCAAAGATATTTTGGAAATGCAATGGAAATGTTTATTAAATTATATTCGAATAAATGTTTTTTTTTAATCTTGTGCAAGATTTAAAATTGGAGTGTAAGTTTGTATTCAAGACAATCCTTAACTTTGCAAAAACATAACTCGAGAAATTATAGTCTTTGATGAATAGGTCAAGAAAGACCTTTAAAAATGATTCTCAACATAAAAAATATTTTATCAAATGCTAACATCAAAATTTAAGTTGTATCCCTGGAGGCATATTGTCAAGACGGAAGAATTATTTACAAATTATATCAAATAAATGGTCAAATACCAGGATTGTAAATTAATTTATTCAGAAAACTATAAAGGAAATATTGAGGTTCTTGAGGTCATCCTGAGCTTTGACGAAAAACACCTTTTAGAGATTTTAATGATCGAAAACTACGAAAGTGACCAAAGAAAGAATGTATATCCAGGATATTGGCATATTTTAAATCTAACCTCAACTAATATTTTGTCTATTTGTGCACTACTTTACTTTTATAGAAAATCATTTTTATAGACTTTTTGCAATTGAAAAATCTGAAAATAACAATGATTTAATGGAGAAACATTGCAAGTACATATAAGAAATTCCCAAATTTGTCAAAGTACGTTTTAATGATGGGAATTTTAATTTAATCGTAATCGTACCTATTTCCATAATAAATAATTTTTAGTTTATATATTTAAATAGTCGATTGTTACACACCAGTCCTGTTTTTATGATGGCATTTAAAGAGGGGTATTGCGAATTTCTTATATTTGCAATATTTCAAATTACTCCAATCATAAGAAGACTAAATTACTTTAACTAAAATAAAGCGGGATTTGTACAGAAACAAATACACAAAATATTAGTTGAGATTGATTTACAAAATTTACAATATCTTGGATCTGTATTGATTTCGTTTATATTCTCCAACTTCAGAAGCCTATATAAAGATGTTTAAGATGTTTTACTAATAGATGTTTTTCTTCAAATGACAATCCTGAAAGCAATTTCTGTACTGTAAAGGTGTTTTTAAATTATTAGGTTTCTTCATATTTCTGGGCTGTGCGTCGTATTCGAAATCGTTGTGATTTCACATGAATTATTTCAGGGATCTGATGGGCTAATTTAATATTCTAGGACGGTACTACACTACATCTAATTTACATATTCTGGATATCTCGGGTGTGGTCTGAATATTCCTAATAGGTATGGGTAACAATTCTGTCGGAATTATTTCATCATCTGATTCTCAATCATTTCGATTAATGTCCACTGGTGCTTCTTCTACTTGATCGATTGGATTCACATCAGGAATTGGTTTCATTAATTCATCGTTGCTTTCAACGCTACGCTCTAGATCACTTTTTGCTCCTACTAGATGCAGAAGGGCAAATATTTTATCAATTCTTCTAATAGAACTCTAAAAGTAAACATAAAATGTAGTATGCCAAATTTGATACGTATTATTTTTGTTAGTACTAGTAACTAACATCTTTTTCATTGATATACTAAATTACCTAGGAAAAAGTAATGAAAATATCAAAATAAAACAACTCACATACCAACTAATGATTAGCACGTACAGCTGTAGACAAATTTCAACACGGAATATTTTGCAGAAAAACTGCATAGATATTCGAATACGATACGAACACAAATCACACTACGGTAGCTTGATGTGTATCTTACAGAATACAATACTATGAATAATTATTTAAATCAATCCGATTTAATATAGACTATTTCTAAAAAATATATACCTCGTAAAATACATCGCAAAGTTAAGAGTTAATCCGTTTCAACCCTAACTGACACTTTTTACTGATTGATTTTAAATTTGAATAGTTCTTCATTTCAAAATCGAAACAATTGTTCTGGTACCAAATTTGAATTATTTATAAAGCAATTTACAACATACGCTTATTTTATTTTATAAATTTTGTAGGTGATGCATACTATGTTGATATAGACACAAACAAATACATATGTAGCTAATAAAAAGGAAATTTAATAAAACGTGCAAAAACATTTTATGAATTGTATTAACAGTTCATAAAATGTTTTTGCACGTTTTATTAAATTTTCCCCTTATTAGTAACTATGATATAATAAAATCCTTCCAAAATTGTATATGTCCTTTTTTTATAACCAACAGCTTTATTTAATTTCTTATTTGTTACCGAAGCCGCCATCTTTTTACTAAAATGAAATTTTTTGTTTCATAAGTACGTATAAACAAATTCGTTATGCGTTTCCTTAAATTTAAGCCTCACAAAATAACATATTTATAAATAATTTGCTATCGAGTCATTTGCACTGACATAAATAACATCCTCTACCGAAAGAATTGAACCTTATATAGTACACGACATACTAAATATTATGAACGATGGAAACGGAATGGAAAATATAATACTTTACAATCGTTTATATTTTTACTTAAAGTTGTTGTCAAATGCTCAATAGACTATACTTTGTAATCACGAAACTGATTTGCGTGCTAAAACCATATAGGATCCAAGAAAAATAAAAGGCCAATTAACCTATTGAACGAGGGGTAGAAATGAGGTTTCTTTGACTAGAGAATTCGTAAAAAACACCAAGTATTCTGGGCAAATATACCCATACCAAAGTATGGTAATGAATTTATAGGTAGTCTCTGTCAAAAATGATATAACAAATTAATTCTCTAGAGTAGGAAAAAGCTATGAATTCATTGAGTTTTCATAACCGATTGTGCACCAATAAAAGAAAAAGTAAGATTAGACATGTAAAGGAGGATCTTAGGTATAGACTTTGTAACAGGAAAGCAGAAACAATAATATCTCCATAATGTGACTGCAAGATATTCATAGGAAACATATTAATCTGGTAGAAAGTTGAACCAAAATTATATACATACATCTGCTGTACACTTACGCAACCGAGAAAAAGGTTCCAGGATACTAAAGAGGACATTCAAAGCCTTAGCATTATTATTTGATTATCGGAAAAATTATTAAACATTTTTGTAACGAACAAAATAAAGGCGTTGATTATGTCAAACCCCCGGAGATTGCAAAAATATTAAACATCCATGATTCAAGTTCAGCCATTTGCTCTTCATATGTAAAAAAGGATGCTTTTATGAAGCGACTGATAACTAGTGATGGAGAGTGAGTTGTTAACAATACTACGGTGCTAATATATTCTGAGAAATCATCTCAAATATCATAGAAGGCAGACACTCATTAGAGGAAGGTAAAGTTCTCAGGATGCTGAAATTTTAAAGGTGTCTAGTTTTTCAATTTCATACCAAGGTCCTTTTATATGCACGAGGAAGCTCACTGAAATATGGTAAACAGTCCATCGAAGCAGTATATAATTTTTTATATTAATTACTTTTCTTATAACTTAATAAAAGTTGTATTATGTACCTCAGTTTCATTATTTACATAGAACTCGTCATGTTATGGAACTTATTTTATTTACAAATTATATATTTTTAAAATGTACGCGACTTCACATGATAATTAATATAATTATATTAAAGAACCACGTGTGTTGATCATACTTATGTATCTGCATACAAAGATATTCACATAAAAAGGTATGAAAACTTGTGTAAACATATTTAATAACATTCTTATTAGAACGAAAGTAGTAATTAAAAAAATATGCACATATGAATCCACTTATATGCACATATGAAACCACTTAAAAATCTATAATTCATGTTTAGTACTTTTTTTGCCATTCAGCTTATATTGCGTTTATGCTACGTAACTCGATGGTGTACATATGTATGAATATTCACATTTTTATGCTTACCCACACATGTAACCTATGTGTTGCAATAGCATTTTGTTAGAAATTTCTTTCTAATTAACAAATTATTCGATAATATATAAATAAACCTTTTTAATGAGAAAACCGACATTTTTTTAATGAGAAAATAGATACATTTATGCATGGATTGTTCTATAGTAGAAACTGTTACTACATCAGAGACTCTTCGCAGGGAATATGTAATCAATTAACGACTAGAATAATAACAACAAACAGTTATTTGTTACGTAAAAGGCATTTAAAAATGACGATGTCCATGGCTCTGTTTTTATGTATGGTTCTGTTATTATAAATACGCTTCTTTTATTTAAACATGTTATGTACTCTTTTGTGAGGACTCGAACGTGCTTGATTTTGTAATTATTAGCATTATTCTAATTTTATTCTACCATAAAATTTGTTTCTAATTTGTTGCACTCAATCTCAGTTTCAAAGCTTCAGTTCAAAATAGTGAATGTATTGTATTTATTACTTTTGTATTTTCAAAATCTATATTTTTTAGGACAAGTGACTACTATAACATATACTCAATGACATTAGAAGTGTTACACTTAGAAGGAATAGTTTCCTGGACGTGATTTTTTGGTAATGTGATAAGCTTAAGTCAAGAATGAAACGATCAGATTTCCAAGAAATTTTATTAACATTAATTTGAAAAAAATCAATAATGTGTTTGGCGACCCCGTAGCTGTAGACACTCCTGTACACGTCTAGGCATCGACAAAATAAGATGGTCGATGTCTGCTTGTGGCACCTCGTTCCAAGCAACTTGAACTTGGTGGATTAACTGTGCCAGAGTTTGTGGAGGATGGTTCAAATTGGTCAGTCTTCTCCCCATTATGTCCCACACATGTTCGATGGGATTTAAATCCGGTGAACGGGGTGGCCACGGCAAAATATTAACGCCAGCTTCTCGTAGAAAGTCCATAGTACGACGTACGACGAGCAATATGTGGACGCGCGTTGTCTTGCTGAAAAAGGACGTGTGGACGGCCATCTAGATAAGGCAATAAAGTGGTTTGTAGGACGTCATCAACATAACGCGCAGCTGTCATACTGCCCCGAATAAACAATGGTTTGGTGTAGAAGGTCGCATTGTCAGTATGCGAACATTATATCGCCGCATTCGAGCTTTTGGACTTGCTTCATACCGTCCACGATTAGTCCTTCCTTTGACTGCAGAACATCGTCGTCAACGTTTGGACTGGTGCAGAGAACGGCAGCATTGGGAAGCAGAATGGCATAATGTCGTATTCAGCGACGAATCGCGATTCTGTCTAGGCATGCATGATGGCCGTCAGAGGGTAAGACGCCGTCGTGGAGAGCGACGTGATATTGGATATGCTGTTGAGAGGCATGTGCACAGGACTGTTGGAGTAATGGTTTGGGGGGCTATTGCATATGGAAGCCGATCACCTCTTCTGTTTATTCGGGGCAGTATGACAGCTGCGCGTTATGTTGATGACGTCCTACAAACCACTTTATTGCCTTATCTAGATGGCCGTCCATACATCCTTTTTCAGCAAGACAACGCGCGTCCACATATTGCTCGTCGTACGTCGTACTATGGACTTTCTACGAGAAGCTGGCGTTAATGTTTTGCCGTGGCCACCCCGTTCACCGGATTTAAATCCCATCGAACATGTGTGGGACATAATGGGGAGAAGACTGACCAATTTGAACCATCCTCCACAAACTCTGGCACAGTTAATCCACCAAGTTCAAGTTGCTTGGAACGAGGTGCCACAAGCAGACATCGACCATCTTATTTTGTCGATGCCTAGACGTGTACAGGAGTGTCTACAGCTACGGGGTCGCCAAACACATTATTGATTTTTTTTCAAATTAATGTTAATAAAATTTCTTGGAAATCTGATCGTTTCATTCTTGACTTAAGCTTATCACATTACCAAAAAATCACGTCCAGGAAACTATTCCTTCTAGGTGTAACACTTCTAATGTCATTGAGTATATTATGATTCATGATTTTTTAGGTTCCGATCTGTCTCCAAGTGAAACGAATGAATGTGTTTTCTTAATTGGATTCGTAGTAATTATATTGATAAAATTGTTTTATTTTTTGGCAAATTCACTGCTACAATCTCATCATCATAATAAATCGCGATGATTAGCACGATTTAAAACGTTACTGCTAATCAGTTATCTTTTGCTAATGTCCTTGTAATATACCATATACGAGGATGATTTGATAATAAGTGAGACTCAAATTGAAATAAATATATTGAAATATGTTAAAAATTTTATTAGTTTTCAAGAGAACTCCTTCAACTTCAATGCACTTCAACTAACGATATTGTGTGTCATTACGCCATTTTGTAATGGTCTTTCGCAATGTACGCAAAATACTACTCTGCTACTGCGATAAATTCTTTATCTAGCCCAAATATTTTTTCCAGAAACGGAAACTTTAAGTTGGCGGTATATGCGGATGTCACTTGAGGATAGATCTATTAAATAGGATGGGCGAGGTATAACCTGAAATTTTAGTAAATCTAATTTTTCGCGAATAACTTGTCTGCTGAGAGAAGGCGTATTGTCTTGATCAAAAAGAGCTCTCTTATGGACCAATCCATGTCGTAGTTCATAAATTACTTTCTCCAATTTTTCTCATACGGTGGCATAATTCTATTAATCCTTTATAAGGTAGTCCAAGAAAATCATCACCATCGAGTCTCCAAAGATCATAACCATTATCTAACCTATTGACTGAAATATCTAGGCTTTCTGTTGAGATAGATTCAGGAACATAGTTGAGAATATAGGGTTCATCAACAGTAATAAATCTTCGCAAAGAACAGTTGGATTCTTCAATTTTATCACATTTTTGTTTTTGTTTAAGATTCACAGCAAAATATGATGTACGCGTTCTGTCGATGTGCTCATATTTCCTTGGTACTATCCAAAACAATATCGTTAATTTTATTGATCATTTCTTGAGTTATCATTTTTTATGGCCCTGGTGGCCTATTATCTTTGATACTTATGTCGTCACATTAAATTACACAACACAGTAAGAAATTGTAACATCCGAACGATCATTGCTACCGAAAGCTTTTTGCATATCAGGTTCAGATGTATCTAGTCCTTAATAGAATCCAATGTTTATTGAATTGTGCCACGAATTTGCAAATTTATGCGTTTTATTTATACTATATAAACTTTCAAATGAAATTTTAGAAATTAACCAAATTTTACAAGTCACCATAGAAAATATAGGAGAACTAAGTTTTTCCAAAAGTTGGTGCTGACAGTCCGGTCTCAGTTTCCGCCAAACTATTCTCTAATCAACCGCGATTGTTTTCAGTATAGTTCGTTAAGTCACTATTTTGAACTGAAATAATAACATAATGGTGTTTGTTTTTCCGAACAGAAGTATTTTTCTTAGGATAAACTTCATTGTGGAATTTTATAAATGTTTTACAGGTATTTGAAATGCATATGTAATTATATATCGGAATAATCTTGTCCTAACTCCCTTCGATAAAGTTTCCATCTACACAAACGGGTGGTAACATGTAACAGCCCCTTATTAGTAGTAGAAATCGTAACGTCAAGAAGTAAAGGTATACTTTGTTATATGCATTGCAGTTTTTCTGAACGTCCGAGAAAAGGCGCTTGGTTAAAGTGGTATGCGGATACTTAAAAACAAAGTTTTTTGTCACAACTTAATTTCAAATCTTACAAAGTTGTCAAGCGTGAGAAGGGTGTTTTCTAAAAATGTTGTATATTTCAATTTTTTATCCGCATTTTTAAATTTTCACTCTGTTATTTTCGTATTTATTAACAGACGTTCGTTTAAGAATATCTATTAAAATATAACTTAATGATAATGAAAGAATGGCAACGTAATAAAATGTACTTGAAGGTAATTTTGATACAGCCTGTAGTTGATTAATTAAACAGTGTCGTACGTGGAAAAACTACGACGAATGTCCGTACGAAATAAATTCCGTACACGATCTGTACTGTCGAAAGTCAAAACGTACACTCTGTGTGCGTTTGGCTTTGGCGTTTTGGTTTTGGATGATGACAACTCAGTTATCGAAATACGTATACATAATACGAAAATTAATGTGGAAAGGGGTTATATATCAATCTTAAGTGATTAATGTTATTACTTGACCAAATGATTTGAAAATATCTAACGAAAAATTACATTTTGATAATAAAAAATTATTTCGACCGAATATTTCAAAACAGTAACCGAGTTCTTTGGTATTATCTTTTATATTGTATTTAACCTTATAAATTTTTTGTGTATAAAAGACATATAGATACATATATACTTACACGTATTTATCTTCACACACCAAGTATTCTGAGTAAATATACCCATATCAAAGTATGCCAATGAATTTATAGGTAGTCTGTCAAAAACGACATAACAAACTAATTCTCTCGAGTAGGAAAAAGCTGTGAATTAATTGAGTTTTCATAACCAATTGTGCACCAGTAAAAGAACAAGTAAGATTAGACATGTAAAAGAGGATCTTAGGTGCAGACTTTGTAACAGGAAAGCAAAAACAATAAAATGTGGAAAGGGGTTATATATCAACCTTAGGTGATTAATGTTATTACTTGGCTAAATGATTTGAAAATATCGAACGAAAAATTACATTTTAATAATAAAAAATTATTTCGACAAAATTTCAAAACAGTAACCGAGTTCTTTGATATTGTCTTTTATATTGTATTTAACCTTATAAATTGTTTGTGTATAAAAGACATATAGATTCATATACGAGTTATACTTACATGTATTTATCTTCCTCCTCAGCTGTGATAATTTTCCATCGTCTATAAAATGTAAACAATTTTTCATTACATATTTTCTTTCTATATTCCTACAAAAACGTCCTCATCTTTCTAATGCACACATTACATAAATCTCAAAAGGGTTGGTGTAATAGCGTATCTCTGTCGCAGATCCCTTATTAATGGTAAATGTTTCTGACAGCTGATATTGTACTTTTCCCCTACTTTCCTCCAACATGTTTGATTGTTGAAAGCATCCATGAAAAATCATATTTTTAAATGTGCAATATTAATATTAATGTATATGTAAAAAGTACTTTTTGAAACAATAACTTATTGAAAAATATCCAGTTTTCTAGGATATTACTGTTCAACTATATTCTAAAAATATACTGTGAAATTTTTAGAAAATTGTTTTGTAGATATTCTCAAGCAGAATAAGTATATTTGCTTAACTTATTAAGTAACACTATTACAATGTACAAAATTTACACAGTTGGATATTGAAATAATTGTATGTCATATGTAGAATATGACACAGTCTAACGAATTTTCTTTAATTTTTTTCTAGAGTTATAAATTTATCACGCTTATAAATACATGGAGTGGATGTCAAAAATTAGATTTCTACCATAAAAATCTAGAGTACAGATTTTAAAGAGAATTTTCAAGATGCTGTACTTAATCTGATGTTCCAATAGCGGACGTTAATTTTAAATTAGTGTCGCTTATTACTTAGTATTTCGTTTGTTTTAATTTTTTTAAACAATAAATTTATCGCTTTATCGGCTTGCTAATTTATAATTCTTTAATCGCATGTTTCTTTAGAATAAAAAGCGTGTTTGTTCACTCAGAATTAGTTTAGTGATGTATAATTTATTTAGTACAACAGCATGTGGAATGTTGCAGTATCGCATAAAGAAGTGGCGTCATGATCTGCCAACCAAAGTATTATGAATTTGAATATTAACAATATTTAGAAAAAAAAAGAAGTTTTCTACTAAAAGAACTCTTTTCCATACAGTATTAGATATGGTTATTACACTTTTACTTTTTCTTAATTAACTACTTTAATTGGCGTTAGAAAAATAGTATGTTGAAAGGCAGTCTTTCAGTTTTATGCAATTCTAGAATAAGTTTCTTAGCTGTATGAAATATGATAGTTGTTTATTTAGGTTGTAAATGCTCAAATTTCCATTGAAGAAGAAAATCGAAATAGTAAAGAAAGTCAGTTAACGTATCAATTTTTTAGTTTTAAAATTGATGGATCGTTTTAATTTCGTAAGATATAAATTAAGTATTTTACATTAATGTTGATTTGTACCTTTTACTTTTTACTTTATCACGATCTATGGATCACCTCTTAAGATATAACATACTTTGAGTACACTTCTTTTTTTCTACCTCCATTTTCGTATAAATATTTTGCTATTTACGAATTATCAGTTATCTTAGGCAGTTTATGTTATCTTGAAACATTGTCAAAATGTAAAAAATCATATCTGTAGTATTAGAATATTTCTTCGAGCTACATTGATATCAGTAGATGATAAATTATATTGTCTGCTCTATGTATGTATTTACGTATAATAATAACATAAATTTCAATACCATATAATTAATACTGTAATAAAATTCATTTTTAACTAAAGGAGTATATGTATATATACGGAAAGCTATCACGTTATAAGAGCTATATTTACTGATTCACATATCTATTATCACCGTATTTGTGAAGCAAAAGTTTGAATGCCAAAATAACTAAATGAAAAGACTTTCAAAACCAAAAATTTCTAAATTAACAATAGAAAATCAGTTGATATAACGAATTCCAGTCATTGAATCAACAGAATCACAACAATGAAAATAATTGACCCAATTTGAAATAATAACTGCCTCCATATATGTAGGTGTACAAAACACCATAAAACTTGTAGAAAATACCGTTTCATGATGGATAAAAGCAACGCACAATATCAGCCGTACTCATTTCAAACTGAAACCTATAAATATGTGTTGAGTGAAATGTTTATTGGCGTTAGGCAGGTGAAAATGCGAGAAAAGTCTTCGCCATAATAATAACAGGCCATACGTTAACATCTCCCTATAGCATAACGCCAATTACAGAGGAATTAGCAGGTCATGAGTTATTATTACACCCGAGCTCTTGGTACGTATCTTTGCTGTCGTAATTTTCGCATTTTTCGGCTTTCATTTAAATAAGAAGGGAAATCACGGAAAACCTTCCGGAATAGCAGGACATGAGATTCCATCTCAAGATCTCGAATATATACATACATATACATAGCCTGTCGCAGAGAAAATCGAACTTCTTTAAAATAGTAATTTTTAGTGGTGCCCTCTATTAAAAAAATATACATCGGTAAGGTGGATCTTTCACCAATGTTATCTCAAAATATAATGACATTCGCATCGTTAGAAGCAACAGTGTGTATTTGGCATTGGTCGAAAAATGAATTTTGAACAAAGAGGAAATATCATGTTCTGTTTTAAACTCGGTAAATTGTTTACTGAAACGTTTAATTTGATGAAACAAATATATGATGATACGTGTTTATCACGTACGAGTATGTATGAGTGGTATAAACGATTTAAAGACGGTCATACGGATATAAATGAAGACGAACATCCTGGTGCAAAAAAATCTGTGGTTACGGAAAGTAACATCGAACTTATGCGTGAATTTATCAGAAATGAGCCGAAATCCTTATTGTGATAGGTGGGAATGGAATTAAATATTTCCAAAGATTCAATTCATTGCATTTTGACACAGCATTTGGGACTGAGAAACATTTGTGTGAAGTTTGCACCACACAAGCTAACTGAATTCAACATTGTACAGTCTTAATTAAAGACTCAAAAAAGGATAAAAACTTCAGGTATTCTATTGTAACTGGCGATGAGATGTGGTATTTTCAATACTATCCAGAGATCAAGTGTCAAACGAAGAAAGGCCGAAAAAAAGCCACTTAGAGAAGTCAATAGTGAAGACAGCGTTGATTCCCTTCTATAATTTGAAAAGCATAGTGCACAAAGAGTTTGTATCAACTAGTTAAACAGTCAATGCTGTTTATTATCTTGATGTTATGAAGCGTCTTTTGGCGCGATTTCGTCGTGTGCTTCCTCAATGTCGTGAAAATGGTAGTTGGCGTTTGTTACATGATAATGCACCATATTATCGGTCATCGCTTATCATTGATTCTTTTAACTACAAATAACATTATAACCATTCACCGTATTCACCGGATTTGGTTCCTGTGATTTCTATCTATTCTCCAAACTACATCTGCCTATGAAAGGACAGCATTATGCCGATGTCGAAGGCATTAAAAAGGCATGGACAGTGATCTTGAAGGACATCTCTAAAGATGAACTTGAAAACTCATTCAACATGTTAATTGACCGTGCAAAACGTTGTATTGAAGCCAAAGGCGACTACTTTAAACTAAATAAATAAATTTTACCAAAATAGTAAGCTTCTGTTTTTATTTTTAAAAAATTTTACATACATATGTACAATAGCTATTTTTACAGATAAAACTTGAAGGTTTCTGTGAATAAATACTCTGTGCGGTTGGATGATATGAAATCACGCGTCATTATACAGTTGCGAGCAATAAAATAGGAAGTGGATAAACTTATTAGCATGCAAATAGTCAGGTGAAAATTACTGGAAACTTTATTACGTGGTAGTATCACAAGGTATAAGCCTCTTATTGGCAAAAGAAACAGTACAAAAAGTATACAATTTTTAAAAAATCTTTTATGCTGGACTATACATATCATCAAAAAATTTATATAATTTAGTGATGAATCAAAATTTAACGTATAAGAAGCGTGCGCAGATATATGGAGCGATGTGTTCCAGTACACAATAAAACAGTAAGGTTCTAGAGGTAAAATTTTGATGGAATTATGGATGAAGGTTTGTATACTGATGGTTTTTCCAACAGAATACTCCCATGGGTTGACATCATTTGTGAGTACTTTGGAAATACCAACAAAATACCTAATTATCCAAAGCAATTGAGAAAATAGTGTAGGTGTCCTTGCATTGTCTTCTTGTAGCTAAAATTTAAATCTCATTGAAACCATATGGCAAAATGTTAAACTCGGTATCCGTATCCAGAATAAACATGTTTTAAATCTGGACTCTTTCAATGCATTAAGAACACTTGGGACAATATTCCTTTGAAATTACATTAACAACTCTTAAATTCTAATGTTTCACAGACGTGCCACATTCATTAAAATAAAAGTATTCTAACAAATTTTACAATTTCCCTATTTAAATGCTGGAATTATTTTTATGGATAAATTTGTATAAGTATTTGGATATACATAAGTACATATGTATTATATGTATATTTCAACTTATACCTACATATTTGTTCTCAGTAGATTGTAATATATATCATTTCACTTGTTTTTATCTTGCCAAAATGCAAAAGAATAAACATAATATTTTTGTAATTACTTGCCAGTTGTACATATATAAGCGTTAAGATCATCTGTATACAAACTTTTATCATATTTTACTCAACTAATATTTGATTCAAAAAAATGTTTAGTTTTTTTATATTAAATATCGAAATATTTAATTTGGATAATAATAATAATAAATAATCGATCAATGGCAATTTGTAAATTGCGTTTTACAAAATAATAAAAATTGAATAGTAAGTAATAATAGAACGAAATTTTATATACATTTTTCTAAGAAATCGACTTCTCTCGTACGATAATGAAGGGGGGCCAAGGTCGGCGAGGTTGCACAAGTGTTGTTTCATTTCTTTGAAGGCTTGAGCGTAGACTTTGTTCTATCTTTCTTCTCATACGCTACTCACGTTTGCCTTTGAAATTATGACGTTCAACCGCTAAAGCATGTAGTTTGTGATGTTTATTTGTAACATAATCTTTTGAGTAATATTTAAGACTTAACGGCAATGCAACGACCTAAACATAACGGATTCGCCTTGATGAAACCTTTTCTCCACAATACCTGAAAAACGTGTTGAATTAGATAATATTATAATTACCGTGGCATGCCGCCCAAATGTGAGGATATTATTAATGAGGTGCTTCGTAGAAATTGACATTGAAAAATAGACTAAAAATAACCAATAGATTGGCTCGTTTAAGAACTATTTTATTAAATATTATTTAGTTTTTTGAGACAGTTAATTTAATAATATTTCTATATTATAAAGGCTTTACTCTCAATAATCGAACTATAGAATGAAATGATTGTATTTATGTATTATCTGTTCTAATAATATAATTTGCAATTGTATGCGTAGCTATTAGATCAAGTTAACGATTTAATATATTTTGCTGAAATCAATTCCTTTCCCTGTCTGTCTCGTATTTCTCTCATTCGTAAACTGAGTTTGATCTGGCCTATTTACAACTTCTTCTACTAAATCATATAATGCTGAAAAAAATTTGTTAAAGACGATTTTTGGTGGCAAATAAATTTAATTAGTTTTTGTTTTATATGCTATTAATTTGTCGCAAGAAATTAATTGAAAAAGTCATGAATGTTTTATAATTGAGTTTCTGTTTCCCATTCACTAGTTTCTCTGGTGATGTAGACTATTGTATATGTTTTCATGTTGTATGCATTTTGTAATAGAAAAACCAATCCAAAGTGAAAGCACTGTCACATCAAACATTCTTGTGGGAATTACGCGTATATACGTGTCTACATTATGAATATTTTACTCATTTTTCTAATGGTTGTTACAAACATTATTTTAATCTCTGCTTAATGTATTCGATTCAGTACATTTTTATTGTTTTTTGTTACTGTTAACGCATGAATTTGTTAGCCGAAGAATCACTACCGTTGACTATAGATCGCATTGATATTTTAATTTTATTTTAATTAATAGAATTTAATTTATCAAATCGTAAGATTATTGTCCATATTGTGATTGGAAGTTATTCCCAGTGGTTTGTAATTATTTATCCATAATAACAAGGTTTTCTTGTGTGTGGATACGTCATAACTTTAGTGGGTTAAAAGTCCAATGGCGGGCTATAATATCTCTTTTAATCGATTTCCTTGTGGGAAATAACAAGTATCTTCCCTTACGCTATAGTAATCGTATTCATTTGATTGGAAGGGTTAATTACATTTCTCGCAACGTCGTTGGATTACTATAAACCGATTGCTTGGTTTATCGGCTTTATGGGAATAGTTAGTTAAGTTGATAAAAAGAAACCTGGCACGTATTCGTGAAATTCAGGTTCGATTAATATTGGCATTTTACCGAAGGGACGATCTTAAATACTGTTAATTAGTCCTCAAAATCAACTAGAGGTATGCAATATAAAAACTTCGTATATCATAGTGGCCTAATCCTTCTTTTTGTTTTTGTTCTACATTAACTTTAGGTGTTTTCCCCACATATTACTTTTTTGGTAATTTATTAATTGTCGAACGGACGGAGTGATTGTGTATTTGAAGATCCCACGTTCGTCTACTTAAGAAGACAGATCTTGATCTGCACGCTTAACGGTTAACGAAGTAATTTCACCAGATTCATCGAGGTTATCGAAGTACTTAAATCTGCGATAAAAATATTTGTACCATTATTATTTTTTATATTCGTTTATAGTGAATGTTATTTGGTTCGTAAGACTGCGGTATCAACGGCTGAGTTTACTTGCTACCATTTAGTCAAGTTACGGGATCAGGTAAGAGCTGTTAGATCCTGTATTGTATATAAACTACTAGTCTATATTGGAGTTCTTGGTACCAAATCTTATCAAAGACTTGCCACCTGTAGGGAGCTGGACAATATATTGGAATTTAGCTCATTGTTAATTTTGTTGACCAACCCCATGCACTTGCTTAATGGTTCTAAGTTTATTGCAAAAGGCAAATTAATATTATAGTGTTATTCCTTTTGTATCTACTATTGTTTTAAACTGTTTAGAGTAGATTTTTTTGTAGACTTTGGAAAGTATAGGCCTATAAGATGACGTTTCTGTACCATGATTTTAAGTTGTTATAATATAAAGCTTATAGTATTTAAAGAATAATTCTTGCAATGCGTTGCTTGTGATTATACAAAACCAGCAACTTTGTTAGTATTAATAATAATTAGTAAATATAGATAGTTTTTTATTACCTCACAAATTTTTCCTTTTTGAGAAAAATCTACTTGAAATGGGGCTTCTAGGTAGTTTCTTATATTGCTTTTCACTACTGCACTGAAACTGTTTCAGTGCAGTAGTTCAGCCCTGAAGATGTCCCATACAAATGGGTACGAAGCGTCGGCAGATATACTAGTGACGCGGTTCCATCCCGGAAACCCAGAAGCAGATAGTATAATCTTTACTTTTTTTTATTGGGAGTTTCAATCGTTGAGTTAATGAAACATTTATATATTAACTACGTTTCGGGAGAGGGGTCACACTTTTTCAAGTCATTTGTTTTCTTTATCCTGCAATACTTTTTACAGTTACATATTTTCAATTGTGAACAATAGTTTTATATATATATATATATATATATATATATATATATATATTTATTTACTTACATTTGTTAAAATTGTGTACTTGCTAAAGAATTATTCATTCTAAATGGTTTTAGTTAATACTCTAAAAGCAATATCTGGTATTTTCTTTTTCTTTTTATCTCATGTTAGGTATATCTGCATATGTATTGGTAAACTCGCACTGTTGGATGCTTGTATATACAGGGAGATGCAGACAATATATTTTTCTATTTTTTTTTTAAATATTAAGTTATTATAAATATCATTGAGAATGATAATGAATGTCTCCTCTATCATTTATTGTGTTTTGTCTTTTTTTATGTGTATCATTTCCTTAATTATACGTTTACTGTAATTATTTTCTGCTTCGAAGATTTCGATGTTGTCAAAGTTGAATTTATGTTTAATGCTTATACGTTTGTAAATTTTACCATATTGAACAAAAAATTTGTTTTTAACAAATGTATTAATATATATGTATATAAAATATATACACAAAAAACTATGTTCACAATTGCAAATATTGTGTGTGCGTAAAAAGTATTGGAGATTGAAGAAAATAAATAATAAATAAAATAGAGGCCCCTCAGCCGATACATCGTTAACATAAATTAAATGTTTTATTAACTCAACGGTCGAAACTCCCAATAAGAAGAGTAAAAATTATAATTATAACAAAACGACCAACATATTAAAAAACAAAAAAATACGCTTACAGTTAGGGAATAAATGTATAATATACGCCATAGATCAAAATAAAACTGCTAGAGCTAGTTTTATTATTTTTATGACCAGCAGGTCAGATAAGAAGTCAAAGTCAATTTTTGATTTAATTCATCACCATGTCTCCCAGTTCTTAGTTTTAATCAACAAAATGCAAATTACTAGACGTTTTTATTGCTATTCGTAATTTAAACGTATTTTCAGTCTTTCCCGCATTTATTTGAAACTTGTGGAGGAAATTGTTTAGGCACTTTTCAGTTGACTTTAATAATTTTTTAAAATTATTATTATATAAAAGCTTAATTGATCAATTACAAAATATTTTTTTCATATATATTTCAATTTTTCAAAAATAATTTTTGTCAATTTCTATAATTTTCAAAATTTCGAATGTAACAAGTTCAACTAAGCTAAATATATTTACACACTAAAAATTAATGTAAACGTATTGCACTTCGACTTCAAATTATGATCTATAAAATGCCATCAGTGACCGTTCAACCAGTACATACATACGTACATATGTACAAAATAAAAACATTCAGTCATATCAAATTATTCAATAAGGTATCGATGCATAAATTCTTTTGTAAATAAGATGAGATGACGTATGATTGGAGCCCGAGTCTACTTCAATAAGGTCCGACTGAGCGAGAAAACACAGGCTAAAAGATTGTGCAGAAGGGAGATGAAATGTGATGTATAGAAAGCTTCGATTTTATACAGATGTAAAAAAGACCTCCAACGCGCCGGATTTGTATGGCCCACCTATGGCTTTTACATATAAATTACGTAAATGAAAAGTAATACGTGAGAATATAGCAAAATGAATGGATTTATGAAATAAATGGATAGAGGAAAGAACCGTATTAGATTTGAAAAGAGGGGAACATCTACGAATAAATTTTGTGCGTGTAGTAAAAAAGAAGGCAAAGGGAAAAAATATACCATGTGACAAATTACCTGAAAACAGCATGAAGTTGCTAAAATAAGGAAATGTCGGACAAATATATTTATGTACACAAACGACCGCATAAATGCATTCTAGATGAAGCTTCGGTTGGATTTGGTCATGTCTCGTTTACCAAAGAATAAGGGGCTGCAGGAAAACACCTCGCTTTCATTTGAAATGCTAATGAGAAGCTTGTAAAGAACCTGGACTGGTTCTCCTGTGCACATGTATTGGGAGGTTACTATGGGGTTTCAGTCTTATAGAGGGTGTAAAGTGAAAATGAGATTGCATACCGAACATTGGTATATAAGGGTTTCATGTGAAATAAATTAAGGAATTTTTTAATAAGAATAAAACATCTTTATACGATTCGCTCTATTCATTGCACTACACTGTGTAATAAACAGAGTTTCACACATAAATTTGTGAAATTCATTTTAATGTTTGTAATAAAAACGCAATTCTCTATTACATGAATTATATTAGATATAATCATTTCCTATATATAAATATATTCTTATACTTGTTATTTTGCAGTAGTTGTAGACAATTCTCTCTTTACCAATAACTATTGTCAATATAGTAATTGCTATTATGAATAGTAAAACACGGGAATTATTACTTAAAACATAGTCGGTTTATATTGCTCAACCATTTTGCTATTCTGATTTACTTTAGATACTAATTTTTGTCGTACCATTTTGAGATAACTAATGCGTATGTATTAAATAAAATATTTTGACTATGTAAAGAATTTCATCGGCTTAAATATCATTATCTACTAATTTTGTAAAACTGTAGAGTTATATAATTGTTTAAACAGTTTTCTTTATTCTGGTCAATATTCGACCTTTGGAAATGAGACTTACATATCATTCGAAAGAAAGGAAACAATGTTTTAGGTATGCGTTTTTTTCATTTATTGGTTCTAAATAGTAGTAATATGTAATCTTCTTCAATAAATTTGAAAAATTTAGTATTTGCACATCGTTCAAAAAATCGAAAATACACATCGATTTGAATATCTAAATATTATGATGGTTTCATCATTTTGTAGTGAGGATACAAAACAATATAAGACATGAAGAGGAAATTAGAAGAGTCGAGAAGACAGAATATTATATTATACAGTAAATAATTAATTCCTAAGAAGAATGTTCAAACTATGCACAAGAAAGTATTTCTAATCATGCTAATCTAGGCCAGTGAAAGTTAGATATACTTCAATTAACTACTCAACGCACAGAAAATAAATGCAAGGTACAAACGACAGAAAAGTAAAGGGAATTATAGGAAAAAACAAAGAAATTAACGATAAAGAAGATGGATAAGTATCAGTTTGGTGATTTTGCTACTCGATAAAAATGATAAATGACGAATATCATTGAAGACAATATGATAAGCAAAGATAACATGAGAGAAAGCGCGAGAAATCCTAAAGCATCATCAAACAATTTAGCTGTAAAGAACCTACAAGGTCACAAAATGTTTGCAAAAATAGCAGAAAAGATGGTGAAAAGCATAAAAGATGAAAGGAATTTATTTATAACAATGAACTATTTGAAATATTTAAATTAAGTAATTGTATTGTGTTCTAATGATTACATCTTAACAGCTTGCGGTAAACAAGATTTTATAATTATGACTACGTTACTTAGATTTGAATTGTTGGTATAGATAACAATTAGAGATTATTAGCTTGTTTCTGTAACATTTTTATTCACTTTGAGGTCACCTAATCACAATTGTAAATGCTTAATTGGAAAGAAATTTTATAGAACTACACTATTTTGATTGTGAATAATTTTATTGTATAGACGAGACTTGAAGGTGATAATTTCACTACAAAATTTAGATGATTTGCGTGATTCTAGAAAGACTTTCTTGTAAATTTAGAAATATACAGATCTGAAATACGTATTAAAACAGAGAAATGTACGACAAATTTGAGTTTTTAGTTGATAATATACAATAGTACACTACAAACTACGAGGAGCTATATGTGGTCGTTATTGACTTTGGGGATACTGTTGAAAACAATATTACTTAGTCTTATTTTCAAAATAAACTTTAGAAGAATTAAAAACCAGACGTCGCATTTTCAAATGCGAATTTCTGTTTGAATATGATACTCCCGATTTCAGAACTCCGAACTAACAAGCAAACTTTATCGCGTATACTTACAGATTTACTTTAATTAAGTGTATTCATTTATACATTAGTATTTATTTTTTACTTTTCTCGTTAGTTACTGAATTTAGAGCAAGTACTTATTACTAGAACAAATATAAAAGCAATAATAACATTGTCTCTTTCGTAGAAACATAATGTGAACAATAATTTGGTGAACAACTCATCTATTTAATTTATTACCATATATGTCCGAAAGACCAAAAATTAGTATAATATTAACAAACTCAAATTTATAATGGAAGAGATAATTATAATCGTAAATTTTATTCGACTTTTTGAAATAAAAGGTACTAGTTGAATTACTTCTTGTTTTGTCATCTACTTCTTTTTACCCTTTACAGGACATCCTAGAATTTGTTAATAACTGTTTACCAATTTCTTCTACAGTTTTCGGTCCTTTGTCATTTGTTTCATTTCGTTTAATGTTTTATCTTTACTTTTTCTTAAGTTAATTATCTGTTATATCCATGTCTTTTTCGGTCAACCCTTTTTCTTTTTTCTTAGCCTACTTGATTCCATTACCTTTTTGGATAGCCTGTTCTCATTAATTCTTATGACGTGCATACCAATTTAATTCTAATTGTTCTACTTTTAGGAATTTTCTTATATTTACATTTATTATTTTGTCCATTTTAGTTTTCCATGGTACACTTTCCAATGTTTTCATGTTTGCTGCTGAAATTTTGCTTTTGAGTTTTCCTCATCCTGTCCTTGTTTCACTTGAGCATATTATCTAGTTTCTAGTTTCTAGTAGTTTCACTTGCCATATGTTTTATTTTGGTTCTCTTCTCTATGCGTTCTATTGATAATCATAATCTTTGCTTTCTCCTCTATTCCTTCCGTCCAGATATCTATCAATTTATTCAGCCTTTCTAATGTTTCTGTAATATTGTTTCATTATTTGTGTACATCAGATTATTTAGTGTCATTGGTGTGTATTCAATTGCTGTTTGTAACAAATGTGACTTCCTCCTAATATCTTCGACGATTCTGTCCATCTGCCTGATTGATCCTTTTTTCATTCCTAAATCTTCTGATGTAGTTTCGTTTACTAACACATATGCTGTAATTTTATTATACATACTCTCAATTGGTTGATCTGGTACTTATATTTCTCTTAAGCACTTCCATAAGATTTTTCTCCCAATGGAATCTAATATTAGATCTACGAAACTAATCCATAATTCTGTATTATTTCTATCTTTCCATTAATTATACTTTTTAAAGTTAAACATATTGTCTGTACTTTATCTTCCTACTCTGAATGCCGCTTGTCCATCTTCTATTGTAAGCTGACTTGACATATATTTCTTCCATATTGTTTTCTTCAATTTTACTTGTGTTATTTTCTTATTTCACCAATTTCTTAATGTTCTGTGTAGCTTTACTTATTCCGCATGTTTCTCTCTCTTTTCTGTATGTTTTTTCCTAAAAACCGTCCCATAGTTCCTCAAAGTTCCAGCTTTTATCAACTCTACTTGTTTGAGTATTGTCATTCATCTTGTATATTCTTATTTTAGAGTATTCTTCAATGACTTTTTCCAGTAATTACAAAATTACAAAATAATTTTTTGAAATTTTTAGTAATCATACAATAATAATAATAATAAATATACTTTATTGCCTATCAGGTAATACCCAATAGCAGCACAAACTAAATTATAATATGAATATAATTCATCACATAATGAATTTAAGAAAGAAATAAAATTTAAATAATGATTAACATAAAAGTATTTGAATAATCTCAAAAAAAAATCAAAAAGCGAACAAATTAATTGAATTTAATCCTGAACATAAAACTTGTAAATGAATGACATAATGATGCCTACATGTATTAGTTCTTAGTTTATCCATAACAAACCTCACTCAATATATAGCAGACAATCATGATAGATTGAAATTTACTTTTAATTTAGCGAAACTATTTCGTGTACACATCGTATCTCTTTTCAAGAAAAATTTTATCCACGGTATTATTCTCTAATACTTCTACAACAATATCAACGCTGAATACGCTGTGAGCCAAACTTATGAGTCAAATATAACAAAACCAGATAACAGACCCATACAGTAATTATCCTGTAAACAAAAGTATAGAAGAACTTAGAAACAGGTACATTGTTAGAATATCTCAACAACTTAATTATGAAACCCAAAACCTTGGAAACTTAATTACAGATGGAATCAATATGATTGTTAAACGACCTATTAGTGACAAAGATAACACCAAGGTTCTTAATTACGAGAGCAAGCTTGAGGACATGATATTTCATTAAATAGGAATAAAAAATGCGATGCGTTTTTCCACAATATCTCATAAACAAAATTCAGATGTAGTTGGCTAAGGAGTGACATAAAACATAAAATTAAGAGCTGATATATATGTAATTCAACATAATTCGCAAAGTTAAATACGCTTGTGAATAATTCTATATCATCGGCATAAGTAACGAATGTAAGAGATCAAGAGATGAGAAGTAATGGATCTAAGTTTGAGTCTTGAGGAACACCGGAAATTGTAATCAGTATCTTGAATTGTATTAACATAGCGTGTCCTCAAATTGTAGTAAATAATCACGACTTCAAACGTATATGAAGTTAATTTTTTGAGTAAATATTTCTTCATTTTATGTATTTTTTACTTCTATAGAAATTGATATTACGATTTGTGATTATAAAAGATGAAATTAAGTTATATAATGCAGATTCTGTCTTTATTGTAGGTAATCCACTTGTTTACATTACAAGATGGTAATTTAGTAGCAGCATAAAAATATTTCCCATAGATATCACCGAAGGAAATAGGACAACAGGTGAATTTATTATTTCTGTTGCTTAAATTCATGTAGTTAAATATGCCGTAGACTTTTTTATAGTTCAATAATTTAGGAATGAAAAAATAGTTACTGAATATATTAGAATATCTAATAGCTCGGAGCTGAAATTTTATTGCTAAATCTCTCTCACAATTTCGTATTATATTCGTACCGGTTATATTATAGTTAATGATTGTATTTCATCTAAAATTAGTGCATAATTATAGAAACGATCTTCACGATCTAGAATTTTAACCTTTTTATAATGAAACAAATGATGACTAATGACAAGAAGATTTCTTCAAATAAACTGATGATTATTAATTTATCTATATGCGTTGGTATTAATATAGATAGAATATTTTTTTAAGTAATTTATTTAGGTAACAATCTATTATATCGATCAAGCGAAAATATAATTAAATTTTAATTAGAGCTCATTAAGTGTTAAAACTAACAATTACTTAAATTTTGGAAATATTTTTTCTAATTAATTTAAATTAATTTTAAACATATCCGTGCAAAAAATATTTTATTTTTTAAATTCGTGTATAAATTTAAAATGTGTTTAGCGCTGTATTACATGTTGCAAATATGTTGGTAAGTATTGTTTTCAGAAATTTTGTGCTCTTATTAAATTTATGTCCTTTCTCTCGTGGACCCAAATTGCTTCGATGTGTAATAACGTTTTAGATTTCTTTTGTACCAATTGTTATAATACCTAGCACTTATATACACTATATATGTACAAGACTTGTTATGAATAATACCAATTCCCATCAGTTGATCAGACTCAATATTACTACTTCAATATTTTGTGGTTTCATTTACAAACGACAACGAGGAGATATGTACAACTTATCGACTTTGGGTCAGGCTAATTGATGAGTAATGGTATTATGCGGAACGTGTCTTAATCAGCACACCTTGTCGATAATAATTGCTTTTATCCTACTATCTGGCAATAGCCGTATATGTTCACACATCGCTGTTCCCATGTCTAGTAATAGGTAATAGCTTATTTATTCGTTGTACGTTTTTAGAAAGCGATATATGTTGGTACTCTACTGTACGTCCTTCTCCTACAAATATAGTCTCCTCCACTATTCTGTCCTTTCACTTACTTTAGAGGGTGTTAAAAGTAAGTTTTTGAAATTCCATTATCTGCGTTTATTTTTAATAATATATATTATCATTACCTTGTTTTATGACTTGAAAAATTTATTAATGGACATTTATAAAAAAATTATCGTTGTTCGAATTTTTATCATAATAGTTTCTTTTTGTATTATTTCTGAGTTATCCCCCAAACATTTTATATAATACTTAGATCCAGAGGCGAGAATGGCTAACATAAAACTCTAATACATTCTTCACTAAAACACCAGTATTTCAGTAAGAGTATAATCAATGTCTGTTTTCCATTAATCAACAAGGAATTAATTTGTTTATTATGCAATAGGGTTACCCAAACCATCACTGCATTGCTATGATGCTGAAATCGTGAACGAACACCTGTCGAATCCATCTAGCACGAAATGTATAATATTTTGTTCTAGAAGTTATGCGTCTCCAAAAACCCCTTTATGGTTGATAGACATCAGCGGAATTAAGTTTTCTACCTAACAATAAAACAAACGACCGGTGATTTTCTTTTTGATATTTATAACATAATCTTCTTCAATTTCAACGCATTTATTACCTGTGTAGCAATGACTTTATTCCATACGAAAAAAATTATTTCCGTTGGTCTTTAAGATAAGCATTAATCGTTCCTTTCAATTGGTTATTGTCTGCAAAATGGCGTCCTCTATGGTGCTTATTCAAGTTTTTAAATAAAAAAAAATGGAAGTCCAAACTATGTAATGGATGGTCCAGAGGATAGAGTGAAAGAGAACTTCTTTGTGACGCAAACGTGGATATTTTTTATTAATATCCGTACGTAATTTTAGATAGTTGCTGTTCTGCTTGTAGACCTCTTTGACGTATGTTCAACAAGAATAGCTTTTGTTTAGCCACACAAGATAGTAGGCTACCATTATTTCATTATAAAATATGACAGTCTCATCCCCATAAACTGCAATCATTCATTCGGGAATAATCTGTGAAGAAGTGCATTCCTTTGTCAAAAATTTCATGAAACTACAATGTTTTAATTTCACAAAACTTTTTTATTGCAAAACACTTTATAGTATAGTAAAAAATCATTAACGAATTGAAATGCAATTTGTCATATTTTATATTTGTCTCTGTAATATATTACTATAAATTTACAGCATTCAAATAGAATATAATCTAGATATCTTATATAATACATTACGTCGGACACTACAAGAACACAATATATCAGATTTTTTAATAGGAACCTAACAATTTTGTTTTTTAATACGAACGCACCCTTGAGCGTATTTCATGATCCGTCAACAACAAAGCATCAGCCAAGATTAACACTTTTATCATAATGAAATTCACGAACGAGCAACGTTTCGAAATGATTAAAAATTACTACTGCAATTGTGGCAAATTTTGCGTAAAGATTATGGTGGTCGCAAAAATCATGGCTGTTTTATAAGCGTGCTATATTAATATTTTTAATATTTTAATTTGTTTTCTTATAGGATAAAAATTCGAAAAAGTCAAAATATTCACTATTGAATGTTCAGAAACATTGTAATCACCGGGAGAAGAATAATGAGAAATTTCGCTATATTCTGCAATATTATTATGATACGCTGCGCAGGCAAAAATTGCGGCTGTTGCGTAAATTTCAATGTGCCTCAGTTCAAAATGAACTACATCAGTCGATTCCACACCATTCGTGGGACTTGGCCATCTCTAACCACATTGTGGCAAATTTTGCGTAAAGATTATGTGACGTAGGTTTCTGTAACAAAAATCATGAAATATATTACATATCAGAAATACTACAGGTTTTATAAGAAAAACACGTCATATTGTGGTATATTAATATTTTTAATATTTTAATTTGTTTTCTTATAGAGCATGTATTAATACGGTTTTAAATAGTACCATACAATTTTTGTATTTAGCATTTTATCTTACAGTAACTACTTGAATTGTTGGAAATTTCCAAATGTAAATTTATTGTTTCAATATTATAATCAATAAGTTTACGAGTTATCGTAATTATCTAGATTTTACTTAATTGCAATTGAAAGGAAGTTGCTACCACTTATCACTGTATCATTGCTACTAGAGACAAACATATCTAATATTTACAATCAAGTTGTTTACAGCTTCATCAAAATTTTAACTGATATCGCTCTTAAACTGAATTTTGTTAGTATGTATGTATGTATGCAAAGGTTTCATGGTTTTTATTGTAAAAGTAATAATCATTAATTATTTATTCAATTTTTTTGTGAATAAATGAAGGCGACATTGAAAATGTGATCTAATTAGAAAATTGCTTGACGATCCGAATTATAAGATACCTGACATGATTTTGATTTTGTCTTGCACTCATGAAAATAAAGCATTTGGTCAATGCAAAATTCATTCATTTAACTACCGTTTTTAGTCATATATAAGATATGCACCGAGCAGTTTACCAGACATTTAAAAATTGTTAAAAGGTTACTTCAGTAACTAATATTTTTGACTCAAATGGAAAAGTAAACACAACACTTTGTTCTTTCAACATATTTATGTCTTCAATAGAAGCAGTTTCGTGTTTAAAATCAAATTATAACTTAATGCAAAGATCTTCTTTGACATAAGGGCGAAAGTGGACTACTTAATTGTGTATATATAAACTAGTGTGATAATTGTACATTTATTTCTCAGGTAGAGGCGATATCATTTACAAACATCGCTCTAACCGGCATTCAACAATACATCTGTTCACTAAGCAAATAGCGACATCTATATAAAAACATAAATAAAGCAGAGTTAATAAAAACTACTGCAAGAAAATCCTGTCAGACAATCTAGCTTTGCATAAGTTGAGATTGTCTACAAGTTATATGCTTCTTGTGTTGGTGAGTGTTGTTATCGAAAAGATATATTATGAAGTTATATATAATAATAACTTTATTTAAATTTATCAAGCAGAATAAAATGCAAACGTCCCAACGTACATAGATACATTACAGCATGTGTATCAAAATACCATATAATATATTTTAAGGTAGAGAATTACGATAATATAAAGAATCCAGAGCAAATCATACGTCCGTCTCTCGGGTAGAAGTAAAAGCACTTATACAACAACATAACTACGTATATAGTTGTGTCTTTTCGGAATTCTACGAATAAAATAAAGTATTTTAACATAGCTCTTTGTAATTCTTATATGATCCTTTTTTATCCATGCCCGTGTGCGAACATGAATGCGCAGTTGTTTTTTTTCGAAATTCTATATATCAATCAGAAAATAATATTGAATAAACTGTTTGTCATTGTTAAAAGAAAAAAAATAGTTCCTTATTTTGAAATTCGCACAATTCAGTGAACTTTTAATTAAATATAATTTCTTTGTTTAAAAAAATAATGTGACAATTTGTGTTTTCCTCCTGTATCACCGTATTTTTATTTTAGCAAACTATTGATTAATTCAACTTGTGAAAAATGATATTCAGTAGTTTGTTGAATTAAGAAATTTCTTTTTTTTCAGTGTGGGAATGCCGATTATAGCAATATCAATTAACGACGTTGAACTATATTTTGTGATTTCTTGATTTTCATGTAATTAAATGATATGTAACTGTTTGACACAACGGAAGGAATTGAAAAGATCACAGCAACAGAAAAACATTTACGAAGAACGGTTTTCAAATGCGAGAGCATAAATATGTGGCAAGTCAGGACGACTACTTCGAAATAGATTAAATCCTGTTTGTAATTTTAGTAATATCTTTATGTTTGTTCATTCACTATACGAATAGACTAAACCCCGTATATTTTAGACATGTCACGATTGATTTCATTGACATAGTTTTTTATCGCCCAATGTAAGTACTGTAAACATTAGATAAGATAATTTTACCAAAATACTTTCTGGGTTTAACTGAATTTGCTTTGTTAAAGGGAACAGCATAAATATACATACTTAGAAGTTGTTTAATACTGATATTACACATGTTCAGTATTTTTTATTTTCCTATGGATTAAATTGCTAAATATTTGAGAAAAAGTACAATGTATATACAAATATTACGATTGTAGTATGCTTAATTATAAAAGATATAATATATAATCTTGAACACCATTCTCATCCACATATATACATACATATATTTAATTATGGAAGCGCGTGTTTAAATAGCCGCTATACATGACAGTCATTATGTTAAGGTCAAAAAGAATCGTTAATAAAAGGTTACATCAAAGTTTTTTCTAGCTGAATTAACGACAAATACAGGGTGTCTATAAAAGAACTCCGGGGTTTAAAAAATTAATATTTTTTAAACTATAAAAGATAGCAAAATTTGATCAATTCCTTTGAAACAAGCAGCTCAAAGAGTTTTACTCATACCAATTGGGAATGTTTCTCTCAACAGTTGGCAGCGCTGCGGAGCGTTGACCTTGAAATGACGTAGAGGCTGCGGCAGGCAGTCAGTGTCGTCTGGACTGCCGCGCTATGGCGACGCCTCAACAAAAGGCTCAATGTGTTATTTGGCTGATAGAAACTAATTCTGTTGTTACTGTACAAAGAAACTTTCTACGTAGCTATGGTGTTGACCCGCCTACAGACAAAACAATTCGTCAGTGGTTATGTGCGTTCAAGGAAACAGGAAGTGTTTTGAAGCAAAAGTCGCCGGGTAGGCCGCGTGTGTCTCAAGAAAATGTGGACAGAATCCGAGCTTCATGCACTCGAAGCCCTAAGAAATCGTTAACAAGACGCAGTCTGGACTTGGGGTTACCAAGATCAACAGTCCATAAAGTAATTCGTAAAAGACTTCGTTTAACTGCCTACAAGATACAACTTTTACACCATATCAAACCGGCAGACAAGGTTAAGAGATTCGAATTTTCTGTTTCCATGCTGGATAAAATTGATGAAGATAATGATTTTTTAAAAAGTGTGGTTTTTAGTGATGAAGCTACTTTTCATGTGAACGGAACTGTAAACAGGCATAATTGCAGAATTTGGGGTTCAGAGCCGCCCTATGAGTTTATTGAGTACGAACGTGACACGCCCAAAGTGAATGTTTGGTGTGCTCTTATGCGTGACAGAGTCATAGGTCCCTTCATTTTTGTCGAAAGGAATATCAATGGTGATGTCTATTGTGACATGTTAGAGGAGTATGTTTATCCTCAGTTGGATGACATTGAGGCGGAGAAAGGTTTAGTTTACTTCCAACAAGATGGGGCGCCGCCACACTTCAGTTTGCGTGTGCGTGAGTCACTGGACGCTCGTTTCGGCAACAGGTGGATTGGAAGGGAAGGACCTATTCCATGGCCACCAAGGAGCCCTGATATGACTCCGTTGGACTTTTTCTTCTGGGGGCATATCAAGAATCTTGTGTATGCAGAGAAAATTCGAAATGTTCGCCATCTCAGGGAACGAATAGAGAATTGCGTGGCGTCCGTTCCCCCAGACATGCTCGCCAGGACATGGGAAGAGGTAGAATACCGTTTCGACGTGTGCCGTGCCACTCACGGAGCTCACATTGAACTTCACTAAGTTGTTAAAAAATCTTGAAAATGTAAGCTTTCTAATCATGTATAAAACATGTATGTACGTTTTTTACTTTATTAAAATATTTTGTCTTAAAACCCCGGAGTTCTTTTATAGACACCCTGTATGTCATAGAAATAAATTAATTTATGATTTTAAGTTCAATCGGTTAAAATTTAGGCTTTCGGAAAATGTTCGTAATCGACCTATTTTATTGGATAAATTTAAAGAAAAGGTTTTTATGATCAGCGCGTGTTTATAGCAAAATTCTATGATTATTAATTATTACTAAACTTCTGGATTATTTTTCGAAAACCAAGAAGTAAAATGGTGTTATTATATTATAATTATTATAAATGACTTGATCAATTTATTTGTTTTATTTATTTTTTTTATAATTTTAAGTGCAAACACAATTTCGTGAGGTTGGATCCTATAGCAGACAGAAGACCCAGCAAAATCCGTAGGAGCTCTATATTTGTTCATGATGACAGATTTATTGTTAATGAAATTCTCCAAAACGGCATCTTCATCTAAGTTTAGGAAACTTTCGTTGAAACAGAAAGCAGAAAACCAACTCGATGATCAAAATTTCTCAGACGGCAATTAGTAGAATATCTTCGCCTTGATTAAAATCATATTAATTGGAAAATAGAGTAATAAGAGATTCGAATTCTAACTATATGTTGAGCATATGAGACAACCTCAAGATGCCATTCCCCAAAATGACATCAATCACGTCGAAAATTTTCTGAGATGTTTAGGGGATCATGAGAGTGAGAAGAAGCTACGCACATTATTATAGACGGCAATTATTGTGTGTTCATTGAGCTGTATCAAAATTAGTTGTTTTTATTTTAGTGCCTTTAGAGTAAATTAACACAAAATAGTCCAGTTACTATCTATATACATACAAGCGCATGTAACTAAAAGATTTTCACTCAAAACTTGGAAACATCATTAAAATGCAATTTTGACGAAACGAAATACTTTTGTGCCCATGGCATGGTTACTGGCAAAGACTATTATATCATCGATTATTATTTTTGTATTATGTCTAGTAGTTGATTATTTACATTTGGTTATATTCGGTCATTATATAACATGAAATTTGTTAGATGTTACATTTACTTAATGTTTGTTAACTATATCCTCCAGACAATACTAAATAGTATACATTACTTGTCTGAGTCTAAATATGTCAACATATTTGTCAGGTTTCGGCCTATGCCACTAGCATATTGACATATTCAATTCTCCAATTTACGTTGTCCAATCTTTGGGTCGTGAAATGAAAGGAAATATAAACATTAGTGGTCTGTAATCTGTCTTCAATGGGTGAAATATTTTGTTGTTTGTGAAAAATTTTCTTAGACAGCGAAATATATATGTAACACATGGATCAATAAGTCCCGAGACTAACAATGAAAACAACATTTTTTTTGCAAAATTTTTTTTTATTCATCAACATAATCACCTTTTAGGGTGATACAATGGTTCCAACGCTTTTTCAATTTTTCAATACCATGTTTATAAAAAAATTTATCTTTCGCTTCAAAATAAGCTTCAGTTTCAGCGATGACCTCCTCATTTGAGCCAAATCTTTTTCCCTGGAGCATTTTTTTAAGATCAGCAAAGAGCCAGTAGTCACTGGGGGCTAAATCTGGCGAATATGGGGGGTGGGGAAGCAGATCAAAACACAATTCGTTCAATTTTGCCATTGTTTATATCGACTTGTGGCAGGGTGCATTGTCTTGGTGAAAAAGGATTTTTTTTCTCTGCATGTGCGGTCGTTTTTTTGCGATTTCCTCCTTCAAACGCACCAGTAAGTCAATATAATAATCACTGTTGATCGATTTACCTTTTTCGAGGTAGTCAATGAAAATCACGCCATGTGTATCCCAAAAAACTGACGCCAGGACTTTGCCAGCTGTCTGCTGCGTTTTCGGACGTTTCGGACGGCTTTCGCCAGCTGTGCGCCACTCAGATGACTGCCGCTTCGACTCTGGAGTGTAGTGATGTATCCATGTTTCGTCCATGGTCACGTAACGACGCAAGAAATCTTTTTTGTTGCGAGTAAATAGCGATAAACAGCTTTCTGAATCATCGACTCGTTGCTGTTTTTGTTCCATCGAAAGCAGTCGCGGCACCCACTTGGAAAAAACCTTTTTCATGCTCAATTTTTCATGAAGGATAGTAAATACACTTCCATATGATATCTGTGTCATCTCAGCAATCTCACGGAGCTTCACTTTACGATCTTTCATTATAATTTTTGTCACTTCACTCACATTTTCCGGTGTAACGGCTTCCACAGGTCTACCCGAGCGTTCCGCGTCATTTGTGTCGGTACGACCACGTTTAAACTCGGCAAACCACCGATAAATCGTTGCGTTTGATGGATAAGAGTCCGGGTAACATTTTTCAATCCATTGTTTTGCTTGCGTGGTGTTTTTACCCATTAAAAAACAATGTTTTATCGGAACACGAAACTCGTTTTTTTCCATTGTTTTGACTTTACTCCAACCTCGATAACTCAGCTGTTTCTGGTGTTTTTACACCATTAAGCAAAGGTTACAGACGTGGTTACTGGTTTACTACGAGCGCCATCTATGGGTTAGTCTCGGGACTTATTGATCCATGTGTTATTTGTTATCGATACAAACTTATTCAGTCGCTGTGTGAAAAAAGGTTGAGCAACGCTGGTCTAGTTAAATGGAATAATAATATCATGAATGCATTATTAGTAAAAAAAGATTAATCGGAACGAATTCATGAGCAAAATACCATTTCAAAGGGAAAGCCAGATCAGAAATGTGATAAATTTTATAATTTCTCATATATTTTTATTGAATAAAACTTTAGAAGACATTGAATTTGTGAGATCTTGAAAACAAGAATTTCCCACGTTTTATTTTTATTTTTTGTCATAGAACGATTCACTTTCTTGTATCAATGTATGTAATAATTAGTATAATTCGAATGTTCTTTATTTAACATATTCAGAGTTTGAATCGTGTTTAAAATATTGCTTCCGGCGATGGTGTGAAACAGTTAAAATTATTTATTAGGAAGCGTGGAAAGTTTGCGTTCAACTGAATTTGTGAATTGCAATAAATTATTCGGCAAATGTTAATTATGTATATTCATTTATATTAATTTAGTAATATAGTTTTAAGTTTTTAAGTTTGCAAAATATTTTCATTGAGCTTTCGTGCATATTAAAACAGTTTTAATTGCATTAATAACTTAATTAGAAAATAATTTTATATGGACAATTATTTATGTTCATTTTAAGTCAAAAGTGAAACACCATTTACGGAATAGTGTAAAAATAATTCGTTTTTGGAAACAATGAGGGAAAGTGGCTTGAACGCATTTCATAATAAAAGCTTTTTCGTTATCATTTGCCTTAAAAAAAGACAGATACAGGAAATTCTAAATTAATCCATCATTTGTAATAGATATTATAGATGGTCGTAGTGCCTAATTTTTCTTCAATTTATCTATGCGTGATATTTCAATTTCCCTTAATTAGCTTGGTTTATCTTCTAATGTATGAATGCACAAAATAGATACTAGACTTTGATTATATGATAAACTTCCATTAAAATCGTGGAAAGTCATGGCCCAGAAAGCTTTTTGTGGAATTTCCATATTGCTTACTGTAAAATAGACATATCATAAAAATCTGTATTTCTATATGATTTAAATTTAATGAAACAACTTTTGTCCTGGCCAATGGGATAGGTACTTCTGTGTATTTAATATGCTATGTCATTAATAGAAATCGATCAATGATACATACTATTCCCGAATATCCTATCACATTTAATTTAATTTTTGCGGATATCGTATGCGCAGTAAAATCAAATTTCTGACAAAGAAACAGAAATTTTCATAAGATGGTACATGTTTAAAAGCTATTTAAGCATTACAATTTATATAAACTTGAATATATATTTCATCCAAATAATGTTTCGAATCCTACATACTTTTACGTACAAGAAAGAAGGAAGTCAGTCTAATACATTGGCATAATAACGAGAAGTACATTCTCAAATCTAAGAAATGACTTTAAATAATAAATAAGTCTATGCTCTAAATACTTTTTTGCTGCGGCTATATATAGCTCAACCTTTTCACAAAAATCATTATGCTCAAGAACTGAAAAGTAACTTTAAAATGTGAAGAAACTATTTTATAAGTAAAACAGTGTTTAGATATAATGAGAGTGTAGTGTATGTATATACATTTTTTAATATTAACATGTCTTATGTTTAATTTTTTTTCTGCATCGGGGTTATTTGAAGCGGTGTAGAAATAATGTTTAAGAATTTTTATTTCTTAAATGGTATAAAATAATTTCACTCGATTATATATCTTCATCATACCATATGATCCTTTAAAAGACAAGAGAATTATTTATTTATTCAAAAGTTTATATAGGCTGTGAATGAGCAGTGACAACCTAAATATAGGAAAAAATCGTAATTTTTTTCCAACCGGTTACCATAATCACTATGTCATTATTGGTATTGACCTATTACATAACAACATAGCGTCTATGTATCCAAATCAAGACGCTAACATATTTTTTATAGTTAAATTGGAAAATATAAATAATAAAAAAAACACTTGCAGACGTTTTTGTCGTAAAAATAAAAACAGTTTTTTACAAAATTCCAGATTAACTATATAGTGCCCCTCTTTCATGCCATATCTCGTTCTTATTTTAAATTTTGAAAACATTATATTTTACATAATGTTTACAAAATTTAAAGCAAGACCGAGATTTGATATGAAAGAGAACACTACGTAAAATATAATGTTTACAAAATTTTAAATAAGAACGAGATATGGTGTGAAAGAGGGCACCATGTAAAATATAATGTTTACAATATTTAAAATAAGACGAGACATGATATTAAAGAGGACACTATACAGTTTCTCTGGAATGTTGCAATTTATTAATCAATAATTTTTGAAAATAGCCATTTCTTTATCACAAAAGCTAATATACTTTGAAATATGGTCAGCAGAATTGCTAACTTATAACGTATTAGGCCAGAAACTTTTTATCACAATTTGTAAAAGCATTACATAACAAATCGTTACCCTTGCGGTGTTAAAATAAAATAGAAAAGTTAATAATTCATTTACAAATTTATTCAGCACCGTCTCTATTAATTAAGTAACGCAAACATGAAGAGAGAAACTTTCTATTAACCATATATGTATCTTTATATTAAGAGTACTATTGTTTCTTATAACATATTTGCTTTGGCGTACCTACGAATTTGCCTTTTCCATAAGTTAATGGACGATTATGTGTTATTATATTTTAACGTACACAAAATTCACATCCACTGTAAGTACCTAACTACTTCTTTTCCAATTATTACGACATAATCTCGTTGTAATATCGCTTCTTGTATACTATATTTTTATTATTAAGATAAAAGTACTATACTTCCATAACTGTTGTTGCAACGGCAATCAATTTAGCTACTTACTTCCAGTTAATACTCAACAGCTTTCAATTTAGAACGATATAATTTCGTTTTATATAACATCGCTATGGACGGGTATATTTTTAAATTATTACTTTTAATTTTAGAGAGCTCGAAATATGGTACTTCCATTACATATAAGGATGTATTATTATGTAAATCATTATTGTATATAGGAACATGTTACAACAGTTACAATCGAAACGAATCAGTGGACTTTAAAAGGAATGTTCCAGTCAGGATTTTTAATAATGGTCAGGTGCACTGGCCAACAAGTAATTGCGAAACCTTGACATTGCCATCGTGGGTTTCACCTGACGCGCTTTTATGTTTTAACCTTCTTAGAACCGACTGCAACCGACTACGAATTGTAAAACGACGTTGATGACTTAACAAGTGAAAAAAAAACTAAGGCAAACACGGCAACGGCCTTGCTTTCTCGATATATTTATTTTAAAATGCTGCAAATGCTCTAACTGGCAGGTGCTTTTGACTGTTCTTTTGTAACCGATATTTATTACCTATGTTTTACGTGTTGTATTTGTATATGTGTATAATATATTTGCGGTTACAATGGTACATTAAAATAGGCTGTTGGGTAATTATTAGTTTCCAATGATTCTTATTTAGAATTTGAACTATTCGACGCCTACTTTAGTTCAAGCAATTTGTTTCACGCCGACTTAGGCCCATTGAAGTATTTGTCATTTTATTTTGTCACTGTACTGTTTTCAATTGATTTTTGTTTTTGTTATAGGTAAGTGCTACAGGAAAACCTCCTGGGTGTTCGTTTTATTAGTAAGTAACTGTTACAAAATCATTCTCGCATAATTGATTCGTTTCAAATTTTTTATTCGTGGTAGTCTAGGCATATACTAGAATTTATTTAAAAAGTCAAATACTATGCATGTTATACTTTAAGAAACACGTTCTAAAACTGCATTATTAAATCACATAAAATAGTAAAATAACACTGCTCTGTCTGTTCAAATATTAATTTTATTGCACTTTGCAGTGACTGTAATTACGATCAACTTGAACATTATTAAATTGTTGAAGGTGGACTCATTGTAGAAGATTTGTTACAGTGCTTTTTTTCACTACGTTAGATAGTGAAATATCACAAAGCAGTATTAATTATTTAAATATAAATCAGAGCTGACAAAATTATTTTAAAGAATCAAGTTCTAATTAATAGATTCTCGAAAAAGTAATTAGCGTTTTATAGTCTAAATTGAGTAATTGTTATTTATATTTTAAAAGAACTTTACTAAGCTCTGTATGTGCCATTTTGTTCGACCTTCTGCCATTTTTATAGCAACATCATAATCCCGTCACTGTAGTATTTTTGTGGTTTCTAGGCGAAAAATTGTGACACGTGATTGTCGCAGGCCTCTTTTGAAATAAACTTAACACCATTCAGGAAGAGACTGAAACAAATAACAATCTGATGGTGCCAGGTCAGGGCTTTATGGTGGATGTGTTAAAATTTCCTAAACATGTTTTCTCAATATTTTATCGTTGCGGAAGATGACGTCCTTGCTGTTGACCGTTTCCGGCTGATTTTTTGAATTGTTTATTACAATCTCGCTAATAATTGACAGTAAATGTTCGAGTTAATCGTTTTACATGACCTCAGCAGCTGCTAATGATGCGCGATGTCCTTTCAATCCCACTAAAAACACTTCACCTTCTTTTGTTTCTATGTGTGATTGATCCGTTTTTCATCGCCTGTGATAACTCCCTATATAAATATCTTAATTTCGTTGCGTTTTTGTAAACAATCACTGATGGCAATTCGTTCGAATAATTATTTTTTTGGTCAAATTCTGACTCAAACATCGAGTTTCTTTTTGTAGCCAACTTTAAGCCAATAGAGTAAAACGGTGTGGTGATAGACATCTAACGCCTTAACGATGCTGTGGTTTCTTATATACCGGTTTTGCTCAACTTTTTCCATAATTTCTACTTTTTTTTTGTGACTGGTTGAACAGTGCGAATAGTATTTTTTTCATCGAAACTTCCAACTAAAACAAGTGAACCAACTTTTGGCTGTTGCTTTTGATAACGTACCGTGTCCATAAATAGCATAAATTTCTTAACAGACCTGCGCAGCATTTGTGACTTCATCGAAATAAAATTATAAGATATAGCAAATTTTGCAGAAATTTCAAGTACTTTCAAGGCCTCTAAATGAGGTTAGAATATAAGAATTCCAACACTTTTTGTACATCTACCACTTTTAACTGCCAGCCTTCATTTGAGGCTAAGTATGCCCCAATGTATCCTGTAGTGCGTGGGATATGTAACTCTACAATCATCTAGCGAAAGAAAGACTCAATTATTATTATTTTATCCTTGATATAAACTAAATTGGTAATAGCTTTCCTAGTTTTATATTTATTATACGCTATATAAATTCTAAAGAATTCAGAATAATACGTGCAATTTGCATTGCAATCTGGAAATTGATCACCCCCTCACTATCATTGAAGAGATCCTTTGAAATAATTTACGCTTGCCATGTAAATTATTTCAAAGGAATGGATTACTGGAATATACATATGTTAAAATATCGAAAAGTGTCGGCATGAAAGAATATGTAAATTGAACCATGTATAAGACATCTAAATGGATTAATGAAGAACTGATTATAAAATTTGAAATCGACTAACAGATTTTAGATGTTAAAAATCGTTTGTGATCTACTACTATTAGAAAAAACAGAAGAGATTAATGTAAATAATACAACGAGGTTTAGGGATTAAAATTGGTTTTTTAAAGTCGAACATGAGTATTTGTGCATTACGTTACACAATTAGGGAATATTCAATGAAATCGATAAAATGAGTAAAGTATCGTGGAACCATGCTATACGGAGACTCAATAATAATTAGCATTTAAGTAACAAATTCAACATTAATGAAGAGATTAAACAAGGATGTATGTATATATATTATCGTTTCTTTTAATCAATATTTGTAACAAAGTCTAATATGTAGAAAAACAACTATAACTTAGAAATATGTAAATAGGCTAATAATCTGTTTTGTCCACCCGCCTGTTATAATTTAGACGACCCTGACGGATTTTCTTGCTACTTCCATAATTCAAAAAGCCAAAAAATAATTTATGTCGTTGGTGTTCAGTTATGATTTAGAAAGCAATGTTTCACAACGGTTCTATCGAAATAGAATTCATAATGGAAGACAAATCTGCTAAAGCGGCGTAATACTTCTAGAAGGACAAACTTCGAAACTTGGAAGAAAATGTTAAAAAAGCCGTACATGTTCCAGCAAAATAACACCAATATTCGTACAGAGGGGATTATGAAAGAAAGATTTCAAAATAATTACATTCATATTTTAGAATGGGCCTGACCCTCACCGGACTTAAATAGTTTTGAAAATGTATGAGGCCAGTGAACAAAATAAACTTAGAATCTATTAAATAATATTCTGACACGGGAATTGAAGTTCACTTTACAAGGAAAGTATAAAAATAATTATTAACAGATATTATACGCATATACTGCGAATTTCAAAACGTTTTTTAGATTCTACATTTGATATTTATAAATTATTATTATTATTAAAAAGAACCCTTTCTTTAATGATACCACCTGCTAGTGGATTCATTTCTTAACAGCAACCTTCAATCCACATATTAGGTGCTTTTTCTGTTTGCGCAATATTTGACACACAGAGATAAGCTGCATATTTTACGGACATCAAGATCCTGCGACAACTGCACTTAGACACTTAGAATTTTTTAAAATTTTTTTGTATAGTTCGAACCTTTACTTCATTTAAATTTAAGCTTTTTTTAAATGCCTTTTCTCCCTTTAACAAACCATCCAAAATTTGTGTTTTTATTTCTAAAGAAATAAATTTTCTTTTAGAAGTTATTTTTTTCTTTTTTCAGACATATTTTAGGACTGAAATTAGAATTAATCTTAAAAGAGGAAAAATTTAACTTGAACACAAACTCAAAATTTTCACCCAAAGTCACAAAACAAGTTTAAATTTTATTTTTATGTAATTCACCATTTAAATACTTGGAACGCAATGCATATACTAAAAGATGCGCACTTAACTCAATTTCAAAAGAAACACATAAAATGTGTTTTCAGAATCGTGATGAGCATTCCCCGAATTATGAGTTTATTTTTGTGTTTATACATGATTACGTCATTATTGTGTAATATAATGTATGTGGGTAATTTAGTTTTCTGTTTTTTAAATAAAAATTGTGTATTCTGGTAATATCCAAGTATGTTATGCAATTTCATTAATGTGTTCGACTGAAACCATTATATAGGACTATTATATATATATATACATATATATATATATATATATATATATATTTCTTTGTTACTTTTAACATGAACATAGATATTGTTATGAAATATGGCTTATTATGGTGAATAGTAAAGCTTCTCACTTGAGTATGAAAAATTCAAAGAATAAATATTCAAGTTTTGTAATAATAATAATATTTATTAACCATCCAACAGAGAACTCCTATAGGGTACACAAACAAAAAATTACAATTACATTGATAATACATATAAAAAAATCAAAAACACAAAAAAAATGAATAACAAATGTAAGTTAAATAAATAAATCAAACTAAATCCAATCAAACACCGCGACGACGCAGTTGGTTGAAATTCCTAGCCGCGTGCGTAAATGGAGCCCTAAACAGAATGTTGGTTCTCGGCGTTCCCATTGCCAAAGGATCACCGAACCTCGACTCCAGGCGTAGAACCGCAAAACCTACGCCAACCAACAGCTCTGGCGCATCAATTTTCCCCGAAATCAACCCAGACATAAACGTAGCACTGACATTCCGCCTCCGTTCTGCCAAGGACCCAAAGCCATGACTAAGTAGAAGTTCTCCATAGTCAGTGTCGTGTCCCAGATGAAAACCATTTTCTTTGAATGATAAGTATTTCAAAAACTTTCTCTCTCTGCACTCGTTCCACGGTATCAATTTGATTATCGTAAATAGGGTACCACACCATTGCAGTATACTCCAGCTTACTACTCACTAACGCACGAAATAAAGAGGATATGTATCACGTGTTTGTAAAGCTGCTGCAAGTCCGCATGATAAGGCCAAGAACCTTTATAAAGAAATATATCCAAAATTTTTAAATTAGAAAAGCGGCAATGATATTTAAATTATAATTAACTTCTAAATTCTAATAAAATAAAATAATACTTTTCTTTAATTTTAACTCCTAAATCTCAGGAAATGTTCATTTGGGCCAGTCGTTATATTGACTTAAAGAGTTATGCTTTTAGAATGAACGATTTGCCCAACTACATATGTATTTTTTTATAATAAAGGATTATGTCAGGGGTTCCAAAAGTATGCGCCGCGACAGTCTCGACAAAACGAAAAAAAATTGAAAAATATAAGATTTTAGACTTAAAATTATCAAGTCCCCAGTTTTGCTTCATATGAAGGACGCCACCGGAAATAATCTGAACGTTAAGCGTGCCTTGGCTTTAAAAAGAATGGGAACCTATGGATTATGTATTTCTGCTTAAGTTAATAAAAGAAGTCACTATCTCAAATTTTAAGTACTATTTTTTAAAAAAAGCTAAAATCTTTTGTTAATAGATACTATTTATATGATTGATTGATGTCTAAATACAATACTCCAATATGTTATAAAACATTATTAATTTATTATCTTTGTAATTATTTTCAATTGATAAACAATAGAAAAATTAAATTAGCTTTTAATATAGAAATTAATTCTTAAATTAGATAAAAATAGATATTTTTTAATAAAATTTAATAATAATATATAATAAGTTTAAACTATGCACACAAATAATTTTTAAATACATCGATAAAATTATTTTATTTTTTCTTAAATATAAAAATAACTCATAATACTAGACAAATAACTTATTTCTTTTAAACATTTTGCGTTTTGTATTCCTTAGTTTATGCACTAATTCCTGGTATATAATTTCTAATCCTCTTCTTCTGCATTCACGTACAAATTTCCATTTATAAATACATGTCTTTATTCACTAATACATGAAGATGTCCCTTTTTCATAATTTTAAATTACTATAGTATATGCTTACTTAGTTTTAATCTTAAAAGGAATTTAATTAAATAATAAAAAAAATAATATGAAATGAATGGAATCTTTGGAAATATTTAATTCCATTCCCACGTATCCCAATGACGATTTCGGCTCATTTCTGATAAATTCACGCACAAGTTCAATGTTACTTTCCGTAACCACAGATTTTTTTGCACCAGGATGTTCCTCGTCATTTATGTTCATACGACCGTCTTTAAATCATTTGTACCACTCAAATACACTCGTACGTGATGAACGTGCACCACCATACACTTGTTTCATCAAATTAGACGTTTCAGTAAACGATTTACTAAGTTTAAAACAGAACTTTATATTTGTTCTTTGTCCAAAATTCACCTTTCGACCAACGCCAAATACACTCTGTTACTTTATGCGCAATTCTCTGCTACTAATGATGCAAATGTCATGGTATTTTGACATAACATTGGTAAAAGATCTACTTTCTGGCGCATATTTTTTTAGTAGATGGCGCCACTAATAATTACTATTTGAAAAAAGTTCGATTTTCTCTGCGACAGACTATATGTATATATACATATACATACACATATATACACATATACATATATATATATATATATATATATGTATATATATATATGTATATATATATATATTGTATATATATATATATATATATATATATATATATATATACTATCGGCCATAAATGCGGGATGACTAGATAAAATACAAAACAGTGGTACACTTTTGGTAAAACAATATATATACGAATATAAATGTAATTACTATTACTAAAATAAACTATATATACTTATAAAATGAAATAATAGCATTAGTTCTATGAAGAAAAATTGGCACTTTTACTTTCGTCAAAATGTCCACCTTTACACTTAATAACTTCTTATAAATTTTGGGTAATTTCAACACAAGTCTTTGAAGAGTATCAACTAGAATATTGCTCCAAGCATTTGCAAAGTGCTCCCACAATTGTTGCTGCGACTTTGGACAATCTCTCACTTCTCTATCTAGCTTATCCTACAGCAACTCGATAGGATTCATATCAGGCGATTGTGCGGGCCGAACTATATTTACAAGAAGTCCTTCTTCTTTTTGTTTCACATAGTCCTTACAAAGTTTGGCGTTATGTTTAGAGTCATTTTTGGAAATGAAAACCTTCTCCTATCAATTTAATTCCGGACAGAAGTGCGTGTTCCTTTAAAATTTTCAAATACCCTTCTTTTCTTAAAAGTACATCACTTTTATGCAAATCTTCAACACCATTAAAAGAAAATGTTCCCCCAAACAAGAACTGAGCCTCTAACATGTTCACCTATTGGCATAACATATTCTGATATCGTCCTTTCGTCAGCTTGTCTGCGAACAAAAACGCGCCGATTACTTTCGAACACTTGGAACTTGTATTCGTCCGTCCACAGAACCCACTTCCACATTTCCACATCCCAATGTTAGTGCTCCTGAACCCATTGTAACCGTTTTTACGATGTTGTGATCGTAGGAATGGTTTACGAACAGCAAATCGCTCTTTTAGTCCCGCCTTTGATAAATTTCTTTTTACGGTAGTCAGCGGCACCGGATTTGCACTATTTTATGTTAACCGTCGTTTAGATTGCAGTACCTTGACTGCATTATATGTTTAATGTTAATTTTTGCGCTATTGTCCAGACTGCTAATTTTTCTTTGTGTAATGTTACTATAGCACTACGAATTTCTGCACTCAATTCCAGTCTTTTTTTGGCATTTTGTATGTTTGTTCACGAATACTCATATTACAACTTACTCGGACAGATTCTAGACGAATATTAAATTTTTCTTAGATTCTGATACCACAAATTCCTATAAATTGTTTCTTAAAACTATTATAATCTTATAATATTAAAAAAACCCTTTAAAATAAATATTTTTAGGAAAAGTATTAATACTGAATACAGGTCATAAAAGGATTAAAGGAAATTATAATATTATACACAACAAATATAATTACATAATTTACATAATGATCCGGATATTATTGGTAAACTACCCAAAAACCCACCAACATCTGTTATTGTAATTGTCCCTACCGAAATCCAGGTATAAAGACAGAGTATGTGATGTCTCATTTACGGCCGGCAGTGTATATGTGTGAAAAACAATAAGAAAATTGTATAGAATGTAAGGTATAACTATACCTTTGTCAGTTGAATGTTTAGAGTGCAATAGACAATACATCGGCCAAACCAAAAGATCGATCGAAACCAGGTATAAAGAACACCTTTCGCACATAAAATTCAACCGACCGGAAAAATCGGGTATAGCGAGACATGTATTAGAAAATAACCACAGTGTTAATATGGATTGTTTACATTTGATAAAGAACGTGTACAATTATCGCGAACTGGACGCGTATGAAAGCATGCACATCGTAAAGAATTCAAGCCATCTGGTAAACGTTAATGACGCCGGCCCTCTGCAAACGCCTCTCTTCTCTCTACTGAAAGACAAGAGGAACAATATCATAAAACACACATAAATCACATTGACACTTTTTGACCATAATAACCTTTTTCAATGTAGTGCATGTTAGTTTAAGTAAAAGTATTTTTTAAAAATCTTGTGAAACAGACACAGTGCACATCTTGGTTTTCAACGGTGCGGATCGCGTACGGAGTTTATTTTTCGTACAATTTTTTTTCGCCGTGTTTTACCAGGTGCGACACTTTGAAATTATCTGCTGATGATGACAACTTGGTTGTCGAAATGCGTATACAGAATTTACAAATAGTTAATTGTGGAAAGGGGTTATATATCAACCTTATTGATCAAATATACCTTTGTCACATATTATATGTGGCTTTATTAAACTATGTATTGTATTATAATATGGAATATAGACATTAATAAATTCATAAAATGTTTCTTGTGATAAAATCAAATAGTTATCTTTAAATATTTTTAAAAAATAAGGCCATTAATTATCATGTATAGTATTAATGAACTAATTTAAATGCCATAAATTTTATTTATCGACCTACATTGTGAGTCATTAATTTAATAAATCTAGTTCCTCTTATAATATTCTTCATCAATTATTCGACAAGATATTACATTTATTATGAATGAGCTTTCATTATAAATTAATCGGGTCGAATTCAAAGCATGTTCTTCTAATACTTCATTTCTCCATAATCTAAAGTCTTAATTGCTTACGACGATATCTACAAAAACAATAAGAATGTTATAACAATTGAATTAGAATGAAAGAAAAACTTGAGTGTAAAACAATACCCAGCATGTTTATTACAACATAGATACACACTCAGGCATATACGGTTCTCACCAAGCATTATCATTCACAAAAGTCAACAACGAATGTGTCACAACTTCCTCTCTATTAGACCCGGATGCGCGTGTTGGCTGATGTTTGCCGATGGAGACAAAACGACTATGTTTTCGTGGCGAAAACGTATACTGTTACGACTATACCGCCTTATGCCTTTTCCATTTGCGATATTTGAGATAGCAGAACAGATGCACGTTTTCGTTCTTGCTTCCGTTACTGCAGAAGACGTCGTATTGGCACAACATGCAACGAAGATACCCGTTGTTGGTACGTGGAATATTTCTTGGCGTGAAATTCTATCAGCGTGCAAAATTTGATAATAATGCTTGGCTTCATGTACGTACACATATTGTGTAAATAGAAGGCTTTAAAAATTCTTTTAATCTGGTTGTTAGTTTGTGTATTTATGATGCAGAAAATTGAGTCTCAGTTTATTCTCTGATTACCGCTTTGGGTTCGAATTTAAATCTGGCACTATTTTGAATTAGAGAGTAACTTGAATATACAAGGTTCCTTTAGAAATAAACTCATTGTGTTTATGAGAGCTACGAGGGAGCGTTTTTATATTCGCGGAATGAGCGGGTTGTAGAGGGGTGAATACGCGCATTGGGGGCGTGGCCTGTGCAGCGACTCATGATTAGTATAAATACGAAGTTTCATTGTTATTAGACAGTTAGTCTTTGAGCTATCGTCAACCAAGTAACATAATCAGGAGTGAAAAGTGAAATATGGAAAAAATCGAATATCGTGCCGTTATAAAGTTCCTTAACAGGCAAGGAAAATCAGTCGCGACCATAATGAACAAGTGGCATAGTTTATTTAAACAAGGAAGGGAATCCCTTGAAGACGACCCGAGGCCGGGCAGGAGCATTGAGGTGACCACGCCAGCACTTATCCGAAAAGTTGAACAAATTGTACTCGAAGATGCTCGACTAAAGAAGAAACAACTCGCAGAAATGGTTGGAGTATCCGATACAACAATTTTTAAAATCCTACACGATCATCTCGGCATGTCTAAGGTCAGCGCAAGATGGGTGCCGAGAATGCTCACGCCGCCGCAAAAACAACAGCGCGTAGAGTGTTCGCGTGCATTTTTGGACCTCTGTAATGAAGACAAAAATGGTGTATTGAGTGGAATTGTTACTGGAGACGAAACTTGGGTTCATCATTATGAACCTGAGTCCAAACAAGACTCCATGCAGTGGCATAAAAAGGGCACAGCACCTCCCAAGAAATTTAAAGTGTCACAATCAGCTGGGAAACTCATGGCAACGGTATTTTGGGACTCGGAAGGAATATTGTTGATTGATTATAAAGATAAAGGTGTTTCTATAACCGGAGAATATTACGCTTCAATATTAGAGCGACTAAAAGAAGCCATTAAAGAGAAAGGACGGGGAAAATTGACAAAAGGTGTTCTGCTTTTGCACGACAACGCGCCCGTCCACAAGAGCCGCGTTGCGTTAGCTGCCCTGCATAAGGTGGGCTTCGAAATTGTGAATCACCCACCCTATAGCCCAGACCTGGCCCCGAGTGATTATTACCTGTTTCCGAAAATGAAAAAAGAGCTGCGGGGTAAAAAATTTACTGCCGATGATGAAGTCAAGGAGGCAGTTTCGGCATATTTTGCAGATAAAGAGAAATCGTTTTTTTTATGAGGCTATAAATAAATTAATTGAAAGATGTGAAAAATGTATCCGTCTTGCAGGTGAATATATTGAAAAAGAAAAATAATTTGGTTTTTTTATTTCCACCTCTTGTCCCCCATTCCGCGAATATAAAAACGCTCCCTCGTACTAAATACTACTGGAGAATTTGATTCGGCAGTTGGAACTTAGAGAAATTTGTTTCAACATTTATAAATTTTTGAAAGCGAGTTTAAAAATATAGAAACGAAACTACTCTCCTATGTCGATATTAATTTAGAAGATACTTATCGCGTATACTACAATAGTTAACACAAGCACATGACCTCTATAAATTTAGTTTATTTACCTTCTGGAAAAGCAAGCATGTTCCTTAATCCCTCATGTCTCTTCATTTAGAAATAATATTCACGATGGTGTCGTTTGCGAGTTCGTATTGATCATTCTTTTATAAGAAAACAAATTACAAGGTATACAGTACCTGACAATTGAATTAGAGCCACCTTGGCTTCTTTTAAATTTATCAGAAATAAAACAAAGACAGACATTAAAAAACAGTGGACAGTATTATACTGACATCCCACAGAGCAACCATAGAATTAGCTGCACGAGAGATGATAATGCATTCAGGTATTCTAAATGCCCGTTAGGTAGCACTGCTATGAACATACTCAAACAAAGCCATACATATTACTAATACAAAATGTTTATTTATGCTTTATAGAAAACATTACATTAATATTTTATTAATCCTCCTTTGACACGACTACTCCCAAAAGACCTCCAAACCATAACATTACCTCCACTGTGTTTAATGTTTATCACTAGATACTGATCTAAATCTTTCTCCCACAAATGTACGGAATTTATTGCTATGAATCTCAAACCTCGATTCGTCTAACCATAGAACTTTTCACTATTTACATATTAATTTGTATGAATATGGGTCCAGGAAAGTCTACTTTGTTTATGTCGGGCGAAAAGATTTGTTTTTTTTGTTTGTTTTGGCCTTTCAGTCCAACTTCTGCTAAATGTAGTTTAACTGTTTTTACGCCAATTGTTTTGCAATGGTGAATATTTTGTGGCAATATCCGGTGTCGCAACTCGGTGACTTCTTGAACATAACAGTCTAATGTACCTATCTTTACTACCTACTCTTGATCGTCCACTGTGATTTCTTCCATTCTTGTGACACTCTGTCGTACGCCATATTCTGAAATTTTAGTCGTCGCGCATATTTTCTTTAGGAAAGTTTCATTTAATGCATAACTATGATCCGTGATCTTTCCTCAAGGGATGATTTCGCAATAAATAACTAACCAAACTAATGGACTAAAACAAATGAAAAGCCAAACCATATGCTTCAATACAAATGCTGAAATATATGCCTATTATACAGGTAATAATTCGATTATGAACCCCAGTGGCTTACGTCCCAAATCATTTTACTTTCAAGATACTACAATTCCTTTTAAAATAATCTGCAAATACTGTTGATTTTCCAAAATTATGTATTTAGTTCCACAATAGTTTTTTAAGAAAGCTGCTATATGACATTTTTATTTATTATTTTTTCATAGTAAATTCCTAGTTTTAAATACTGCTATTACATTTAAGGACGGTAGTCATGCATACATACATAGCTACATTTGTGTGATGTTCTCAGTTTCTCGTAAGAACATACCTGAGTTTATACTATTTTTAAATAAATATAAACATATTAGATGTTAACAATTGTCCAAGCTACAAGGTCAGCAGAATTATAAATAATATGCCTTAGCACAATATTAATTATCATATTTTTAAATTGTATCTTTATTAGGTAAAAGAACAAGTTTGCTTATTATTTCCATTTAATTAAATAAATATGTGCAGTAACATAGACCTGAATACAAAAATAAAACTAGTACCAGGCCTGTAATTATTATTACATTTATAGTATGATTATTAGTTACGTGTTATCACTAATACAAAGTAGAAAATTTAATTAAAAACATGTTCTTTATCGTGTTTAACTAATAATTGGTTTCTTCGTGTTTCCAAAATAATGGCTATAGCACCCTCTAGATCGCAGCAGTGATTTTATTTTCAATAACTACATACATATATTTCTTTCTATACCTTATACATAGATATCCCGTGATATTAAATTAGAAGAGTGGGAAGGGTATTGTAAAATAAAACTGCATACATATTGCTCCATCTTATTGAAAATATTGATCCCTTAAAGAAAGGTTTAGTACTTTCTAAAACTTTAAAAATCGGCTGTAATAGACCTCAGACCTTAACTAATGTAATTAATGTTCTTGGCCAATTCTTGTTAGGCGTTCATTCTTCTTTGAAATAATGTGCTTCCCTTTACCTTATAAATAAAAATATCGTGCTTAATCAAAAAGAGTTATCCTCATGAAATGTAAAACCTGTAGAGCAGAGCATATGTCTAAATTTGTATCAAGAGATACAGGTAATAAACCCAAGAATAACTTTTTCAGTACCCTAAATTAATACTACATCGCATAATAATTACATCAAGATTTTAAAGCGGTAGATAGCTGCAGTTACCTCAAACTTGAGGCTCTGTTAGCAAAATTTAACCCGGAAAATACTGGTCTTTAATTATTTTGATTTATAATTGGTTTTCAATTCTTTGTATTTATTCAGATTTACAAATCAAGAAAACTACAATATACGGAAATAACATTATTGATTGTAAACAAGTTACTTGATATTAAAAATAGTTATTTTTCATTTCGCTCTCAAGGAAATATATTTTAAATTGAAAACAATATGGTTTATATTTCTTTCTCAGAAGCACCGTTGAAAACTATTCCCTTCTGTCTGAATATTATATTCAAGTTTATCACAATTCTGACATTTATTTTATTTCATTTAATCTTTTAAATGACTCTCCTTTAATAGCCAGTAATTATTTTAAGAGATATCATCACGTAAAAATTAAAGCAAATTCAGAAGTTCCTTGACATTCATATAAATACATAAATATACGACTATAGTGTGTTATTCTCATCTTTTCCTTAGAACTTACCTGTGTGACAGTATAGATTATTTCGATATAACACCTACAAATGTGTAAGCAATTAAACGGTCACGAGGTCAATAAGATTACACAGTCTGTCGCAGAGAAATCCCAACTTTTTTAAAATAAAAACAAAAGCTTTCTATTTTGGTAAAATACATTTATTTTATTCAAAGTAATCCCTTTCCACTTCAATACAACACCTTGCACGGTCAATTAACGTGTCGAATGAATTTTTAAGTTAATCTTTAGAGACATCCTTCAAGATCGCTATCGACGCCTTTTCAATGGCTTTGACGTCAACATAACGCTGTTCTTTCATCAGCAAATGTAGTTTGGACAATAGATAGAAATCACAGGGGCCAAGTCCAGTGAATATAGTGAATGGATGATGGTTAAAATGCCATTTGTAGTTATAAAATCAGTAATAAGCGTCGAGCGATGACATACGAATACGTGCCAAAAGACGCTTCGTAACACCAAGACAATATACAGCAATGACTGTTTGACTGGGGTACAAACTCTTTGTGCACTATGCCTTTCGAATCATAAAAACAAATCAACATTGTCTTCACTTTTGACTTCTCCAAACGTCTTTCTTTCGGTCTTTCTTCGCTTGGATGCTTGCAATCAGAGTTATGACGCTTGATCTCTGGATCATATTGAAAACATCACGTCTCATCGCCAGTTACAATAGAATACTTGGAGTATTCGTCCTTTTTTAAGTCTTTAATCAAACCTATATAATGTTGAATTCAGTTAGCTTATTGTAGTAGAAGCTTTGCACAAATCTTTTTCAGTCCCAAATGTTGTGTCAAAATGCGATGAATTGAATCTTTGGAAATATTTAGTTCCATTCCCATATATCGCAATGAGGATTTCGACTCATTTTTGGTAAATTCACGTACAAGGTCGATGTTACTTTCCGTAACCATATATTTTTTTGCACCAGGATGTTCGTCATCATTTATGTCCGTACGACCGTCTTTACATCTTTTATACCACTCATACACACTCATGCGTGATAAACACGCATCACCATACACTTAAACGTTTCAGTAAACGATTTACCGAGTTTAAAACAGAACTTGATATTTGCTCTTTGTTCAAAATTCATTTTTGGACGAATGCCCAATACACACTGTTACTTTATGCGCAACTTTTACTACATTTTTAATTCTTATTATGCAAAGAAAATGAGTTGCTTGTTATTTAGATTTATTTAAACGTATAGGTGCAGAGGCATATTACACTTAGATATAAAAATAATATTACTATAATGTATACATATAATTATATATAAAATTGTGTCCGTGTAATGCTTGACGTATTAGTACGTCCTTCTAAATTTACAAGGAAAGGTGTCATGCTTCTTAAAATTTACAAAGGTCGGCAATAAAAGGTCTTATCTCCTGACTAGAGTAACGTTTTTGTTCAACTATTACTGAGAACACATTCTCCTTAATTAAAATATTTCTATACCTGTTTACCGGACACAATAACTAAAAGCAGATTACTAAACAAGTTCTTATTGTTTTACAATATTTTTGGGCAACCAACGTGGTTTCTTTGATGCACCGCATTTCAAGTACTAGCTTATTAAGGCGGTTCATAAACTTCACGCACTGCACATTCACCCAAGCCACCTTATTGCCTTATTCCCTATAAATACAAATTCTGCTATTCTACTTTTCCCCATTAAATAGCGTTGTTTAAAAATCTCTAAAACATAGTGTACGTCAAAATTTGTAACCAAACGCGTAAAGATGCGTGAGTATGTACATATATAAACCCAAGACTAGCCTTTCCATTATTATAAATTAATTAACTATGACGTATATGTACAATAATTATATCAATAAGAGATAACTGTAATTACCCAAAAATTGAAATGTTAATAAAATTTAACACGGCAGATACTGCTTTTTAATTATTTGAATTTACATAATTAAGAATTTATTCTCTGTTGTTCCAGTTAGTTTAAGTTAATATGTTTTATAGACTTTGGCATTTACAAACTTATAGAAAATAAATAAGGAAAATTGTTTTTTTAAAGTTTAACTTCGTTTTACGATAAATGTTATTCTATGAAAAAATCGAATAATTAGTATAATTCTTAGTTTTTAATATCATAATGTTATGCACAAGATATTTTACTGCTTGTTCTTATAATTTGGTTAACCAAAGTAAATTAAAAATGCTACATATTCGATGGCTAAGAAATATTGAAAAATAAAATTTCTTTTCCGAAAGATTGTATATGCACATTTTATTTTAAAATATATAAACAGGAACATAAAATTTTCAGGTTCCTTTATAACCGGTTAGTAACTTGTACAAGATTCGTAGATTTTGTTTTGCAAGTTGAATTCTTCAATTTAATATATTTTGTTTACTTTAATAAAAAACCTAACGACATCGTTTTAAACATCGTACAATAGGTAACGATTCAATGATTGATCATTAATTAATTCTTAAAGAAAAATGAAGAAGCAAGAAACTGCATACAACATAAAATACGCAGGCGAATAAATAATACAAGAACAGGTTATCCATGCAGTAATTACGTCGCTCTCCACTTTGAAAAGCACCAACCCGCCTAGCGCGCGCGGTGCTAGCAAAGAGTCGGTCTTCTCTTCGTCGCATGGAGACACCCCAGAGACACGCGTTACCATAACGACTTGTTCGGGAACATTCCTTTTGAACTCGCGTATGTGCTCTATAACTCTACCGGTCCTTATTACGAACGTATGATTGTTTTGTAGTTCAGTTAACAAATAAACGACAAATTTTCGTAGCAGTGTAGCGTTTACATTTAACAATGTGATGTTTGAATTATTAGTTTGTTATTTATCGTAATAGCAATTACAAACGGGCGAGTTACCTATAAGTCCTACGCTTTCGTATATTACAAATATAAAATTTAGAATTTTAATGGTGTCCTAAGAAAAATGTACTGAAATTAATTACTTATATGCGTTTTGTTGGTAGTGCATAACTACAAATTAGCATTAGAATTTATTACTTTGGAAAACAAAAAAAAAATCTTTACACTTAGAATAGAAATATTGGATATTGGCAAAGACAATTAACTATTACATTCCAATTACTGGAATTTTTCAAGTTTATTTTATTTGTGATAATTAAAATGGGTAACTTAATTAGAAAGCCAATGGTTCACGTTGCAAACTCAAACTTACAGCTCTATTACAAACAAAATAGGTAAAATACTCATCTTATATTATTCACGTGTGGATGTAGTAAATTGACGTAAGAGTTATAAACATTTTCTCTACTGTCGATTTACAGAAACATCTACATTATTCACAAAGTGGTCAAAATTTTGTGGCACATCAAATACCATATTGACCTTTGGTATATGTGACAACTAATAAACTAAAAGTATAAAATGTATGTAAATATAGTGGTTTCCTTGTTTTATGTGGTATTGTTATATACTATTACGCTCAACAACGTTTAAAAACATATTGCTTTCTAAGCGAGTCATCAACGTTGATATTTGCCCGAAAGCTCGCTCTTTGGCTCTCGTATGACTATCACGATTTGCGTATAAATTCACTCGCTTTAGTAATAAAGTTGCTTCTTTCAACAAAAAAAAAATAGAAAACGGTATTAGAAACTTCATGTAAATAAATATCCGCTGTGTTATTATTTGTGTCGAATGGTGTAAAAGGTATATTCTGATGACAGTTTTGATTAAATGACTGAATTAAATTTACACTACTGTGTAATAACAAAGAAAAATAAACATTTTAACGCCTGTAATATTTTAGTTTTACTTCCATATTAATTTTCAAAACTTACTATAATACTATAGATAAAGTTGATTTAATAAAGAAAAACGATTACTAATAAGCATTTCAAATTTATAATAGATGATATCTTTCACACTTAAAGGATATAATGCTCAAATAAAATCAACCAAAACCAAGCACTAAATGTGGCATAAACACATTAGAAATTACCATAAACACCATTCAGTTGCTATAAGTCTCCATAACTGAACACGTGCTATATTTAAAATTTCATTTGTTGTATATACTGATCAAAGCAATGTAGCAGGTAAATCCGAGACAGGCAGTGCAACAATGATAGATTCGTTTTATAAATCATGTTGGGAATATATAACGATTTACATAAAAGACATTAGTGAACAAAGACGCTCACAAAAGTCATTTTTCATTTGGTTAGTGGATCTTTTTTAGTTGTCCTCCAGCATTGTTTCTTCATGTGGTGAATAGGAGAGAGATGTTTATGGGTGTCTGTCCGTTAATCCAGAGTGGAAACGAGGATCGAAGAAAGAAAACGATTTATAATGTGACAGAGTCAATAATACGATTCTCTAGTTTCTCTTACGATGCTTATTTTCACGGTCATAAAATTTTTTACCTTCAATTAGATAAGGTTTAATTTCTTTAGCATGTGAAGTTCCATACGTGTCTTCTCAATTGGAGATGTAGCCCAAAAATCGATTAAGCAATATACATATATGGAGAAATCATAGGTCAGGATGTATTGAAAATATTTATCTCAATACTCAATTGTTCAATTATCATATAAAATTAAATAAATTATGACTTTCTATAATATAAACATGGAACACTTTATTATTTAATAGAATATTCTTGAATAAAAATTGCAGGCAGACGGTAGCAAGTCGAAATTCTTACTTTTAATAGCTATACCATTAAATATGATGCTATTTCTTTGAAATTAACGTACTTCCTACGTAAATGTAGTAATTAATTATTTTACAAATTTACCAAGCTGATTTATTAGTATAGCTGGATAGTCGTGTCTACCCGACAGGAGCGGATCATCGTGTAGTGAGGAAGGTCGCTCGCAATTCTTCCAATTGAACATTTAACTTTTTACTATTATTTAGTATAACATTAATAATCAGATATTTCTAATCATCTCATATAATTTTTGTTTAACAAAGATAGAACATGTTACTATTAAAGTAACGGCTTCAACCATTAATTTTTTTAATAGCCTTTATTTTCAATCACTATACCACAGCGGTTCGGTATAGAATTCACAATTTTTGTGGCAAATATCCGATGTTTTCCTAAACTTTCTACACTGCCACCCACAGTTGCTCATTATTACAGTGTCTAGTCAGCAATTGCCTCTGCCCTGGACCACCAAATTTTTATAGCAGTTTTCTCAAGTTTTTCACTATCCTGGTTGTATGGTCGTTATCATCTTGAAACAAAAAATTTCACTTTTCCTACTTTATATTTAGGATTGTTGTCATCCCGGTACTTCCAAAAAAGTGGATTTATCACGTTCTTCAGTATGGGAAAATAATTGTCACTCGTCATAGTGCCCTTAATTCAGTACAGTGATCCAACCTCGTAATAAGAAGAATAACCCCATATCTTAATATTTCCTCCGTTATGTTTATGTTTTTAAATTTTTTGTGAAAAATAGCGAATACTGTGCTTTTATTCGTCGTCAAACGTAGTATTTCCATTAAGAATAAAACGTATTAGTCTTTTTCGGAGCTTCCGGGCTGGAACCGCGTCACTGGTATAACTGCCGACGTTTGGTACCCATTCGTATGGGACATCTTCAGGGTAGTATGGACCACGACTGCGGAAGTTTATTGTCTCGTCAGAGCATCTAATAGTTTTTTTATTTCCTCTGTACCTGTCCAATCTAAATGAATGCTAGCAAATATTAATTTTTCGAAGTCAATATAATTTTGTTGTTATTACAAATCTAACAAAACTTTTTATTAACCATTTGTGTTTACTTTTTTGTATAATATTTAACTTTAAGTCTTTTCGTAACAAAAGATTTTTTTCTCGCTGAGCAACTGATATTTTGATTATCTTGAACTATAATTTCGTATTTTCTACCTCATATTTCAACACTATTGTAGCATTTTAAAGCATTCGTTGTCATATTTTGCTAGCGTCGTATTAGTTAGGCAGATTTTCTTATAATTTTTTTCTCCAAAACGTAATTTTTTAATAAAATTAAGAAATTTCTTAATACAATACATTGTCCTCGTCCCCCATGTAACTAATCAAACACAGTTTAATTAATCATTGTGCATAATTTTAAAAATAAAGATCTACTTATATTTTTAGAAGAAAATAATTATAAAATTCTAGGAGTACCCCATTGGTTTTTCTTTACAAATATTAGTGAAAGTTTTTCCACGTATGTTAACATATTTAGCAATTGGAAATACATAGCTATACTTTTCGACATTAATGGTTCACCCATAGATAACTTTCATAGGTTTCATAATCAAAAAATATAATACAAACATTTTATATTCAGTTTTCTGGTACACATTTTTTCTATGTAGGTATATGTGAAAGCCCTATTGAATTTTAATATCGACATTCGTTTCAAAGGTTTTTATCTATTAGCAAGAAAGAACAGTTATTATCTTCTTATATTATTACAATCAGAAATAATTATTTTTTAAACCAGTATTTTACAAAAACGCAAAAACGAAATAACTTTCTTCTATCTCCTATCTAATTAGATGATAAATGTCCATTATAGATTGATGTAACCCCAATCATTCACCGGGTCAAACAATGTTGCTAACTGACCCAAAGCAATAATTACGTTACGCTTCCCACACTAACATCCATACGAAGTAGAGAAGTTCTCGACAACCCTTTATACATAGCTCAGCTACTTTGGCATTGGCTGAAGTGCCAGTTCGGGCGTGAATAATTCACTTCAGCACGTCAAGTACCGTTTTAAATTTACCTGGCCAAGTTTAAAAGTTAATTAAAAGTTTGAGTGAGCAGAAAGCAAACAACAAATTGAATTATAAATATTAATTAGTTACACATCTTCACCCTTTATACATGGGAAAAATATTTCCAGACACATTATTCTTACCTTAATTTTAATTTATCTTCTTGTTGAATAACTCTTTAATATATATTGAATTAATTTTTTGTGCAAGTCACGTATGTGAATTTTATTTAGTTCGAAGTTTAGCTAGTAATATAAGCATTTTATATACGAGGATCGATCCAGAAATAAGGTTCCCATAATTTTTACAATAATACAAGATCGTTTATTCTCATCAAAATTTACATCGTTGGATAGAGGACACTTAGCTCTATTTTTCTACATAATCGCCATCTCTTTCTAAGCATTTTTGTAGACGGTGTTCCAATTTTTGTATCCCCGTGTCGTAGAACGTTGCCTCCAGCCCGTTCAGATAGCGTTTCACCTCTTCTTTGACTTCATCGTCGTTCTGGAAGCGTTGCCCACTCAAGTGTTCCTTTAACTTGGGGAACAAGTGATAATCACTAGGCGCGAGGTCCGGGCTGTAAGGTGGGTGGGGCATGACAGTCCATTCAAAGTTGGTCAAAAGTTCCTTGGTTTGACGGGAGACATGAGGGCGGGCGTTGTCGTGAAGCAGCGTTACACCTTTTGTCAGTCGTCCTCGCCGGCGGTTATGGATAGCTCGCCTGAGTTTTCTTAGTGTTGCACAATAACTGTCTGAGTTGATTGTTGTCCCAGGTTCCATGAACTCGATCAGCAGTATCCCCTTGCGATCCCAAAAAACAGTGGCCATGACTCTGCCAGCAGAAGGACTTTGTTTAAACTTCTTTGCGACTGGTAACCCTGAGCGACGCCATTGTTTGGACTTTTCTTTCGTTTCGGGCATGAAATGAAACACCCACGTTTCGTCTCCCGTAACAATGGAGTCCAACAATCCTTCCCTATCTTCTTGACACTTTTGCAGAAACTGGCGAGCACAGTCAATGCGTTTCTCTTTGTGTTCGACTGTCAGCATACGCGGTACCCATCGAGCACAACACTTGCGATACCCCAATTTTTCAGTCAAAACTCTATGAACTGTACCGTAAGAACTCCCAGGAATCCGAGCAACAAGTTCACGGACGGTGATCCTCCTATTTTCAAGCACTTTGCGTTGGACCATCTCGATCAGCGCCTCCGAAATTGAAGGTCTTCCACTCCGTTCTTCATCGTGGACTTCCTTCCGACCAGCACTAAACGCCCTGCACCACTTACGCACGTGTTGAATGGTCATACACTTGCCGCCATACACCTCTGTCAACTGTCGATGAATATCCACGGGTGGTGTCTTTTTCGCGTGCAAGAACCTAATTACGGAACGAATCTCGCACACGGCGGGATCAGCAATGGGCACCTCCATCACGCACGGCTACTGAGCCAAGACTGAGCGGCGTAGCGAAGCGCGGCAGGTGGGAATCCGGAGTAGGGAAACATACTTACACAGCGGTGTTGCCGGATTTCGTCTCACACCTGCCCGCGCGGCTGGAGTTCTTTGGGAACCTTATTTCTGGATCGATCCTCGTACAACGATACGAATTTCTTACATCATTAATAAAAATTTAAACCGTATTTTCTAAAAGTAGGCAGAGGAAGTGAAAAAACTTTTTGTCCAAAAGTAAATGTATTTTTTATAATATAAATAAGAATAATAGATAGTAAATCTCCTTTCTTTGCTTTGTTACTACATATACGACGGTTTTTGACGGGAAAGTGACGTTTCAAAAATTGGCAATACATTTGCCGTGATGAATATAGAGCTGACTTTTTGTTTTAGATTCTTACTGTTAAAATTTCGCCAAAATCTATCAGATAGCTAAGCTTTCACAATCATTTAAAGTAAACTACTTGTGTTTCTATGGAAAAAAAGAATTTCGTATGTTAGTTAAACATTATTCCTTACGAAGAAGAACCTTTATGAAACTGAAGAAATGTTATGTAAATATTACGAGTCTGCTCCTTCCCATGGAATATTTTGTTAGTAGTTCACTGCTTTCGAAGGAAGTCATGCGAGCACAGAAGATGCTGAACCTTCGTGACCTTCATTTACAGTAAATAAGTGTAGAAAAATTATAGATTTAAGTAAACTAGCAATTTTCAACCTAATCGAGAAGAGAATATTTCCAAATAAAGCTTTGTTCCATATCATTACCTCTAATAAATATACTAAAACAATCTCCTAGAAACTCTCTTTCCTAAATAAATAAGAAAAAACATTTGCTGAATGAATATCGCATGTGCAATAACTGGTGATATAAATATATTTTAGAATAAATGCCATTTATGTAGCAAAATTAGTAACAGAACTGAAACAAAATTGTTTTTTTCGTTTATCAAACAAATATTTACCTTTTTTAAACGTAATACATCCATAGCATAATTACTTTAGATAGCGAATTATTACAAAAGAGCAATATTATATATAGGTTACAATCAACTTTAAACTATTTTTGGGATAAATATCATATATGTCCAAATTGATGTGCAACACACTTTTCGACGATACAATGGGTGTTATATTGATAAAAACAATCGTGGCATTCGCTTGATGATAATTCAGTGAATGTGGAACCCAACGGCTAACAACTTTTTTCGTATGAAGAGCGTTGTGTAAAATTCTGTGAACTGTACCGCGACCAATTTCAAAAACCTCATCGATTTCAACATACTTCGTTATATGGTGGTCATTTATTATACGCTGTATAGCCAATATATTTTCAGAAGTATCTACAGTACTTGGCTAATTTTTGCGGAAACCATCCTGTAGACAATTGTATCCCTTACCAAAGTTCTTTATATCTTATTCGCTCAAAATTTAGCTTCACTTTCAAGAGCAGGTTGTACGTGATCAAAGTGTTGTTCCTTTGTGAACGAACTTTAAAATTATAGTAATTCATGGCACGACAGTGTGCTCGTGAAAGATCCTCACCGACTATTTACAAAAAATTATTGCCTGCCATTGGAAAAAATGAATATAGTTTTTGCTAAATTTTTCATACAATAAAATATCAAACTTTTTATTGACATGAATTTGGTTATCGTGAATTTCGCATTTACAGAATAACTCATAATTTCCGTATTTTTTTGTGGTTAGTGCCTAGCTAGACCATAAGTCTTTTCGACTAGTAGTCATGATTACGGTAGCGAAAGTACCTATTCAATGTGTGTAAAGTACTGACCACTTCCAAAAGATTTAAAAATTGCACTGTCCGGAAAGAGTTTCAATTCGTACATATCCCTAGATAGATATCTGAAGTTCAGCGCTTTTGCCACCTGTGCCATCTCAGTAATATGTTTATTGTATTTCAGTTTGTAACTTTATAGACACGTGTTGCCAATTTTGAATTTGGTTATCGTCAATTTCGTATTTACAGGATAATTCAAAATTTCCATATTTTTTTGTAGTTAGTGCCCAACTGGACCATACGTCTTTTCGACTTGTCATGATTACGGTAGCGAAAGAATCTATTCAATGTGTGTAAAGTACTCCATTATCCTCGCCGTATGAAAAAAAGCAGTGTTGATTATTTTTCCTCTGCGCTGAACTGTACCGGGAAAGTAACTGACCACTTCTAAAAGATTTAAAAATTGCACCGTCCGGAAAGAGGCTCGATTCGTACATTTACCCTAGATAGATATCTGAAGTTCAGCGCTCTTACCACCTTCGTTATCTCAGTGATATATGTTTTTTTGTATTTTAGTTTGTATCTTTTTAGACGCATATTGTCAATTTTCTCTTTATTGGAGCTTTTAAAGTCTACCTTGTTGAATCTTTGTTGTTATTATTGGCAGATTATTACTATTCCTATTTAGAGTACCCATGTACTTTAAGTCATTTACGCTCTCGAACTAAATTATATTCTGTGTTCTACTTTTGATATCAACTTTTATTAATTTCTGGCTTTCCATAGATGTACATATATATGAACTGTGATGTATACGCTATTTTTTATCGTTGTGATGAGCATTGAATTTAAAATAAAGTTTTTGTCGAGAATATCAGTATAGTAATATTACAAGCTTTTTTGGAATATTTAATTAGTGTGACTACCGAAAAGATTTACAACAGAGCTCTACTATAAAGCGATTAAATTAAAAGCTTTTCATTTTAATTCAATCATTATCTAACATTAATAAGTTCTCTTTTTCTGTGATAGAAATCGACGTCATCTTCAAAAATTTAATTTGAATTCGACATGCTCTTTCAAAAATCACGGTCATGATTCCCCTCGCTAATTGAAGGCATCGTCAATATAATTCAATTTCTCGCTTTTAATGTAACTTACAACAGAATACTTGAAATTCGTGAAACATCGGACCTGCGTTGAAAAAAATTTGGCAAATTTAATTCCCGTGAAAGTATGTCAAAAGCGAATACCGAGGGAGAAAGTGATGTAGTCGTGCTATAGGTGGAGAGGGTCGTCAACGAAGATTTAATTAAAAAGGCATTTACTTCAAATTGGTTTATCAATGGTCTCTTCGGTTGTCTTTCTTTCTCATTCGAATCTCTGTCCATGTCTCTCGCCTATCTGTCAACGCCAATCAACCCCACTATACCAGTTTAATTACATCTCACCGAATTAGCAATTGACTCAAAAGTCATAATGCGAAGGGTCAACATGACAAGTACAAGCGTGAACAATATACCCCAACGAACGCAAACAAGTCCGCAAGGACAGATATTCTGATTGCCACGATCGATAACAAATATAACGCCCTTATTTTGATTAGCACCCATTTTAATGCATGTCTATGGAATATTGATCAATTTAATTTCAGCAGTGTGAATTTATTTACTGCTACCAAGTTTTTATTATATTTATTTATTAGTTTGTCGCTGTTTCTGTATCTTAAAATTCATTACTAAAACGAGTGTCTAGTGATTATAGTCACATAGTTAATACTAAAATTTTAAAATAATTTTTGAAAACGCAACTACAAGTCTTAATATATGATTAGAATATCCAAAATTAATTAAATCCAGGAGTTATATTTTTTTGAAATTGTTCATTAATAAGCTATCAAATTTTAAATCAAAAAATATTTAATTATTGTATAATGGAATTTTAATTAATAAACGAATGTCATATATATTTCAAATCTGGCCCCGTGCAAACTAATACTATACTAGTACACACGCATTTTACGTGCATGTGGTCATTCGTTTTGCATTCATTTTCTCTCATATTTGCTGTCTAATAACTAAACTTGTGAATTTATGTGAATAAGCGATGTATGTACGTTTACACGAATGTGGGCGGGAGCATGTAAATCGTGTACATTTTCAAGCATAGACTCTGGAATTATAATTTCAGACAAGTTATATTGCTACAACGAGAGCGAAGCGGCAGCAGCATGCAGGGAGCAATGAAGGCGGTGGATATTAATCACTGCACGTTATCCAAATCGAATTTTACTCCGTTTGTTTCCTGCTCGCAGTCGTTGCGGGGTAATACGATTCATATCCAGTTAGTGCAACAGTAATTACTACAGTATATTGAGAATTAATAGAGGGTATAATGCAGTTATTAGTTACATATAATAAAGAACACAATTAAGACCTCTCTTTCATGTCAAATTAGCGGCTTCAATTACCACTGGACAAAGGCTGCAATACTTTTAAAGTATGAATGTTCTAAAATCTAGGATTATCTATACAATCTGTCGCAGAGAAAACCGAACTTTTTAAAAATAAAAACAAAAGCAATTTGAAGAGCACTAGTATGTTCCAGATAATACTGAAATTGTTAAATGAAGAGTTTTTGTTAGAGTTACAAAATATTAATGTGCACAAAAATACAATTTATATTTTTTCATATACCCAGTAAATACGGTTATAAAGGGTTTTCCAATAAGGACTTGACAACTTTTTTTCAAAATAAAATGCAGACCATTTGAGATATTTCAAAAACTTTATTATCGGGTTGAAGTACAATCAAAACATTTATGAATGGAACTCGACTTCGTTCATATGGCCACCGCGGGCACGTTTGCAGCGGTCGATTCGTTGGACCCAATTTTCGATGACTCGGCCACACAATTCGGTCGAAACGGCTGCTATTTCGCGTTCAATGTTGGCTCTGAGCTCTTCCAACGTTGTCGGCTTGTTGGCATAGACTAATGACTTGACGTAGCCCCAAAGAAAAAAGTCTAGAGCCGTTAAATCGCACGAACGAGGCGGCCAATCGACTGGTCCATTTCTTGAGATAATACGCTCATCAAACTTACTCTTCAATAAATCGATTGTAACGTGTGCTGTGTGGCTTGTGACACCGTCTTGCTGAACCACATGTTGTCCAAGTCCATATCTTCCAATTCGGGCCAAAAATAATCGGTGGTGTTTCATGAAGCACATGTTAATTTTCACCCGACCAATAACGCATATTTTGCTTATTGACGAACCCATTGAGCCAAAAAAGAGCTTCGTCACTGAAAATGATTTTGCGATGAAATTGATCATCTTGGCGCATCTTTTCCAGAGCCCAATCGGAGAACGTACATCGCTTCAAATGGTCCATCGGCTTCAATTCTTGAGTCAACTTGATCTTGTATGGGTGTAAACCAAGATCCTCACGCAAAATTCGCCATAAAGTGGTCTGGGCGATGCCCAACTCTTGAGAACGCCGGGGAATTGACTGATTTAGATCATTTGCTACGGACGTTTCAACGGAAGCGATATTTTCGACACTTCGACCAACCCGTTGTCTCACTGGCACGGCAACATCACACAACGAATATGTAGACGCACTAAACTTGTTACTGCCTGTCTACTAAGGCTTTTAACGCTCTTAAAGTAGCGGACTCCGAATTTCTGTAGTAAATTTTTATAATTTGCAGACGTTGTTCGTTCGTGTACTTTACCATTATGAAAATGTTAAGTTTACTGAATAAGTTGACAATGACAATTCGATGATTAGTGAAAGGGTGCGTTCACAAATTGACTTAAAAGTTGTCAAGTCCCTATTGGAATACCCTTTATATGAAATTATTTCCTTACAAGGTATATTACATTTGGAATTACGATAATTGAAATTAATAGATGAAGAATTTATGTTATAGTTGCAAAATAGTGTGCACAGAAGCACAATTTATAATTTTTCAAAAACCCAGCAGTGGTTATATACGAAATAATTTTTTTGAGATTTCTGACAAGATATTACATTCGGATATAATTGAAATTGCTAGATGAAGAGCTTATGATACAGTTGCAAACCAATGTGCACAATCCATAATTCTTTAAAGCCCCAGCTGATATGATTACATCTAAGATAATTTTTTTTAAATAGTTTATGTTAAGATATTACATTGTCTCTTTTGATCAATTGCCATACTCACTCAGCTTTGAATTGAAATATCTGTCGCTTATAGTAGAGTCAAAAAGGAAAGAGTAATCAAACAAAAAGGACAAATTAACAGATTGTTTTTGAGTACTTAAGTTATGATAATGTTTTTAGACCTAATTAATAGTAATATATAGATCTGTTTTAAAATATAAGAATAATTTAACGGAAAGTTATATTCGAAATGAAACAAACAAGTTAAGGTATATGTGAGTTTTCTCCATCAAATTTCCTTTCATTGCTAACGAATTTGGACCATATTGAAATGCTATTATTCCACTTTCGTAATAATCTTTCACAAGACCCCCAAATACGTCTCGGTTGCTTCAATTAGTTGTTTATCCCTCCAAAACTTCTCTCCAACAGTGAAAAGGTTGAGTAAGAAAAATAAAGTAATGTCACCTGGCACTAAATTTTGCGAATAAGGTAGTTGAGACGCAACTTGAAATGTTAATTGCTCCAATTTGTTGGCAAACAATTTGACTGGTGGGAGAACACACTTTCTCGTCATAAAAAGAGTTTTTTATGGTTCATTCCAGTTTGTTTTTCAGAAATAACTTTCATCGATTTGTTTGATAGATCGATGTAATAGCGACTAACGGTTTGATCCAACATAAAAGTCAATGGAAATTATCTCTTACAAATCCTAAAAAATCCTAGTCATTACCTTACTCGCCGATGTCTATGTCTTGACTTTCTTTAAGGGAGAGCTGCCGTGATGTGTCTGTTATTTAAAGTGTCGTTTGGGTTCAGGAACATAGTACTGTATCTAAATTTTATCGAATTTAACAAGTTTTCGAAAAAATCAACTGAATCTCTGTTAAACAGCCTCAAATTATCACTTGGCAACTGACATTATTTACATTTTTGATCACAAGATTCGCGCCACTTCTTTTGCTGACAGTATAGATATACCAAATTCTGCGTATAAGATATCGAGTCAATATTAGCCATCTCCTTGAAGTCATTTCTTTATTTGCTCAAAATAATATCATTAACTGCCGTCCAGAGTTTGTTACATATCAGCTGAAAGTATAGATATGCTTAGTCCTGTGAAAAAAATATTTAGGTACTCAATGAATTTACTATATATTTTAGGTTTTTCCATTTACAGTTTATTCACTCCATTAAAGCTTTTAAACTAAATGTTAGAAATTAACAAAATTACACCCGTCACTATAAAAAAGTCAGGATAAAAATAGCTCTTTCCGAAAGGTGGTAGTAATCGAGTCTTACTTTCTATCAAATCATTTTCGTATTTATTTAACCGCTATAAAACCCATTTATTTTTCGATTATTTATATGGGTTTTGGATACTAGAAGTAATTTGAGAGTACAAACAACCATTTCTTTATTAAAATTTTATAGTGTAATCCAAAAAGGGACTGGAAAATATGAAACAGGAATTAGACAATTTTAAATACTCCTTTCGTATATTGTTCAAAAGAAACTAATCTGATGCTTAAATATTAATTCATTTCAGTATTTATCTATACTCAAACTTAATATTTTTCTGTTATTTCGAGTTTTGGCCGAATCAAACATTGTAATAGTTTACATACACATACGTATTTATTTATTCATTTTATTCTTCATGAAATTTATAAATTACGTAGATTATATATAAAATTGAAAAATTAAATAAGACCACATTAAATTAGAAAAATCATATCAAATTTATATTTTTTGCTTAGTTCATAGACTGCCCCGGTCATTGTGCATAGTTTTCGAAGTTTACCAATAGAAACTGTGTCTTTGGCACTGCTTCTTCTGCCAATATTACGTCTACACTTAGAAATGACATTTTCAAGGCTCTTATTACTGTTGACGTTGCTTCACTGAAACTGAAGATTGGTATGTTTGAAAACAAGAAGAAATAATCTCTTTTATTTTCATTTATTACAGACTTTACAGACATATAATTTTAAAAATTATTTCTAATTTCAAATTATGTGTAAAGTTTAGTAGCCTGAAGTACTGTTTATATGTCTCGTGTTTGTCAAAATGTATTATTTTAAAAATTTCTATTCATATATCACGATCATTTGCTAGAATAGATATGCATCACATTTTTTTTTAATAAAAATAGTGTAATTTATTTTCGCTGTTATATATATTATGCCATTAGCGAAACAAGTTATTCCTCACGTAGACATACATATTATCAGCACTACCAACCATTAACAGAGATAATGTTAAAACAGATGTTTTAATTATATTTAGAAAATGCGATCATAAAATGAGTTGGATACTTCATATTATCGAAGAAAATAAGGAAATCAATTATTTAGGCAACATTCCCTATGAAAATGTATTATACGAAAAATTTATTTTAATTATAAGATAATTTAATAAAAAATATTTTGCAAGTCCACATAATGTTTACAGACGCTTGTACAAAGCGCTTATTTGGTAAATGCATATATCGTACATAATATAAATAAAGTGTAGAAAAGTAATTGGATTAGTTACTAGTTAATTTATGTATAATAACAATTTGATAATAAAATTGTTTCTAAAGGCTGTTTCAATTTTCGCGGTTCTTTTAAAGAATAAATAAAATACATAATTTGCATTCACTTCAAAAACTTTTTATTGATAATTGAAGTATCAGTTATGACATTTATATGCGAAAAATAATATCTGCCAAATGGCCTCTTCTTGCAGCTTCACAGACGTCCACTCTTTTGTTAAAATTTTCAATGACATTTTGACATAAATGAGGCTCTATCTCACCAATGACACGAATAATTTCATCTTTTAAAGCAGGAATTGATTGTGGATTGTTTTTACAAACCTGACTTCACATAACCCCAAAGAAAATAGTCTAACGGTGTCAAATCACATGATCTTGGTCGCCAATTAACAACACCGTTTCTTACAGGTCTAGGAAATTTTTCTTTCAATAAATCAATTGATTCGTGTGCAAAGTGAGATGTGGCGCCATGCTGTTGAAACCACATATCCTCTAGATCAATATTCATTAATTCAGGCCACGAAAATTTGGTTATCATCCGATGATATCGATCTCCATTGACAGTTACAGCTTCACCAGCAGCAGCATTTTCAAAGAAGTAAGGTCCAATTACACCACCTGACCATAATGCACACCAAACAATAACCCGCCTAGGATGCATAGGTTTCTTATGAATAATTCGTGGATTTTCCTCACCCCAGATACGGTAATTTTGTTTATTAACATAGCCACCAAGTTCAAAATGTGCCTCATCTGACAACATTATTTTTTGAGAAAAATCAGCTGGTGGTTCATTTATGAAATTAACAAATGAACGACGTTTTAAATGATCTAATGGTTTCAGTTCCTGTGTTATTTGAACCTTATATGATTTTAGAGCTAAATCCTAGTGTAAAATACGCCATGTTCTTGATCCACTAAGTCCAAGTTGTTGTGAGCATCGTCTAATGGACATTTCAGGATCTTCAGCAACACTTTGGCGAACCAAACCAATATTTTCTTGTGAACGACCACTACGACTGAATTTTTCACTTTTTTGGTCTTCCACGAAACCGGTCTCTTGAAATTTTTTAATAATTCGACCAATAGTGCTTTCAGATGGACGATCATGGAAACCATAAGATACACGTAATTTCCTAAAAACTCTTTTCACAGAACGCTGATTTTCATAAAATAATTCAACAATTTGAAGGCGTTGTTGTACCGTGTACGAAGCCATTTTTATAAATGTCACACATCACACTTTTTAAATACCCGGACAAATTCAGTGCGCCATCTATATTTTATTTATTCTTAAAAAAAAACTGTGCAGTTTGAAACAGCCTTTATATTGCTTTAGTTTTCAATTGTTTACATTACATGTTAATATAAAGTAAAATTATTTAATTACATATTAAGATAATAAATTGTATGTCATAATTATTATGATAAGCATGAACAGACATAGGCGTATTATTCCAGAACGTACGTGCTCGACAAGGCTAGAATAATAATTCGAATGAAATACAATCTACAAGAAATCGAAGTTTAAATACTTGTGCTATGAAAACATTATGTGTACATGTAGAAGAAATTGAAAAATTTACACTGTATAATATGAAACGTCTTATTCTTATTGAATTTACTTCCTATATTTTTAATTTGTGGGTAAGAGCTGATAATTAATTTTATTTATTATTTTGACAGTTTAGTTCCTCATTTGAGATCATTCAAAAATACATTCATTGTATTCTTTCTAATTGGCACTCGCAGAACAGATCTTCAACTTCGAGTTACATCTGATCTTATCTTATACAATGTGTGTCAGATAAATTTGTAGAGAGGTCCTAGTTATTACTAGAGATACAGCTTCAGATGAATTAATATGACACCTTTCCGCTTTATTGTGCTCTTGTTCCCCCTAAAATTGAATATGCGTCGTCAGTATAGTCTCGCCCATACATTACTCATTCATATACTTTCGAGAGTGCAAAGGAAACTTTTAAAATAATTTCACTCGTGCTTAAGCTGCACGAAGTTTGATAATTCGTTTCTGCTTGACACCTTTAATGTTGATGCATCGATAGATCACAGAACACAAACGGGTTTAAAATTTTTGTTTAATTTAGTCCATTCCGAAAAAAGCACCAAGATATGATCTTATCACCGGTGACTCAAGAAACTGCCTGGAAAGAAAGTAGTAAAACTTATTTATTTAATAAATTCTGCATTTCAATAACCAATAATTCAAGGCAAGAACCTAATTCCTACTCGTCAATTTAGACACATGGGCAAGTATTCGACAGTAGATCAAGTTCATCAAATAATGCACATTGTCGAAAAAGCTTGTAAAGAAAATAATAATACTCGGCCATATTCATAGACGTGATCCAAGCTTTCGATAAAGTTTCGGGCATGAAAGATTAATGTGCAAAATAAAAACCATGTTACCTTTACTTATCAGAACGAATGTTTCTTGTTAAGCAAGAAGGAGAATATTCTAGCATGAGAAGTATTAAGACAGGAGTATCCCAAGGTAGTGTTTTGGGACTTCTTCTATATCTGCTACATACTTGTGATATTCCACAGATCGGTATATTACAATTTTTACCTTTGCTGATGGCACAGCAACCCCAGCAATAAGTAATGAAAATATGGAAGCAGTCGCCAAACTTCAAGAAGCATGCAACAGGATAACTAATATTTACTTTGCTTATAAGTAGAACAAACGACTCTCGATAACAGTAAACAAAACCAACATCCCTCATTGCGACACAAAATATCTTAGAATGAATCTGACTAGTCGTCTTAGGAGGTAAGAATATATAAAGAAGAAAAGAAAGGAACTCTCAAGTGCAAAAAATCTACGGGTCCATTGAAAAAAAACACAAATGTATGTGCATAAGTTATTTTTGTATAAAAAAATCTTAAAGCTACTCTAGCCATATGACATCCAGCTCTGGAGTTGTGCAGCTAGAAGCAACATAAATAAGATCCAGGTCTTTCAAAATTAAGTGCTCCGATGTGCTGTCGGTCCTCCATAATACTATCGGAATGGTCATCTGCACAGAGACCTAAACATTCCAACAATCAGATAAGAGACTAAGAGGCAACACCGAGTTGCTGTAGTGGCTAGACAACACTGATCTAAAAAGACGATTCAAAAGCTCAAACTTTTTAAATTAGTGCAGTATAAAACTACAAAATGCGAAGCAGAGTATAGTGACGCTGTGTTATCAAGCCAAACTCGTGATTAACGTTAGTCACTAAGAGACACCAGCGTAGTTAGTTTTTAGAGCATTAGATTAAAATTATAAATTAGTCAAATGACTAATTTACAATTTTAATCTAATTGTTACTAGTCGTAAAAACAATTTCAATTAATTGTTGAATCAACGTTCCACATTTGCTAAGCCGCACGAACTTTCTAATATCTTAGAGTAACCTGACATTTTAAAATCACTACTGTATAGAATGTAGTTGTTTAATTTCGTTTCAGATAACAATCTCCACATCTTCTATACTTTCTTACCAACATTATAAAATCGCTATCATAATATTCAATAGTTAATAATAAAGTCTTTAAAATTTAAAATTAATTAACTACTACTTTTCATTACTTTAGTGTTATTTTTATATAATTATTTTGATAAAATGTTTTATTTTATGTTATTTTAAAATACTATTTAGTTATTATAATTTTATTTAATTGCTACTGTACTTTGTAATGTTAAATGTCTATGACTTTATTCCCTATTATTGGATACTTATCTATAACAAATATATCATTCTTATTATTATTAATATGACATTCAATTTAATTAAATCAAAATTAACAAAAATTAAAATTATTCCCAAACACAAATATGATCTAGTTATAGACAAAGCAGCAGTGTATAATATTCTAGCCGAATTATAAATGGCCCAAACGATGCTACAGCATTGATACGTACAGAGTCTAATTATTTTAATCAGAACCAAATGAAATCTATGCGAACTAGATCACAAAATTATCATCTTATCTATATTTATACCGATTGTCCAGATTCGCATATTCGACGTAAATAGGAATTTATTATCTTTACATTGTTTTTAACTACATATTTACAACGCCAGTATGAGATAACATTATTCTGAACTAATTTGCGTGCAGTTACAGACAACTAAGTTACCATCTTCAGCAGAAATTAAACACGTATTGAACATGAGCCCACTGTAGAGGTACACAGAATAAACTGCGAAACACTCTACTTGAAGCCCACACAAACACTGAATTTCACAACGATATATGTAGATAACAAATTTCATATTTTGAAAACCAATACATTAATTCCTAACCCCTTAAACACATCTCCGCGTTCACTACTGGACCTTTTTAACGGTTAGTAGTACGGTATTATCTATTTCAGAAATTCGCACAAACAGGAGTAGGGGAATCGATCCTCTGTCTTCGTTGAGCACATTGTTTTTTTTTTATTTTCACTATAAATTTACTTTCGTAGCTATCTTTTATAATTCGCCGTAATTGTCTAGATTTTTGATTAAATGCAGGCAATTCGCGATTATAAAGGGTGTTTAAAATTGTGCGGTTTTTTTTAAGAATAAATAAGATATAGATGTCGCACTGAATTTGTCTGTGTGATGTATGACATTTATAAAAATGGCCTCATACACGGTACAACAGCGTCCTCAAGTTGTTGAATTATTTTATGAAAATCAGCGTTCTGTGAAAAGAGTTTTAGAAAATTACATGAATTTTATGGTTTACATAATCGTCCATCTGAAAGCACTATTGGTCGTGGTAGATCAAAAAAGTGAAAAATACAGTCGCAGTGGTCGTTCATAAGAAAATATTTGTTTGGTTCGTGAAAGTGTTCCTGAAGATCTTGAAATGTCCATTAAACGACGTTCACAACAATCTGGACTTAGTGTATCAACAACATGGTGTATTTTACACAAGGATTTAGCTCTGAAGGTTCAAATAACAAATGGAACTGAAGCCATTAGATCATTTAAAACGTCGTTCATTTGTCAATTTCATCAATGAACAACCAGCTAATTTTTCTCAAAAAATAATGTTTTCCGATGACGTACATTTTGAAATTGGTGGCTATGTTAATAAACAAAATTGCCGCATCTGGGGTGAGAAAAATTCACGAATTATTCATGAGAAACCTATGCATCCTAAACGAGTTACTGTTTGGTGTGCATTATGGTCAGGTGGTGTAATTGGACCTTACTCCTATGAAAATGCTGCTGGTGAAGCTGTAACTGTCAATGGTGATCGATATGGTCGGATGATAACCGAATTTTTGCGGCATGAATTAATGAGTATTGATTTAGAGGATATGTGGTTTCAACAGCATGGCGCTACACCTCACTTTGCACACGAATCAATTGATTTATTGAGAAAAAAATTCCCTTACGTGTAATCCTAAGAAAACGGTGCTGTTAATTGGCCACCAAGATCATGTGATTTGACACCGATAGACTATTTTCTTTGGGGTTATGTGAAAAGTCAGATTTATAAAAACAATCCACAATCAATTCCTGCTTTGAAAGATGAAATTATTTGTGTCATTGGTGAGATAGAGCCTCAATTATGTAATGTCATTGAAAATTTTAACAAAAGAGTGGACATCTGTGGAGCTGCAAGAGGAAGCCATTTGGCAGATATTATATTTCGCATATAAATGTCATAACTGATACTTCAATTACCAATAAAAGGTTTTTGAAAGTAAATGCAAATTAGGTGTTTTATTTAATCTTTAAAAAAGCCGCTAAATTTGAAACACCCTTTATTCTGATTATTTTTCAGAGTGTTTGGTTTGACTAACTTATTTCATATTAGTTTCTGCAGTTCATTTCATATGTATATACCAGATGTCTGACATAACTTTAATTTTCGCATTTCCAAAAAAAAAATTAATAGAGTATCCTACCTACAAGTAATTTGAAATTCACTTTACTTAAAAACTGTATTTAAATTTTTCGTAACTGGATGATACGGTAAGCACATAAATTGTTTGTTACATGAACAAAATCTTGGACAAACGATTTATATCAGAATTATTTTACATTTTAGAATGTCCCATTTATTAATATTAGTTCGTGCAAGATGCCTCCATTCTATAGTTCTTGTGTTAGAATATAAAAGTGTTTTCTTTTCTCGACCTCCCACTGTTGAAAACCATCGTATTTTGTATTCTTTCTGTACACCATGATTGATGAAATAGCGAGCGAATCAATTTTTTATTTGAGTGAGGACAATAAGCGCACTCACAAACACAAACTATGAGAATGTAAGCCCAAAATTTTACATCAATAACTTTCGAATTTGTTAAAATCAGCAACAGATAATCGTTTGAGGTGCTTCTTAAATACTATATTTTCTTTCAAATATTATATATTTTTTTAAATTTATTACAACTATTATAATTGTTATAACTGCACGCAGGTTAGTACAGAATAATGTTCTCTCATGCTGGCGTTGTAAATAGTTAAAAACCATGTAAAGATAATAAGTTTCTATTTACGTCGAGTATGCAAATGGATATGAACCATTTATACATGCATGCATGCGAACGTATACTGGGAACGTATCATAACATATTAGCAGATAACAGAGAATCTGTTTTCACAAGTTAATGGATCAGAACGTTAGTTGGGATAACAGGATACTGTATATAAATCTATAATTAGTTCGGCTTGATTGCGATAATGAGGCTTAGTGAAAAATAATCAATGGAGATGAATGAATTTATTTGAGAGCTTATGTTACTTAGTGTCAATTTGTTTGAGGAGATAAGTGGAAATGCCGACTCTTGTATAGTGTTATTGGGTATATCTCTGTTAAATCTTGTAAAATTGCGCCTATAAATGTTATTGTGGCCATAAACTTTCTTCTTTTGTAAATATTTTATATTACTATGTATGTATTTCCTTAATTTTTAGAAATAAATATTGAACTCATTTCTAAATAAATAAAGCTGGAATTTTTACCATTTTTTATTTAAATTGCTATAGATCGATATACAGACTGTTCATGTAGCGCTGTCACAAGTGGAAAGAGTGCAGTTAGGTTAAAGCGCGCGACTCACTGGCAGTTTCGTTTTCTCCCACTTTTGTATTGTAACCAACTTCCCCTACTTTCCCGCGTGCATTGACAATACGTACCTACATTTTTGAATTGTATAAATTATTTGATGCATTTTATTTGAATCTTTTAAAAAATGCAACATCTATTTTCTTGAAATGTTTTGCAGTTTGGCGTGAACTAATAAAATATTCTTGAAATAAATGAAATAGAAAATTCTAAAAATTAAAAAGATTTTCATATAAATGTTTTGCTGAAAAATATTAATAATAAAGATTGTTTGCAATAATACTAGTATTTAGCGCGCTATGACAACCTTTAGCAAATAACACTTCTCATGCATTTGGGTATCTAGAGAAACTGTAGTAATTGCATATAACTGAAAAATATTAATAATAAAGATTAATACGTCAAAAATTTTTGTTTGAAGTGTCCAAGAGTGTTTTTTGTGAACGTTATTCCATTCTTCCAAAGAATATCAAAAGTTTGATTGGCATTGGTTAGCGATGTTTTCTGTATCATATGATCTAAATAATTCCACACATATTCGATAATATTTAAATCTGGACTGTTGCGGTGGCCCGTTTGTACAACTCTTTGCTGCTCAATTTCATTTAAATGATTTCTAATGAGATGCACAGACCCACATCTGTTTTATTGCTAACTGTATATATGATGAGCTTCTTCTCCAACTCTTCTGTGTAAGTACTGTTCCTTTTTGGATCTGAACATTTCAAATTTGGGCTAATCTATTCACACCTCATTCGTACAATGCCCAGTGGGAATGAATTCGTACATCTTCTAACTGCTCCTATTTATCATCCCTTCACAGTAATGGCTTCTTCCTCTAAGTCCCTGTTTAATTAGATGGAGCCGAACGATAGACCGATGCATAGAAATTCCTGTCGATATACAACAAAGATCTTTAGATAACTTTATCCTATTTTGCAAGGATATCAATCGCAAATATTGATCATGACCTTCTTTTACTTTCCTTGGCCTCTCGTCCTTTTTTATTAGCCACCAAACTTCTGCTTTCTGATAATTTTAAAAATCGAAGACTTACAATTATGCATTCTGCAATTTGTCTCGAAGTTAAGTCCTATTGATGAAAAAATACTAATTGACGCCAATTTTCGTCAGAAATTCTAGGCATTTTACTATCTACCGTTTCGAAAAATTAACCTAATCAGAATACGGATGATAGAAAAAAATAAACTGTTACTTACAGTATCGCTTTAGAGTATCAGAAAAATATTCACACCCTTCACTTGTTCTAAAGTAAGCAAGTCTTTTCTGATTGAAAAAACATTAATTCGAAAAACAAACGCTTCGAAATCTAGGGATATACTAACCGAATACGCACTAACTGTCCTTAACCAGGTAACGAAATAATTATCGATAAGGGACAAATTACTCAAACACGATTAACAAAAATATTTTCGCAGGAACTGCTTTCTCTTTCATTTAATAATACATTTTCAATTCATCCAATTTGGTTTGAGAGTAAAAGTAGAATACTATTAAATATGGAAACAATATTGTTAAAAAATTGAATGTTTTTGCAAGTGGTTACTTACTTACGCACGCTACCGTATATGAGGAGGAAACGTTAATGTTAATTACATTGTCATGGAAGAACTACTTAATTTTGCCTCTTGTTTTCATCCTAATAATTAATTCTGTAATTAATATAAATATAGAATTTTATTACGTGATAACTGCAGAAAGCAATATCGTAATTAAAAGTACATGTATACAACTAATAACAGTTTTTAATTGATTTAAATTACAAACTTTTTAAACGAGCTATGAGATATTTCATTAATTAATATTGTGTATAGAATAAGCTGGAGTGCGTTGTACTTGTTTATTTATAACAGACAATATTGATTTTCGATTACTTTATATCTGCTTTCACAAGCGATTCTTCCTCTTTTCCTAGAGATATGATCCAATAGATAATCTGATCACAATTGAGAAGATTAAATTATTAAAAAGAAATTACATGGATTCAGATTTAAATGGAAAATCGAATTTAAATATTTAAAAATTAAGGTCGTTTGTTGAGTTTGTTTTGTAAATGTCTTTTCGTATAGTACAATATATATTTTTAATTAAAAAAATTGTTATATATTAAATAACTATTTTAATTACATTTATGAATTATATCTTTAAATATGAAAATTATAAATTTGAACGCCTATTTTCTTTCGTATCGTTGAAGCACTAGTACGTCAAATAAAAATTTTGTTGTTAAATTGCAAATTATTCATTAGATTGAAACTAATCCTATTAATAATTTATGATATGTAATTAAAAAATAAGTTTGTAATGTATGTAGACATATATACGAAAATGAGAGTGAAATAGAAGGTCCATCAGGAAAATGTAAAGTTTTTCAAAACATTCCAACACAGATGTTTTTGAATGAATTTCAATTTTTATTTTCTAAAATACTGCATGCGTAATTCCATTTTGCGAAACATAAAGCTAGCACGAAGAATGTAATGTAGATGTTCAAAATGGCGTCCAAATAACGACCGTCTCTATCCACATATTTTGGAAAGCGAATTGATCTATAGTCCTTTCAAGTATAGGGTGTGGAATTGCTCGAATTTTTCGAGTTATAGCATCTCTAAGAGTTTCAAAGTTTCGAATTTGTTCGTCGTTAACTTTAATTTTTCAAGTATTCGCATAAGAAATAATTGCAAAGTAAAAGTCCGGTGACTAAGGATCAGGTTATTCCATATTTACACGCAATGAAATGATGTGCTTTGGGAAAAATTCTCTTAAATATGGCAAGCAGCACTATCCTGTTGAACCCAATGCCCAACTCCATACAAACAACACAGATTATCGCAAAATCCTTAAGTGTGTGAGTTCGGAAAAAATAGGGTATAATTATCCCAAATCGTGCAATTCCGCACCACACAGCTACTCTTACTATCTAGAGGCTTTCTATAGGCTTCCCATGGATTATATTTCATAATCCAAGTATCGGCAATTTTGTTTGTTTACATCACCTGGTAAGTGAGCACTTTCTATCAGAATATAGTCATTTCTCGTAAAGTTATCAACATTGTTTCTGGAAATCGAAGCTCATAGTCATTTTTCTTCAATTTTTGAACCACTATAATTTTGTTTGGATGAATATTCATGAATAGTTTTAGAAGAATTAGTTAAAAATTTGATGACACTGCGATGTTCTAATTTCACAAAACTAGTTGAAGTAAAATTTAACACACAAGTAGAAAAATGTTATCGAACGTTACTAGGCAACGCACAATTAGTTGTTTCCATCATGGCTAAGTAAATTTTTCTAATTTTCGACGTAAGTGCTGTAAATTTGACTTATACGATTTTCTCTTTCACTGATTTACTAATTTAAGTTTTTCCATCATCATATGTATTTTATGAAACTATAGAATAACGTATGTCGCTGATATTAAGAGCATTTTAATTGCTCTTGAATTAAACTTGTTTAGGGTGCTTATAAGTCAACGACGGGACGTACAGTGCCTGTACATCTTCCTTGTATATATAGCAAAATTTATCTAATTCATACGAGTAAATTGAATTTTATTATTAAGTAATAACTCGATAACGGCAACTATCCTTACTCTATTCGCGTAAGAATATTGTATAATATTTCTGACAAATTAAAAAACTTAAAGGCTCATTTGCATAGATACAGACAGATTAGATCGTCCTAAATGCCATAAACGCAGATCGATCGTTAATTTTTTTTTGGGGGGGGAAGAATCAACAAATCCTCTTTGGATAAAAATAGAAAATTAACGTTTCCGGCGATAATGCTGGATTTAATCGCGGAAGAACTAAAAAGACAAATTACTGCGGTTAAACGACGTCTTCACGAAACGACAATAATTTACTAAATAACAATGTAACTAGACGATCGAGGAATACAAAAATGCACCAAACTGCATACTTGATATTGTAACTTACGGCTTTATTTCTATCAAAAATATTACTGAAAATGATTGTATCTGCTTCAGTTAATCGGACATAATTTTGGATTTATGTGCGACGTTTCATTGAAACCTTTACTAATAGAATTGACAAGCTGATATATCTTTTCTCATTCAGTTGTACAAAATTCAGTAATGTAGATTATGTATTTGAAATTTTGGATATTAAATAGCATAACAATAAACAGTAAATGTAACTATGTATAAGTCTAGCTTTAGAATCCCTCTCCGTTAATGTACACAAATCAGAGATTGAAAAATTATATAGATTTGGTTTACATTAGGATTACCAGGTGTACCGGAAAGTCATTACCTGCTATTCTAACAGATGTCACTAGGCTTAAGTATGCAATGTTATAATTTGACACATACATATGTCATTTTATTCTACTGACATCAAGCTTCAAAGCCATACATGTTATACTTTGCGGAAGTAACACTGAATAGATAATATCGCACCCGTCGTACTCTCCAGACCTTGCTCCGTTTGACTATTACCTTTTCGCATCAATGGGACACGCACTTGTAGAACAGCACTTCGCCAATTTCGAAGAAGCTACAAAATAGCTCGAAGAATGGTTTTGCTCACAGGATAAATAGTTTTTTTCGAATGGCATCCATAAATTGCCTGAAAGATGGATAAGATGTGTAGAATCAAATGGCCGATATTATGAATAAATACATTTTTCCATATTCCTAAAAATTTTTTACAAAAACACCGGTAATGACTTTCAAATACACCTGGTACATGTAATTCAAATACCAATTTGCTTTAGTAATAAATTTAGAATTTTAATAAGTTGAGGTTTTTGGAATATCAATATGCTACAATATTGTTACAATATTTCTTTAATTCGATGTGCGATATACAACCCAGTTAGCAACTAAAGTCTTAATTGTTGCCGAAAAAACAATGAGTTTATTTAGTCCTTAAACCTCTGTTATCCTAGATAACCTAGTAGTAGCTTAAACAACCAATAGTTACTACGAAACCACAAGTGACTTTACATATACTCAGTTTACTTAAAGGAGGATGACTGCATACGATGGCATATATAGTTTGGCAAACGAATGATTAGAGGTACGTCCATACTGTCCCAGACATCATTTAAAGGAATACTGAAAGAGAAAATGCAACTTCATGAAAACGTTATCAAAATTCCAGTTTTGTTGAAAGTAGGTTGGTGATACAACTGTTCGATGTGTAGCTGTAAACAACCGGAGTATTTTTTTATAAATTCCTATTCATTCCAAAGAATATCCTTGGGCATTGATATCTTTTTCCTTCTAAAAATCTCAATCGTAGATCGAATTTTTTCCTTTATAATTTTGATATAGTGCACATATGTGCTTAGACTGAATGAAATTGAGGTGGATTACTGTGTAAACATGATTCGAGAAACCATTTTAAAAATTCTTTTTGTTAAAAGAAGTTTAAAAATTCTAACACAGTTTTAAAAATGAATAACAATTTATATAGATAAAAGGAAATATTAGATATGATTTACATACGATTAGCCTCTTGTTTGAAAACTAACGATAATATCGAAAAAGTTGGAAGTTTCTCCCTTGAACATTCGTGTTATTGTTGGAATTGCTAACTTTGTTATCAGACAACTTTCAGAAAATCTTATTTGTGATAATACTATTACAAGTAATATAATCAGTCTAAGCATTGTACTTGATATTGATTCATTTTTACTTCTTCATCTATTGCAGTGATAGCTGAAGATGTCGATATATAGTAAAATTTGAAACTATGCCGTTGATTTCAAAATGAAGATACTTTCTATTGATGTGTTGTACCAACTAGAAGTGTTAAGATTAGGTAGGTAGTCAACTCGTAAAAAAATCTTAATGAACATCCAATGGTATAGGAGAGGGAAGGACAGTATATTGAGGCTATTAGTTTTGCAAAGCTAATTAATAATTTTGTGAATTGTTTCCAATAATAGATATGCTACAAGAGGTATAGGGATGGGAAAGAAATAAGGATACTGAAGCTAATAATTTTGGCATTGTAACGTAAATTGTATATTTATATGTAGTGTGTGGAAAAAGAAACGTCTCCCACTAGTTACAGCAAAATATTAATATTACCTTCTAGAACGGATGACCCTGAAAACAGGGTTGTTGACATTTAGCCGTGTGATCAAAGGGAGACATTAGTCTTTCCATAGACTGTACGCACCACCTACTTGTTTATAACTCATAATAATACCGTACAGTTCTTTCATTTTAATTTGGCACTTACGGCATGAATTTTCGCCATTTGTCAATACTTTGAATGTCAAATATTGTATCACCTTTCATTCTATATCTGTCTAACTTGCCGTATAATTATAATTTTATTCGTTGATTGTGTCAAATACTCGTTACGTAATGTAACGTAAAGAAGTGTATATTAATATGTAGCACAATAACTGTATAGTTTATTTATTTAGAGAAAGAGATTAATAAAATGAATAATATACCAAGAAGTGATGCTGGAAGTATATACACAAAAAGAAGTATTAATATTTATACTGTGTAAGTAATTAAAAACGGCGTTTCTGGAGAATCATATTAGTTTTTCCATATACTATGGCTTGTTTGCTGTTCAAATGATTCCAGACATATGTATAACAGTGGTAATAGTAACAGTAATAATAACACTAAAAGATTGATAAAATATGTTTTTTTTTCTGTATCAAAAATATATTCATTAATCCTTTCTTGTATGTGTGACATTGTATTGACATATGTACAAATACAAATGTACAACTACGCATAAATTGTTATTATTTAATTCTGAATTCCTTGTCACCCTAAAACACAAGATTACCCCGGATATTTACATACATATAAGTATATATACATATATGTATGTATACACTATATAATTTTATATGCTACTAGCAATAAGTAGAAGGTTTGTAATTTATACTTGCACTTACATTGGATTTATTATTATATTTATGTTTCTTTTTAAAAATTGCGCCTAATTATTTCTAATATACAGATAATCAGTATAATTGTATACCATTCGAAATTAATATAGGAAATATTAGCATATTTATATGGATATTATCTGAGATCACGAAAGCATTGAAATCCCTTTATTTTCATTTTTCTTTATTTAATAGAAGATAGAATACCTTATAAATCCGCTTTGACTGATAAAATTTCAAAATCACAAATTCCACCGCATTCTCTTCGACGTTCGTTAATCCTGATATAAAAACAGGAAGGAAGTTCGCCCATTAACCCTCAGACCGAACACAACCCTCTGTATGTTTCTGACAGCTGCCTGCACTCCCCTGTCCATCATTATGCTGCTTGTTACACGGGCCGACTTTTTCATTTTTTAAGGAGGCCTATTACAGCCCATATTTCCCCTTTTTTTAAATTGACTGTTATGCTGATGACGGGCCGTACAAGTCGTTATTTTCCTATAATGGCTTTCTTATGACTTCGCGGTTATATTAAAACTTAAACATTGTCTTGACGTTATTTTATGGACAGTTACTGAAGATCCTTCAGAACCCTTTTTTCCAGATGATGCTCGGTGTTATGATAAAGTTTGAGCTAAACTTCTTAATGACTTTATTATGAAAGCTGAGTTGGTGCCTACAATAAATTCGATGGACCCCCTAATGCATCTGATGTTGTAAGGGGATTAAGAAAAATTAACAATTTCTTGTTACTTGAACTTTAATAACAGCAAAAAAATCCTCTACATTATAGTTCCATATGGAACTCACTTAAAATTGTTGTCCAAAGTCCTTTCGGAATCCAATGAATGGAAATTTTCAAATAAAAGCCACTAACTTCGATTATTTCATTAGAACATATTTTATCTGTTCCTAGCTCCGTGTACATTATCAACTTAAATAAAAATAATGACCGGTGTGTCTTCACCGTTTGCATGTTCTTATTTTTATATTTTAATTTCGCCTTTACTATACATGCACTAAGTAATTGCATTTAATAATGATTTTAAAGTGTCTTTCGTAATATGTATATCCTAGAAGCAAATCCATCGAACTCTTAAAGTACACTATAAAGTGTCGCGGCAATTATAGTCTTTTTTAGTTGAGGTATTTCATCAATCAACACAGCTGATTAATAATACTTTAATATTCTTAGAAATTCGACATTCTTAAATATATTACGAGGGCTTACGGACTATTTTACTTTTATCAAGAAAACTTCGTTTGTTATTGTGATACGTTTTTAGAAAATCGTCTATGGTAAAATTTGCTTGCTTCTGATAGCATAAAGAGTTCAAAAGCGGTCGGATGTCCATGCCTGAGATATACTGCATTTACTTCTAAATTTCTTTCTTCCATTGCTCGTCTTATTTAATTTTTCCAAGGTTTTCTTGAATGCCGTCTTTTGTTTTTCCCTGATAGGTTCCATATGAAAATCTGTTTAAACCATCAATCATCTTCCACATGCAGTAAGAACACAAGTAATCTTAAACTTTTTATTCTTGTTCCTCAAATAACGACTTTTGCCTCTATCATTCGGTTTCGAATTTCTTCATTTTTTACTTCATCTAATTTTGATAATCTGGCACTTCTTAAATAGCCTACAATAATTTACACTGCTGTCAGTTTGCTCTTGTCATTTTCTTTTATAACTCATAACTCAAATTCATCTGCTAATGTGGACAAACTATAGTTAAACCTTTTCTTTTCTTGTCAGCATTTACATATGTGTGCCTAACACTTTTTAGCATTTCGAGTGAGATTTTATATCTTCCGCTGATCTAGTCCGTCGTTATCTTACTATATTACAGCTAAATATTTAAATTTTTCCACTTTTATAACTTGTATATCATCTTTTAGCAAAAAAAAAAACTAATTTAAAATACCCATTAATCATATTTTGCATACAGATTTCTGAATATATATTTGCTTATCATATGGGTTCTGCTCAAAGATCACTTGATCATCTGCAAAACTAGGCGTACGTATTTTTCATCGATATGTTTCCCCATTCTTTCTACTATTCTTTTTCATTTTGCAAGAGTGAATTCAATATATATGTTAAATAATAATGGTGTCAAGCTACATCCCTATCTTAACTCCCCCTTCATAGTGTAAATTGGTTCCGACATATATTGTTTTGTTTCACATAGACGATATTACTTCCATCTAATTCTGATATAATATTGTCCTAATATGTTGACTTCTACTGTTTTCGCTCTGATCTTCACTTATGATTCTATTAATTTCAGCTCGTTGTTTAAGTTTAATAAATAAAGTTTTCGTAGTACTAATTTTAGGTTCTATTAAAAATTTCTCTACTTACTGATATAGCAATATCAATTTTATTCTATTAAAGATAATGAATAGTACAATGTTAAGAATTTCGAACATTTAAAGCAGGTATGGGCAACCTTTGACATGTTGTGGGCTAAACTTTACTGTGCAAATACGTTCGCTGGCCGCGTTTAAAAGTAGTGCATCTTAAAGTAGTGTTCATAATTTTTAGCGATAAATATCGCGGGCCGGTTGTTGCCCACATATGATAAGATTGACACGTATAATTCGATATTAGAGACAAATTTATCCCAATGGACATTTTCGGGGGAAAAAAAATCTTTCTCTCTTACTAAACTAAGAACTTCATCTTGATAACTTCTTAGTTGAAACCTTTACCCTCGAAGAATGGTTTCACATCTGCTGTCACCAGTTCGATAACAAGAATTTTATTTTTCCTGAAAATTATTTTGGTTTCATCGCTTTTTAGATATTTCATGTCATATTTCCTTTTGAACATTATATATATAACCAATCAATATTTTATCAAAAATTTTCCAAAAATAATTTGAAATACACTGCTAGCATTCCAAATTCTTAAAGTAAAGGTTTAATTCAAGTATTTTCTATAAAAAGAAATTATTGATTTCTAAATTATTTATTATATGCAAGCGTAAACTAATTGTACGCTTTATTTATGATGGTGTACTCTGCACATTGGAACTTCTTAACATTTTGTAATTACTTTAGTTGTGCGTTTATTATGTGCCTTGCAATGAACATTAAAAGTCCATTTACTATGCCATTCCAGAGCATTTTGCACTATATGATTACTTTTGAAATACACGTATGTAAAGGACGAAAATTAAATTTTAAGTAAGACTATATGCCAACATCTAAAGTTGATTATAAAGCAATTACAACATACATTACAACCGCTAAGCACCAACGTATATCTTTGTTTCCATTAATAACACACATGTACTCAAAATATACGCTTAATTACTTCTGAGTAATATATTTTACCGCTGAAGTTTATGTATGTGTACGCTGTTCGCTCTCTTCTGGTCGGTCGTGGAGGTTGATATTAGATTATTAACCCTGCTCCAAGTAGTTAGCACTTGACTTGCATTTAATGTTTAGTGCAGTTTAAATATAGTAAGACGCCGTTACTTAATTAATTGCAAGTTGCAGTTTTAATTAAAATATCGATTCTACAGGATAGCATATGGTTGAGTGCGGAAGTAGATTGTTTGGAAGTTATTGATAATATTATAATTTAGAAAGTTCGACAGTTTTAGGAATTAGGAAAACTTAAAAGTTTACCCGCCAATGGAGGTATTTCAATTTGATCTAATAAAGTAATGAACTACTTAAGGTACTGCATATAAACTCAGTCGGTCAATTTTAAGTGAAATTCTTAAATTCTGCGAAATTAAGTTAATTATAAATCACGCTGAAGCAACTACTTGCAAAAAAACAAACCATCAAGTAATTGTGGAATTCTGGAAACAATTTTATTTGTCAAATTTAATAATTCCTCACAATATACTTTTTTCGCATACGTACTTTATTTTTATTAGGGGCGGGCGACTGTTACCGATTTGTGTACTTTTGTTCATCAGGTTTCAGAAGTTTTGGATGACCGTCGTCAGATATAATTTAATACTGATTTCTCAAGAACGTTTGATCGAGTACAACATGACGTAATTTTGTTTGAGCTGCATCGTTTTAGATTTTCGGATGACATTATTGAGCTTTTTCGTTCATGTCTGAATAGGCCCATGAATTATCTAGAGTGTTTTAGTTTCAAGTCTAATTGTTATCAGACAATTTCCGGTTTACCACAGGGTTTCGTCTTCGCTTCTTATTTCTTAATTTTATTAATGACGTTACGAATGGTTTGCTATCGAATTACTTGATGTATGCAGATGATTTTAAAATTTAGAGACAAATAGACTCTTTAGGTGATTATGATGGTTCACAGACTGACCTTGTAATTCTTTGTAAATGGCGTGCAAAAAATATTTGTTGTTGAATCTTGCAAACTATAAAACTAAAATTAAATACTTTTTCTTTTGTTTACAATATATATGGAACACTTATAGTAATACATTTAGAAATCTGGGTGTATTGTTTGATTCGAAGCTGAGGTCTAACAATCATGCCGTGGAGATATGTAAACAAGCATCGCGAACACTTTGCTTTTTATTAGGAATACAAGACAACTTAGTAGCAAAGTGCTTATTGTGTTCAATGCCTTCGTTCGAGCCAAATTGGAATATTGCGGTTGTATGGAATCCAAGTTAATTATGTTATATGAACTTGGTTGAAAACATTCAGAAAAAAATGATTAAAACTGTGTACTGAGTATTCTACATTTCTACCACACAATTTTTGTTACAGTAATCTTTTGCTGGAGTATGGTGTTGTCTCTAAATTAGTAAGTGGAGTAGCAACCTTTGACATGTTGTGGGCCAAACTTTAATGTGCAAATACGTTCGCGGGCCGCGTTTAAAAGTAGTTCATAATTTTTAGCGATAGATATCAGACATGATATAATACGACAATGTCTCGCGGGCAAAAGTTTTTGTTTATGAAACTCCAATTACAATGATTTTTGTATTATTATTATTACATTTTTTCTGTATTATAATTTACCTTTAATTCAAGCTAATTTTAAGGTTCACCTTAATATTATATATTTTTAGTTTATCATTATACTGTAATTAGTAGTTTTATATTATTATAAATAAATAAATAAATTTAAATTGGTAATTTGAATTGTGGTTTAATATCTTCTGTGACATAATTCTACCAAACAAAATTTTTATTTTAGATTATAATAAATAACCCCAACTTGATATCCTTGGCGATATTTCTTTATAAACTTAATGATTTTTTATTTATATTTAGTTGCTAATTAAAGAAAGAATACGATGTAAATGCTGATTAGAAGAATAAAATATACATATTTAACTTAAAAATTGATTTTACTTGTACATCATTATAACTCAAAGAAGTAAATTGCAAATTATTTTATTTCTAGTAATAAAAATAAGAATTTTATTACGACACAAACAGTAAAGTAGGCTACAATTACAAGGTGATTTTAAAGTAGTGCTGACCTTGTTTGTAATAAATTAAGCAATGAAGTAATAATAGCAGTGACTAGATTAAATTCAGTGATGTCTTTAAGTTTATATAAGTTTTAAATTCATTAATATGGCTGTGTTAAATTAGCTGTTGAAATAAATTCTTTTGTTGCAAATCTACACCACAAGAATATTTTAGAAACATTTTTCAAAAAATTACTTTAATTTATGTCTTAATATTCTAGTGATGTTTTGAATATTGTCTTGTAGAATAAATATATGTATAATTGAATACATTAAATATTATTTACAATTTTCCTTTTGCTTAGTATTTCATGTAATAAATTTTCACTTACCTTAAACATGAATTGTTTTGAAAATTTCGTTTTTTTCTTTAAGTGTTGTATTTCATTAAGGCATCTATTTTATGCTTTATTTAGCACTATTTTATTTTCGGAAACTATAATTTATATAAAGTACAGCATTAAAAATTAAGAACTCTATTGGATCACTACTTTTTTTGACCAATGAAAGTAGGCCCCCAATAGAGAATTGATTATATTTATTGTTTACTAGATTAACAAAAATAATTTTCTACTTATCTTACATACTCTGCGAAACTAAATTTACAGTTTCTTAATATAATAGTATTTAATATTAAAGATAAGGTAATACTAAAATTCCAAAAGTTAAAACAATTCCTCCACATTTTCAAACAGCAATCATAAAGATTGCTTCCATGAAAAAGCGTTAATAAATTATTATTCTTATTTATTGTAACTTGCATCTGAAAAATGTAATATAAGGGATGTTATGCATTTGATGAGTGTTAATTACATATTAAAAAACAGTAAATCTAGTGACAATATTCATCTACAGCTAGCAATATTCGTTGGACCTTTGCCGTCAATTTTCGGACAGCTCCAATGCCTCTCGATTTAAACTTTTTCTTAATTTTTGTTTTAGTTCAACTGAATTCCATATACTGTTTGTAACGATATACGAGTTATGATCAAAAAATAACCGTTATTTTCAATTTTTTCAAAAAGTATTTATTTATTCATCATTAACTATCCTGTCCCCTTCAAAGTAATCCCCCTCAGATATAATACACTTATGCCAGCGTGTTTTCCAATCCTCGAAACACTTCTGAAACGCGCTTTTTGGTATCGCCAACAGCTCCTGTTTCGATTTTTCTTTTATCTCCTGAATCGTAGCAAAACGCTTTCCTTTCATCGGTGTCTTCAGTTTTGGGAAGAGGAAAAAATCGTATGGAGCCAAATCTGGTGTATAAGGTGGTTGAGGCATGATTAGGGTGTTGTTTTTGGCCAAAAAATCACGAACCAGCATTGGTGTGTGAGCTGATGCATTATCGTGATGCAGAATTCATGATTTTTTTTTCCACAATTCCAATTGTTTGAGCCATATTGCTTCACGCAAACGTTGCATAACTTCCTTGTAGTATTCCTTATTAACCGTACGACCTGTTGGTAAGAACTCATGATGCACCACGCCATTGTAATCGAAGAAAATAGTCAGCAAAACCTTCACATTTGATCGAACTTGGCATGCATTTTCTCGGCCTTCTGTAAAGCGCTTGTATCACTTATAAACACTTTTTTGAGGCAAAGTAGACTCGCCGAATGCCACAGTCAACATTTCAAGTGCCTTGGAGCACTTTATTCCATTTTTAACGTAAAATTTAATACATTCTTACAATTCTTTGATCCATTTTTTCGAATAGTAAAAAATCGAAGAGCACACCAAAACACAACTAACCTTTTTATCTGTCAAAAACAAACCGACAATCCAAAATGGCTGATATTACCAACATATATAACAGACATGTGTACCAACATAACAGAAAAAATGCTAAAATCGAACATACGTAACTCACGAAATTTGAAAATAACGGTTATTTTTTGATCAGACCTCGTAGACCAGAAATCCTCAATTAGTCAGGTGTCGGGAAAGCTAAAAGATTATAGTTCTTGAGTACACAGAACATTTACATTATTGGCGTTAAGTCATTGAACTTTTGCTTTTACGAAAAGCTAGATCTGACCAAAATTTGATATTGATATTAATCATATAATAATTTTGTGCACTTTCCACAATTTAAGTATAAATTCTCTTAGGCATACCTGAGAGGCTACAGACACAACTCTAGAATCATCATCGACAAAGCATAAAAGAATAACTACTTTTTTTGCTATTCAAAAACCAGGACTGTAGTTTTATTATTTATGGAATATTCCGTATTTTCATGTCTTCATTAAGGCAATGATCATCTATACTGAATCCAACATTTTGTGTAATTTCACGCCTACACAGAGAAAGTATTTGCTTGAGCTGCTTATTGGTATATTTTAATGCAGACTCATATTTATTTTATACTAATTTGTAGTAAATTACTACCCATTGTTTCATGGCTTGCCTTAAATTTAACTGTCAACTTCCACCAAGATATGCCTGTTCGGTTTATTGAAACTTCCACCAAGATATACGCATTCGGTTTATTGCATTGGTCTCAATTTTTTCAGTTTAACTGAACTTATTTACTTTTATTAATAATTCACGATCTTCCTGACTATATTGTAACTATTTTGTCCAGAAATTAGTTTTATCATCTCTAAAATGATTTATTATAATGTTGGTAATATATTATGATAGTGCCATACGAGGGTAGCCGTTTATATTTCGGAAATAGCAAACCAAAAAAAATTTTATTATCGAAAATAGTTTTATTGCTTTTCAAAATATTTTCCTTGAAAACCAATGTACTTTTGCATTCATTTAAACCAATCTGAAAAGCATTGCTGCCACTGCTCATCAATTCAATGTTTTGCCCGGTCAAATATTCAATTGTTTGAACCGACCTGTGAGAGCCCGCATTATCGTGGTGGGGAAAACTTTTGGCAAACAAATAGTTGTGTACCATTCGGAATTGACCGTTCTACAACTCTCTAAAGTCACGGTTGCAACGTGACCGGTTTTTTCGAAAAAACAAGCGACCATTTGTTTTAATGTACTTCGAGCGCGAACAACTTTTGTTCGTTTTGGCTCATCTTGGAATACCCGCACAGTCGACTGCTGTTTACTATCGGGCTCATACGTATAGATTCAAGATTCATCACCTGTGGCCACTTTATAAATGTTCTTTGAAGCACCGCCATTGTATTTTTTTTTCCTTTTTGAGCGGTTGTCAAATTATGTGGTACCAACATGAATATAGTTTCTTAACGGCTAAATATTCATGCAGGATGTTATGCACGCTGGTGTTACTAATACCTAGAGATGCCTCGATCTCACGGTATGTCACATGACGGTCTTACATTATCAATTCAGACACTGCATTAATGTTTTCCGACACAAAAACATTTGTGGGACGACCTTCACGAAATTCATCGTCCAAAGAACGCCGACCAAGTTTGAATTCACTATACCGTCGATATATTGTAGTTTTCGATGGTGCTTCATCACCACATAAAGAATTCAGCTCGTCGATGCATTCTTGTTGAGACAATCCACGCCGAAAGTTATGATAAATAATTGCACGAAAATGTTCGTGAGTTAATTCCATTTTTTCGTTGACATAAAATTTTCAAGTTACTGTCAACAATAGAAATAGCGACCGGATAATAAAACTGTCAAGGTAAATATATTGTCAAAAATGACAAACTTCACAATGCAATCATCAGATCGGAGGCAACACTAACAGTGTAGCCAGTTTCCGAAATATAAACGGCTACTCTTGTATTAAACATATAAACACGTCTCTTTATGCCACACACGCAGATAATGACAATCATAGTTAACTAAATTTTTATTTCACGTATGTATATATAATAGAATAAATAATAAATATTTATGTAACTGTTTATATCGACTTTAAACAGGTTCGATCCATATGTTTGTATCCAACCAAGTAGGTTAACGTTAAACTTAATTAATTGTAACGCAAATAGTAGTCAGATATACTTCTACTTAGAGCCCCACAATTTTTTTAAAATTAGGTTATCCCACCTTTTCTTAATTTTAACGCTCATTTTAATCTATATTTTTTGATAAGACAGAAATAAGTGCTTTTCGGTATTGCTTTGGAATCTAATGAATATATCAGCATAAACGTCCTGAAAACATTTCATTTCAGACGTAGCATACTCAATTATGTTCCGTTTCATAACGATAAACCAAATCAAAATATAATAGAACCCGTGTTGCGTGTGATTTCTTACCGAAGTTGAAGTTAATTCGTTCGAAATTGTTTATCTTTCACTCCGACCTATTTTCCTTAAAAATTACACGCTATACATAGATCAATTTCGAACCTTACACACCTATCTCTACCGCTACCCTCCTCATTACCGTTCCTTTATTGTACCTCCCCTTCGCGCCAGCGTTATCGCATCCACCACTCCCTCAAACACATGATTTCGAAAGCGTGTTTCAATTTAGATCAACAATATTTTAAGGAATAAAAAAAAGCCGCATGTATGTAATGCACGTGTAGAAGTATGTGTTTACATATTGCGATAACAGGAATTATCCAAAACTTGTTGGCGTATGTAAACAGTAATTTGATCATAATTAATACGATTATAGCCCTTTAATATCCAATTTTAACACATTTTATTAAAGGCGGTTGTATGGTTGTGGACAAATTAATATTCTTGCCCATGTATTGAGTTATTATTTGATGTAATAATATCAATAGAAAATTATTTTATAAATTAATCGATGAAATAAATACGCAAAAAGTCTAGTTTAATTTTTCTGTATTACTATTAATTTGCATACTAGGGAGAACTTTGATAGGTGGCCAATTATAAGCAAGATAACGAATCGTCAGATAGTAACGAACAGATCCCATACATGAGTTTCAAAAATAGCACAAAGAAGTTCTTGAATCAGAGGGGATTCTACGTAGTAACAAAATTTTTCAAGGATTTTTTATTATTGTTTGTTTTATTAATGTATTTAAATACGAATAAATTGTCAATTAGTAACAATCAAATTATAATTTGAAGTATAAAGCGAAAATTTACTAAATATGAAAAGTACTTAAACTATGAACACGTTTTATGTCCTTAATGCATTTTTACAATAAGTAAAAGTTGCGTTATTCGTATGTGGTGAGACACTATAGCGTTTTATATCGTTGCGTTGTGATGCTCAGTTGCTAGTGCCGAGTCAAGCTAAACATGCAAAGTTATTTTACTTTTTAAGATATTCTCCTTGAAACTCATTAAATCCACTGAGAGTCAAGTCTTATCATTCCTTCAGAAAAGTAAGTTTTATCAAATTGTTTAAAATATGCGGTAGTTCCAGAGATTACCTCCTCATTCGATCCAAATCTCTTTCCACTGAACCAAGTTTTCAGAATGGGAAAAGAGGACAAAGTCGGATGGGACCAATCCGACGAATGAGAAAACAGTTCAGTATCTAGTTCAGTGAAATGTGAACGCGTGCATTTTCTTGAAGAAAAAGCACTCATTTCTTCTTTAAGTATTGTATGTTGAATTTCATCGCGCAGTTGATTTAATGCATAGTATTCGTCTCTGTTCGTTTTATCTCTTTGAAAGTAAGTTGCTATAACTTTCCAGCCAAGCGTTTGGTTTTTCCCTTCTCCGGAGCACTTGTGCCCTCCTCAATCAATCCTTTGTATCGATTTTTTTTACATTTAAGGTGTATAATAGTACATCAATGTTTCGTCAACTATTATTGTTCAGTACGGAAAGTTTTCGTATCTCGTTCCCATTCGCGTTTGTGGTCGACAGTAAACAAATGCGGCCCCCATATTGCACATAATTTTTCATATTCAATTCATTATGAAATCACTGATCCTTATGAAATGTGCAAAGCCTCTGTCACTGCACCTATTTTTTCTCGACGGCAATCTAGCATCATGTCATGCAATTTTTTAATAATTTCTGAAGGATACGCGTCTTTTGGGCATCCGCTGAATTATTCATCAAATATACTGGTCTAGTCACGCTTCAGCTCAGATGTCCATTGTTTTGTAATTGTAATCGACGAAAGCTGGTCCCTGTAAACAGACACTAGCCCAGCATTGATTTTATCGTTTACTATGTTTTTTAAAATAAGAACTTAATCACTGATCGGTACTCTTACTTCTTTCTTTAAAATAAGCTGAGAACAGCTCACTTCTTATTCAAATAGCATGTATGTACTGACGCTTGGAATGAATGAAAATTTGGCAGTTTCGAGGGATTACGAAGTTCAAAAACAAATACGTCTTTTTTATTAATACTGCACTCTGTCGTCTGGCTCATTAATTATTGACCCAACGTCTTAAATTGAAATGTGAAATATCAAGAGAAAATTTGGTGAATATAAAAAGTAATTAAATCAACAGATTTTACGTTGTTAGTCCATCGTCTCAAGTAATTGAAGCCAATATAACAAATGAAAATCATGAACATGATGAAACATTATGCTCATTTAGCAAATGTTGTATTTAAGATAAATAACTGCAAACGTTATTTGGAATTACTACATGAGTTAAATTGTAAATTATTATCAAAACAAAATGTTTCTCTACTACAACGTAAACAGAAAGAAAATCGCACAAAATTAACGACAGATTTTGGACGAAAATTTTCTTGATCTCTCCAACTGGGCTTTAACAATTACATTTTAAGAAACTTGTTACACAAACTTTTACAAGTTACAAATAATTTATCATGCAATATGCAGTTGATTTAGATTAAAGTTTGTTTAAGCTTAGCAGCCAAATAAACCATCATGCAACTTTTACTACATTAGTGATGAAGCATATAAAAGTGTCACGAATAATATACCAGTTCTACTTGAAATGTCTCTTTTGATAAAAACGATAAAGGCAATTTACCTTTACAAATAATACAGAGCATTTAAAGGCGAATAACGTCTTAAACAAACAATAGATTAACCGTCGCCGCACAATAGAATAGTAGCCAAAGATATGCCACGTTACATCAAGTTTTGTTTTGTTTCAGAATATTATGCACGATTAAACTTTTACCAAAAACCACGTAATCTAAAACAATTGCAATAGCTAATAAAATTGTCGTTATAGATACATGTGTGACCTCATAAACTTCATCTAAATAATATCAAAAGTCGGAATAGAAAGGCCCATGGTGCTAAAACTAAACGGTTGTTTCGTTGAATATGTAACGAGTTTAGTGACGACTCACGCCTCGAAACGGTTCCAGAATCTATCAAATTTATGAAACGATCATATTCGAAACGTTACTGAGGTTGGAACAAGACCTCCTGTGCTTTGTTGAAGCGACAATGAATAAGTATCAATACAATCTGTATACGTATTTCGACAACTAGTTGTCATCGTCAGCAGATTATTAAACAGTGTCGCACCTATAAAACTACAGCAAAAACCCGCAACGAAACAAATTTCGTACATGATCTATACCGTCGAAAGCCAAAACGCACACCGTATATTCGTTTCACATAATCTTAACAGAAATTGTATTCTAGTCTTAAACTATCCTAAAAGAAAGATACCTGCATGCGTTTATTGCACCCTCCCTTGTATACCGTCTAAGAGGTCAATGAGAGATGAATTATGGTTAGGACCTAAGTCAGTGTTTAACACAGCCTTTTTTTCTTCAAAATGTACATGCTTTCATATGTATCTAATGCGCGATAATTACACAATCCGCGGTTACACTATGATTACTTACCAACACATATTTTGTTAAACCGGATTTTTCTGTCCGATTGAATTTTATGTCCGCGATATGTTATTTATATCGAGTTTCTGTCGATTGTTTTGTTTGAGCGATGTATTGTTTACTGCAATCGAAACATTTAATTCGCTAAATTCCCGATTTTTTGTTGTCCCCGACTTTGTCTTTTACATTTCCTAAAAGGGATCTGATGGCGGAAATCTGTCCAGAATGTTTTTTGCGATTTCTTAAATATATTATTTACTCGTTTCCAAATCCCAATTAGGTTTTTTAAAAGAAAATATCGAAAAAGCTTGGAGAGAAAATAGGAAGTTGCGAGACATTGTAAAAGCCTGTATCGACAGTTTGCCGAAGCGAATTCAAGCTAAGGAATGTCTGACCAAATATTGAAACAAATATATCCTATAATTGTAAATACGTGCTCAAATTTATATTAGCATATGTAATATAGAAGTACATATACGTTTTAAATTTTATGTGTTCGGATTTTATTTCGTTAAACTCGAAAATTGTAGGAGGCGCTAATTTAATTTCCAGGTACTGTACTTTCTACGTTTACACATTTTTAAGAAACTAATTTGATTTAAGTATGTCCCTTACACTTACGTAGGCAAGGTGAAATGTTCTCGGCCTGACAATGAAAGACTGCGATTTAAATTTAAAAAATTATTTTATTTTTCTACATAATCTCCTTTGAGTTCAACACACTTGGTCCATCGTTTTTCTAACATCAATATTCCTTCCCGGGAGTGAGAGTCTGGAAGGCTGTCAAAATATTCTTCTTGGTCCTTTCAATTTCTTCGTTGGATGTGAATAGCTTTCCAGAAACAAATTTCTTCAAATTTGGGAATAGGTGGAAGTCTGAGGGGGCCAAATCAGGATAACGGGGAGGATGGCCGAGCAAAACGTATCCCAAATCCCACTCTTATGTGCGGATGCGTTGTCCTGATGAAAAATGATTTTTTTCTTCTTCACACCAAGCCTCTTCTCGCGAATTTTGACATCCAGCTAGTCAAGAAGGTTAGAGTAGTATGCGCCTGTAATTGTTCTGCTTTTTTCAAGGTAATCAATTAACAAAATTCCTTTCGCATCCCAAAACACGCTGGCCATGACTTTTCCGGCAGATACAATCGACTTCGCTTTCTTTGGCGCTGAACCACCGGCTTCCACCCACTTCTTCGACTGCTGTTTCGTTTCTGGCGTGTAGTGGTGAACCCATGTCTCATCCATGATGACAAATCGCCGCACAAAATCGGTCGGATTCTTAAATCGGTCCAAAGAATGCTCCGAAAATCGTTTGCGCATTTGCTTTTGATAGACATTCAGCAAATGCGGCACCCATCTTGCGCAGAGCTTTCTCATCTCAAATTCTTTGTGCAAAATGTTTCGCACCCTTCCTTCCGATATCCCCACAGCCTCAGCAATCTCACTCACTTTCACTCGCCTATCGTCCAACACAATATCATGTACTTTTTTGATGATTTCTGGTGTAGTTGCGGTTTTTGGCCGTCCTTCACGTGGGTCATCTTCGAGGGACGTACAACCACGTTTATATTCAGCCGCACACTTTTTAACGGTTGACATCGAAGGAGCAGAGTCCCCGTACACTTTTGTCAACTTCGGATGAATTTCCATACGAGTTAAACCATCCAAAAAACAAAGAATTTTATAATAGCACGATATCAAGTTTATCCATTAAAAAAAACACGCACGCCGTCTACTACAAAAATTTTTGCAAACAAACTACTTGAGAGAACAAGTTTTCATATGAACTAAAGACACATGTAGCCACGCAGAAAACATAAATTTCTGTTAATTATAACGCCATCTCTGTGTCAGGCCGAGAACTTTTCACCTTGCCCACGTATATACATATACGAATTTTCTTAGAACTGCTTTGTGTAATGCGTATAATATTTGTATACTACTCAGTATTAATGAAGCACTTCACATCTAACAATTCTTCTAGTACTACAATATTCATCGTTAAGAGACGACTTTGAAAACATACTATGTTTATATTACGAAAAATATTTTTAAAATAGATTAATTACTATTATTTGATAAACAAGGAAACATACATTTATTTCAAATGTTATTTTCAAAATAATTTATTCAACAACATCAAACACTAACCCATGTTAATATAAATAAAATATTAAAAATATTGCAAACACATGTATCTAAAAACTAAATGTAAAATGCCATGCTTGTTTTCTATATACTCTGAACATTAACAATGTATCAAAGAAATTACAACCAAGCAAAATAAGAGAAACGAAATTGACCGTATATTTTTTGGTATATATTAAAATCTGCATCAAATCAAACTTTGCTTTTTGAATAATAAAAGAAGTATTATTATTATTATTAAATTAACAGAAAATTTTTTTCATTAGTGGATTACTCTATTAAGTAAGTAATGTTCACTAAGCTTATTACAATATTTATGACAGCCCGTATAAATGAATTTAGTTTCGAATTTGGATAACTTTAATTATCGAGTTTCAGAATTGTACCAATCTTTTTAATCTTTCATTTAATTTAGTTGTTACTTCTTTTATAAATTGTGTACCTTTTTAGTATACACTAGCTTATAATAATAATTTAGTTCAGTTTTGTGCACTTAAGTTATTGAAATAACTTTGTTTTCATTATGATAGCTTACTTTCTTGCCGTAAAAAATCATCGTGAAAAATATTGGAAAGATTTTACATCAGATGGCAGAATTTTGCTTCAGTTCGCGTTCAATGTAATAAGTTATCTAGGTAGACATTTCCATTGTAAGGCACCTTTTGTGTAATATAAACAAAGGAAGAACGGTTACCTATCTAGAATACGAACGGGATTGGTGAGAATAAAGAAGAGAAATAAACTGGATGAGCTTCAGACCGGAAATTCTGAATATGAAAAGTGAAAAAGTGGCAAAGTCAAGAATGGAAGGGACTCAAGCGGCACCACACGAACGCGTATGTACGATTAGATTCCACGACAGCAACAGAATATCTAGGCCCCTCTCCCTTGGAGATAATAAAGAGGATGCATATTCTACAGGCGGCACTCGACTTACAAGATGCCGGAAATACTAAAATATCTGCTGGGAGCAGATATCGGAAATTATTTTAGACTTAACATGCATCCTATGCGTAAAGTTCAAATATATTTTAACGCCTGATTTTTTTGTTGGTTGGAATTTTAATTACTCATAGACGTATACTTAGCAGATAACCGGTATAGCTAATCATAATAACTCATACGCAAAACAAATAGAAATATATAATAACTTGTACTACTGAATGATTTTTACTTAAATAGTAATATCATAATAACAATATTATGTTTTGCTAATGATAATGATAATACTAATAAAAATAACAAAATTATTAAAATCGATTCATCCAATTGATTACCTTCTTTATAGTTAAACTACATTATTTCAATTCTATCGTGATTGATGACTATTGGTTGTAGTTATCGTTTTTTAAGTCATCATTGCTTTCTTATCACAGTTTTTCCCATTTATTCAGCAGATGATGCCACAATCTCATAACGCTTGATAACCCATTGTTTCCGGATTTTCATTTCCTATATATGTACTTCCCCTGCTCTATGAGTTGCTTTTGCAGCGATATGATATTGCTAATCTAACTATCCACTGGTATATTTTGATGTTAGCAATCGCTGATATGTTTACATATTTTTTATGGCTAAACTTGTGTTTATTTTATATTTTTCATAGTATAAATTAAAAATGAAAAACGCAATAATTGAAATTAATCAACAATTTAATGTTGTGCATGACAGACAACAATACAAGCAAACAGCTAGGTTTTTTGTGAAATATACTGCAAATGAATATTAAACTGGACTTTTTTCTTTTACAATTTGCTATGAACTCCCGCAAAAGTTCTACCCTTGATTACCTTTACGTTTTTTCTATTTAGACTATATATATATATATATATATATATATATATATAGTCTAAAATTTTGAATACTATTAAATATACTAAAATATTCATTCACCTTTACTTTTTAACTTGAAGTCGGTTTAAATATTAAATGTAGTATAAGGAACAACGAATTTGACTAGTCTTTTAACAGTTATGAAATCACATAGCTTTACGGTATTAAATCGTAATATTACGTAGTATTACATTTAAATCGCAGGTCTTAGAAGTCAAAATTGAAAGATACTGATAGTTTAATATTCACATACTTCAGCTATAAGTTCTTCACTAAAGTTATTAGTATAAGTAAATAACAAGGCATTTTAATTTTCGAAATATTGATTACTATTCATATATATGTATAATTATAAAGTATAATATATTCATAAATTTAGCATACATCTCGTACGAGTATTTCAATAACACGTAGTCTGGATCTAATGAATTTTATATATAAACAAATATCTAACACATTAAGCTGGTATTCCTCCCCACGAGAAGAACTGAATCGATTAGGGAAAATGGCCAATAGTTTGACATTTTATTATTCTCTAATAACAGTTAACATATACACCAGACGAAGCACAAAGTTTACTAGATTCTGCGCCAAGATATAGCTAGTCATGGCTTATCTTCAACGTTGCTCAAAGTGACCGGATAATGTTAAAGCCTTCGACAACTGATTCAATGAAGAAGCTAGGAAAATGCTCGACTGCAGTAGCGACCTAGGAATCATCCAGTACCACAGTGTCACTATTTCACATGATGTTGTGATGTAAACACAGAACAGAATTCAATTAAACGTTTATTAAATTCTCGCAAGGTTCGCATGTCTTCTTTAATTATTCGGAAAACATTCGTCGATGTTCCAAAGGCAGTGGTAACATATTTGCTGCGTCAGTTCTCTGTAGTATAATTCTTTTTCGCTCCTATCTTCATGGTTACTAAACTCAATTGGCAATGCCAACATTGTAGCCGAGATCACATACATCCTACAAAATAATACACCCACATTATAGATTCGTTTCTCACACACCTGTTTCGCAACGCTGTCAATACATCAGCTTGTCCTGCTTCAATATTCTTCTACATCAACAGGCAAAACAATGCTCATGCATGCTATATCTTTTACTTGCAATAATTACTATTACCTGCAAAATTTCTTTATGTTTTTACCTAATTTAAGGTCAATATTATTATTATTATTATTATTATTATTATTATTATTATTATTATTATTATTATTATATTATTTTAATATGTTAAATAATAAACGTCCTACAGTAGTTAACATCAAGGGTTAATGACGTTAAATTTCATAAATAAATTTTTTCCATAAGTATGAATGGATGTGCAAAAGATTGAAAAAGAAATTTATTTTGATTACTTTTTCCATTTTTCGATTAAGATCTTGTCATATCAAGGTAGGTATCGTTAAAGAAAGAACGAACTCACTAAATTAAAATCCCTTCAGAGCAACGACACAAGATACTCCTGAGAAGAAAAGAATATATCGAACGATAAAATTGCTGACAGCAGGCGGAATACAGGAGAAAAAGAAAAAAAAACAAAAACGTAATTGCGTTCCTTTGTTTAGAAGTAAAAGAGATTTTCTTTTGATCATGCGATACATTGAAACCGAAAGAGAGCTGGTCTGATCTAAGAAATCGACTTGTTGAAAAGACGTAGAGGACTGAGAGAGAAATAAACATAGATGAATTGGAAATAAATTATAAGTAGACTATTTTTTTTAATATGTAATACAAATATCTATATATGATATATTGTTATGATATGTGTTTATGAATACGAGATTTAGTAATGATAGATAAATACGATTTTTATATAAATAATTTATGAAAGCATAAATTTAAAATAAAAAATATTTTTTTATTAATAATCAAATAAAATAAATATGGTACTTCTATTTATCTATTAAACTCTTATGTCTCAGGGTTTGATCATTCGGTCAGTGTTTCAATGAGGTGAAGCTATGTATTCAGAATGAACAATTGCTCTTTTAATATTAAATCTTGTATACGAGGCGTGGCTATTAAATAACGAGACCGACGCTGTAAAACATTTTATTTTGATTTCATACATATTTACTTATTATCGCCTTCAATATACACCCCTCCTCTATCCCTACAACGCTCCATGCGAATCTTCCATTGTTCGAAACAGTGCTGGAAGTCTTCTTCTGTCAGCTTCTTCAGGACGTCTGCCACTTTCGCTTTCACAGCTTCAACAGACTCACATTTTGTTCCCTATAATTCAGAATTCACCTTAGGAAACAGATAGAAGTCGCACGACGCAAGATCCGGCGAATAAGCCGGATGGTCTAACACAAGAATGCTGGCTAGAAACCTCTTGACTGACAATACGGAATGAGCCGGCGCATTGTCTTGGTGGAGAACCCATTACTTGTCCTTCCACAATTCGGGTCGTTTTTTCCTTATTCTTTCACAGAGTTGAGCAAGAACGTAAATGTAATAATGTTGATTAATAGTTTGACCTTCAGAAACCCAGTGAACGTACACAATCCCATGAATATTGAAAGAAATAATCATCATTGCTTTGATTTTGGAGTTGCTCAGTCGAGCTTTTTTGGCTCTCGGTGAAGATGGGCTTTTCCAGTGCATGGATTAGCGCTGCGTTTCAGCATCATAAGTAAAAAAAAACAACGGGCCGTCACATGTTATTATCCTTTCCAATAAGTTTAGGTCATTTCAACGGCATTCAAAGTGTTAGTACAAACATTTTTGCGAGTTTCTGTCCAAACGGGAGAATTTTAGGCACCATTTTGGCACACACTTTTTGCATGTTAAAATTGTTATGTAAAATTTGCAGTACGGATTCTTTATCAATTTCTACAGTTTCAGCAATCACACGAATACTTAACCGACGGTCAGATCGAACCAGATTACCGATTTTTTCAATATTGTCTGCGGTTTCAGTGCAACAAAAAAGTATTGAAACTTAAGACGCTGCTTAGAGACATAGGTGTTTTCTATCTAACTTCTTTATATATATATATATATATATATATAATTAGGCTGAATCGTCACAGTTAATGTTATCATATCAATTCGCAAAAATTGTCGCTACGTTTATAATTTTGATACTTTGTGCTGTATAAATAAAAAATTACTTACTTATTCGACGTGACCAAACGCAAAATCATCAAAAAATACACGATTTATTGATTTTTCTAATCCATGGCGATACGACATTGCACTCTTTGTACTTGGTGCTACTCTGTTAACAAGTTATGATGTGTGGCTTTATATAATGAGTCATTGATGTAACGCAAAAAGCGGAAGTTCTAAATTGAAGTGTTGAAACTTAATCGCGTATATTGGATTCGATTGTGTATGTATGTAAAACATTTACTAGATAACAATTACTTTTTTATTTTAAAGCTTGAAAATATTTATCAAAAATTATTCGCTGTCTAATAGCTTCAATTACGTGATTACAAATACAAAATAAAGAACCGATCAAAAGGATTTAAAACACTTATACTACAGCAAAATTTTAACCTTTTGCTCATAATACTTTTTACTTTAGAATATTAATAATAATATAAAATTACATTCATATTGTTATGCTTACATATATTCAGTATTGCAAACAAAATAGATTCTCTAATAAATCCTCAAGAATTTATTCTAGGGTGCACGCCGGTACAAATGAAAATAAATTGAAGAAACAGTTTTTTACAACATGGTTACACGATAACGCTCCCGTATTTAGCTGTATCCGCAAGGCATTATTGTATGATGAGAGTACCTTGATTTTTTGACCAAAGACCGTAAATAAGTGAACTTACGCTTACCGGCTGCTTTTGAGGGTAAAATTGATAAAGACGCCTCGGGTAAAGGCAAGGTCGAGTATCGATTGAAAGTGAAACCAAGCAAATAGTAGCGTCGAGAGGAAGCAAAAGCAGATGGTGCACGACTTATTGCATCTCCTTTTTTAACCCCACCGCCGCACTGCCGATACCGAACGAAACTTCCTTGGAGAATGTCTGTCCTCTCCGCTTTATATTTCTATGATCTCCCTTTCTCCTTATCTCACTTCATTACGCGCAATATATCCCCTACCTCGGTCTCGCCTTCTCCAAAATACTTCGGCAGTGTCACTACAAGGGCTCATAAAATCTTATCGGTGCAGAAGTACAAGCAGGAAATAAGTAAATTCCCTTGGAAATCCTACCAGGAAGTGAGGGTAGGTAGCTTAATAAACAATTAAAGTGGAAGACTGTGCGCTTAAAATCTATATTTTAGATGAAGATAATACCGAGATAAAAGACCTTTATTTTAATGTGAAAGATTTAGCTTTGCTAGGCTTCCTGTGTACAGTGATTGAGTAGTATGAGCACCTAATGAATAATTTCGAAACACATAATCTGCTCATCCAACGTAAGCATCTTAATATTTCTTTTAAAAGATCCGGAGAAGCGAGAGAATATTTATTATAATTGTTATTGAAAGAAAACTGAAACTAAAATTTCTTAGTAACAAAAATGTATTTTACAGAGTTATGGAAGTGTCTTGTCTATAAAAATCTGAGACAATGAAATACTTATTGCAAATTATAATTTGCAAATACCCCTTATACATATATGCATATAGCAAATAAAATGTAAATAAAGGAATTATTAATAATTTTTTCCCCATTTATTTTTTAAGCCGCCAAAAGGTGATAAATACGATCCTAACATAACTTATTAATTTAAGATTGGTTTGGCTATAATTTATTAATTTGTTCATAATCTATATACATCTTAGGAATGCTCAGCATTTTAAACGTTTAAGGCGGTATGTAATGTTGCTATCGTCAATTTATATGTAATGTATTTCTGTATATTCTTCCAATCAAGAAGAGTAATTTTCACTCACGCATTTTCTAGTTTCTTGCACAGTACACATACCATGTCTCTGGAGAAAGAGGGCAGCACTAATAAAAAATCTTAATTATTTTTTAACTTGGCAATTCTTTAAAATGTCACTGAAAATTTGCATTCATTCTGATCGTGAGGACGATTGTTATTTAAAGTGATTAAGGTCTTATTTTTATATAACTAAACCAATGATGACAAAGAAAACTGATCTGGAGTCTATTTAGAGATCAATCACCATCGATTACTACCATAAAGCGATGGATTATATTTCACTATGGACCAAAAATGCGAACAAGAACGCATATGAGCTTTCAATTTATCGAAGTTAAGACATGATCTGAAAGACTTTTGACACTGAATAATAACGATCGATAAAACCTGGACATACCATGATACACCCAAAACAAAACAACACTCGAAATAATCAATTGAGGTTGGCACAAGTGCTCCGAAGGAGGTCATATACTCGGTCAGAAAGCTTATGACCACTATCCCTTTTAGATCAACTGTCTATGCTTTACAATACAAAGATCCTACTTAAAAAAGAAATGAGGGCTTTTTCTTTAAAATTATGCACGTGTCCACACTTCGACTGTTTCAATGGCAAAAATTCATAAACTATATGTCTAACTGCTTCCGCATTCACTTTATTCGCCGGATTTGGCCCCATCGGAGTTCTTCCCTTTTCCCATCCTGAAATCTTGGCTCGGTGGCAAAAGATTTTGATTGAATGAAGAGGTATTCATTGAAGCTAACACATATCTCGAACAGTTTGAAAAGATTTACTTTTCTGAAGTTTGTGTTTTCTTGTCTGTTCTCACTAATTACTGATCCGTTCTCGTACGTTGGAACTGATTCATTATATTTGAAACGATGTTACAATTACCAAAGCTGGTTCCCATACGTCTGAACAGGTTGTAAATTTAACCATAAAAATAAAAAAATAAGTGACAATATAATTTATTTTTTTATTTTTATTTTATTTTAGGACTAATAAGCCAATAATGTTTACTGAGTTGGGGTATTTATTAAAATAAATTTTTTAACGCTATTTTGAATGAAATGAATCGTTTTATTTAATGAACATCATTACTGGTAATACACACTTTATTGTACAGTTATGATTCCGAAAAAAATAATCGGTAGTTTGGATCATTAAAAATCAGTCAGCCCCACCAAAAGTTGAAAAAAACTGAAACAGTGATCCCTCACATTTTGTAGCGCGGTGTTCCATTCAATGATTTCTTCTTGTTTCTACATGTAAAAAATAAGTTACGGGATTTATATTTCACATCAGGCAAAGAAGGGATTGCACGAAAAAATTAAATAAATAACTAGAATAAGATTTACGAAAATGATGATTGGTTTTCACGAAATCACAAATGCATTGATTCTGGAAGGCAATATTTTGGATAGATCTTTCCCGTGATAGGTGCTTAATATAATTGAGGACAGTGGTTTCTCAATATTTTGACTAACTTATTCTGCAACGTTATGGTGTTGATATGCGACAATTATAAGTAAAATCATATTTACAGGTATTCTTCCTAAGTCAACATATGTACATACTTAAGATTATCTCCTGCTTTAGAATTCTATTTATTCGTTATTGATTCTCAGCACTATATGATGAAAATGTCACCTAAAATATACATAAAATATTTTATTAACAAAGTATCCTTTAACATTTTAAAAATCCTTAAAAGTCAATTACGTTACATATATATGATTTTACGTAATAATAAGTTCTGAATTATTCCTCTGACATAAACATATCAAAACACACTAAAGTTTTGAACTCAATTATAATGCATATTTGAATATATATTTACATGCATCCAGGTGCACAAAGACATTATTGCAGACACACATCGATTCGTATGATACACAAATAAAATGAACTTTTTATCGACCCGAAGGTGTTATCTGTTGCCTGCGAGAGAAGTCGGTAAAACGAAAAAGAGATAAAACGTTAAGAGTATCTAAGCGTGTATTCTTTCTTCGTATCCCTGAGGGTGCTTGAACGTTTACAGTCTGATTTTTTTTCAGAAAGAGAAGAGCATGGAACATATCTTTTTATTAGATTTCGCAAAAATCTTATATCCTATTTTTAATATCACACACTCCGAATGAATCGCATATGAGCCGAGTAAATTACTGAGTTATAAGTTCATTTTACGAGGATGTACGCTTAAAGAAGTGCTTTGCTGAATATTGAATGAACGTTATCAAATTCAGTTTTTCCCACATTTCATGTACTTGTTCGCAAAACTTTCGTTTGAAAACTACAAATAATGTTCTATCTAACTAAGATAAAAAATAAAAATTTTTAATAACATTTTCATTAAATTTAATCATTCTCTACGAGACTTAAATATTTACACTTGCACCATTCATGTTATATTGCAAAAAAGTTACTTCCAAACGATTGAAATAGCGCGCTGGGCTTCTTTGATTTGAGATTAGTAAAATTTCGAAAATTAGTAAAATTATTTTCGGACACAAACATATCTTAATGTCTATATTAGTCAAAACAACTTGTAAAATATGTACATAGCTTGTCCAGTTTTTTTTTTAAGAAATTCATTAATTATATAAAATTTAATTGATATACTGCGAATTTTATTTAGTGCTTAATTAAAGATGGCACTTACTTGGTTTTCAATTTTATTAATATAAAGGCGATTTGCCGGAAGTGTTACTGGGGCTGAAACGTACAGCAAGGGCTTTACATTTCAGCCCTTGCAGATTGTAAATTAAACTATCCGAAAGCTAAAAAGATTTTTTGAGAAAGAGGATAAATTATTTTGCATATAGCCAGTTTTTCAAATTAAATTAACGCTTTGTTAACAACAAAAGGAAAATAATCTAAATTTTCAAGTTGTTTCTATTTAGAAAATGCAAATAAAATACGTATAATAACTAAGACTGAACAATCCTTCGGGTAACCAGCGATAGGAACCGATAGAGGGCGAAAGCGTTGCAGGCTTTTTTAATAATTTGCATTGGAAGGCTCCTCGCAGAGGTGTATTATTAATTATAACAGGTATAAATAAATTTCTAAATTGTTTTCCTACGATAGAATATACAGGAACTATAATTTGCATCTATACAACCATCTAAGTGAGTCTGTACGCTACACAAGTAATAACTTCAGAAACTCTTTTAAATTACACGAGCATTTCTTACCATTATTAACAATAATGGAATAATAAACGTATGTATCATGTAGAAACAATGTATACTACAAACAAAACAATGACTTTTACGAATATCAAAGAATAGTAAATAAGGGACAATAACTAAGAAATATTTCCAATTATTTAAAGTTTACTACAACATTTATTTATTATTGCATTTGTATTATATAGATTTGAATTACTTCACATTTTCACTGGTTCTGTATATACCGCTTAATTTTTTATTGCGTTTATTATAATGTAAATAGTTCTATGCAGGGGTAAAAAGAATAGAAAGCTTTAGGAAATTTTCGCATTTTTTGTGTGAAATATCCCTTCCCTGTCAAGGCTTTTAATGTTGTAACTGTACATACATATGTATGTACCTATGTCTTTTTACATTAGGCACTTAAATAAGCAATGAGCCTTCAAAGCGCTAGTATATTTACACACTTTTACTTTACATTTCAGTCATTGACCGATAAGAACTCTTAGAAAGATTAAGCTAAATTACCGGTGAGTGTATATATACTTTAAGATGTAGCTGTGTATATGTAAACATAATGTTCTTGGTGTATGTGATCGTACTATTTGTCTTGCAGATACGGCGTTTTGTCAGCAACAGTTGGTGTGCTTTTTACTACAATAGTTTTAAGTAAAAATGATAAACAAACTTTCGAAGCACTGAATCTTTTTTAAACATAAACTAGATTATTTTCATGGATCTAATACAACGTGGCATTCTAATTAATTATAGTTATTTACTACAAGTTCAGTATCAATAAATACTTAATTTATTATAGAAGATAGGAAACACTTCATATTCAGATGACTTCAAACCAAACAAACAACGAATTAATAAATCTTTTAATTAAATTTTTATTTAAAAGAAAAATTTGAATGGGTGTACGTAGTATTTAATATTATCGTAAGAAACAATTATAGTTGAAGGTTTGATGACTGAAACTGATTTTTTTTATGATTCTATGGCTCAAAATTGTAAAACGTGAATTTATGAAATAATGTTTAACACTTATAACGAGGACAAAAAGATTGCTAATGATTACAATCACTTTTGAATGAAAAGGAAATAGTAAAACTCTTTAACCTCCGCATTAATTTTAATGATTTAACAATGTTATGATTACCTAAATTTAACATCAATTTTCAATTATAATGTACGTTTCTTCGAGTGTTGCTAAATAAAATAAAAATCTCTTTCACACAAAGTTTCACAGTTTATCTCACTAAATTTTCTAATGCTTAGAACATGTTTAAAATTGTCTACTTTCTATTCTCTGTGCACATATAATATGGTGTACATACATGACAACAGACACTTGAAAAAATGTATTGTAATAAACTACGAAACGTGAAAAACGACTTTTTATTTTGTAATGAAGAATATAAAAAAATAATTTCAAAGATCGAAACGATCGAAGAAACAAACGAAGCAATTAAGCGGATACAAAAAGACCAAAAAGCAGTAAATTAATTTAATATAATAATTCTGAAGTCTAAAATTCGGTAACAGGAGGAAAGCAAACAAGATATTAAATAATTACATCGTTTAAAAAGTCATTTAAGTTTCATTGCGAAACTTTGGAATAAACAAGTTCAGGGACGTAACGTGTATGTATGTATATGCCACATAAAATTGTGTGATTATGTTTATTCGAATCAAACCAGGAAGTATATGATCTGATCTAATTTTGAACAAAATATAACATACGACTTGTGCATGTTACACGAGTTATTGAGAATTGAGAGTTATTAATTCTTGTTCAAGTGTAGCAAATGACTTATATTAACTGATACCATTTCTGAAACTGATGTTCTTCCTTCTAATTAGTGATTTATTATTTGTTCATAATTTATTCGATGCCAAATAAGATATATGAACTTATTATGGCTATTCGATTAGCGATCACTTTAAAACTCTTTATATAATCATATACAATCCCTGGCCAAAATATACATTACTTTCCAAACAAGCTTTTATTGATTCCTTAATCATGCTGTCATTTTGCCACACATCTTGGATATTAGCTTTCTTGACTGATGGTATTTTTTCTTGAACAATCGCACATCGTCAAGGACGTTTAGGTCGAAAGTATTTCCCAGCTATGAAAGCACTGGTCAATTCACCGGCTCCTTTCACTAGCGTTTAGACTCCAAATAGTTTGTCACAGATTATGCCTTATGATAAGGGCACTATCATGTATGAAGGAATAAGGACCTTCATTAGGGCATAGTTAGTCAAAATATGGGAGCAAAACATCCTCCAACACGTGTTTGTACTGCTTTGCTCTATGATACCTTCATAGTAGTTCAGAGGCCTTGGACCTTCCGACATTATGCAGGAGCAAATCATCAGTTTTCACAATGTGCCTTCACTGTAACGTTTAAAACTTCGTTGTCTAAAAAACAGCCCTTTCTACAATCTAGAAATTCAAAAACAACACCAAATTTTAAGCAAAGATTTTTTTAAAATAATTAATAAACGTGTATACTCTTATTTTATCTTACCCTTCTCCCATCCTCTACTGTGTAATTTTCGTGAAGTTTTTCCCATTGCCCGTGCTTTCTTAATTGCAGCCATTAGCCTTGTACGAGCGTCTACCAATTGTTCGCCTCTATAATTCATATCCTTCTTCAAAGAAATTTTTTTTTTGATGCTTGATCGTCCGCTAATTTTACGAAATGTCTATCAAGTCGAGTCGTAGTTATTCTTTTTCTGCCAGAAAACAAGCGTCTGGTACTTGTGCTAGGAGCATGAACTTTGCAGCAGTCTTTGCCGGAAAACTTCTTCTACTTGCGCAATTCGTCTTTGAGAGTACTTTCCTGTACACAACAAAATGTAGTTACTAATTTGCTTTTCATACAATGATAGGTCTTTCGCGCAGTCCACATTGTCTAATCGTATAACATATAACAAATATACTTGGAAATTTTAAGTAAACAAGATATACACAGCGTCACATAGGAAAATAAATTGAAATACTGTGGAGTATGAGACACTGAATTGTTACAATGACCATTCTCAATACCCTTAACGGAACTCGTTCACTCGCTTACTTCGGAATTACGTTAGTTGAAATAAAGAAAATTTAAAAATTAACAAAGTGGCGCTAATATTTTGACCAGAGTCTGTAGGTGCCTTGCCTTTGACAACACTATTTTAGTACTTGTCTGTTATCACGCTACCAACGCTTATGTATCTATTAGTAATAAACACTCTTGTTAAAATATTCACTAATTTTTTAATTTATAATTATTATTCAAAACAATCGTTTCACTATACAGTGGCTCTTTCAGATGTTTAAAGTAAACTAAATGCTAAATTACTTTGTAAAATTCTAAGAATATCATACTTATACACTTTATAGTAAACTTATGGCCTAAATACCCATAAGTTAAAATTGTAGAGACACGTGTTCTTATGGATTATTAAATATATTTTAGGCTTTTATATTATACAAACAGATTTAGTATAGCTAAATTTTTTGCCTCTGTTTGTTTATCTGTTAGGTTATTTGATTTCTGAAGTTAACTAAAGTTTGTCCTTTACTTTCTATATGCATTGTTTGTATACATATTTTGACACATGGCTACTATTAAATAGTTATCTATTTATATACAATATTCTGTTCTAATATACGTTTATAAAGAGATTTTACTTATTTGCTCAACATAAACACCGGCATATGTACCATATACTTATTAACTTATAGACTCCTTCTCAGTTAGGAATTAGTATAATGGGTGCTTTTTTTTTTTGGAGGCGTAGAACTTTAAATTGAAACACAGACAAATGTTTTTAATATCCATGAAATTGGCTTTATTTAAAAGATAATTTTATGACACTAATGTTCGAATATGATTTCGGGCATATGGCCGCCGCGGCTGGCGTGTACATGGCGTAATCTGGAGGTTCAATTTTCCCACTCTCTTCGCAGTAAATCAGGCTATATTTCGGCAATAACGCGTCTAATGTTCAGTTCCAAGTACTCAATTGTTTCAAGTTTACCGGCGTAGACATGCGAATTTAGATATCCCCAGAGAAAATAATCTAATATCATCAAATCACACGAACGAGATCACTAATTAATAGGTCCATGTGTACATATATCTATGTACAAGAATGAATCTAGTTAAAAAAATTAATTCCCACATAGGCGTCTATGCTACGCATTGTATTTCTAAATTCCTCATATGGCAAAACAATAAAAATGTTTATTAGTTAAATAGTTTGAGAGTTTTATTTAAGTAAATTCATATTTATATTTATTAACAGGACAATTCACTATACAAAAAGTATCTGACTGGACTATAGTTTAAATTGAAAGTTAACTACACTTTTTAGTGGTGTGAAAAAGACTTCGTACACATTACAAAGATTAAATTTGTACATGTTTCGGCTATTTATAGTTCTAATTGTAATATCTGAAACTTAAAATTAGAAATAGTCTAGGTTCAATAAAAATCTTTATAAAGATTTAAGGCCTTCAGTATGTTCTTACACTCAAAATTTATTTTTGTTAGTGATATCTATAAAGAACTGGAATTGGTATTAAATCTAATAAAATAGAGTTTGTTTCCTTGCTAACACTATGAGTAGATCATGTTGATCAACTTTCGCTCAAACTTAAAACTAAGAGAGGAATGAGACAGAGGGTCGTATTCTGTGTACGATGATGTTTGTAATAGTTATAGATAATACCATGAAGAACATAGACAATAAGTGCATACTGTTCAATAAACTACACATTGAATTTGCACACGCAAGAGAAAATTGCTACAGTGATCAGGAGCCTAGACTTACATATAAATTGCAAAAACTAACAAAACAAAGTCGAAGTAAATAGGAACAATATTAAGAAGATAAGAAGCATGGTGGGCCCTACGCGTGGTACTAAAAAATAATAGCACGAATCAAAAAAGTCTAAGGCAGCTACAAGTGTTCCATAGCAAATTCTGCGGATAATACAGAGTATATTTTAGTAGAATAAAATAGCCGAGAAGAATTTATTAAATATAACAAGCTAGGAAAGAAGAACTAAAATTATAAAGAAATGCTAAAAGAAATTGATAGAATATGCGCTCAGAAAGTACAGCAACTATGTAAACCAAAAAATACATAGAAACAAAAAACACAAAGTGAACTGGAGCCATATGGAATGAGATGATATGCAGTCAAGATATAAATAATCCAGGAACAAAACTAAACCCAAAGTAAGGCACATTAGTAAACATAATTTCTGAATTCATAGACGCCCAGGAATATCTACTCTGTTGTTTCAAAAATCGTTTGACACGTTAGCTATGGTACCATGCGGAGATTATAAGATTTTAAATATATATTCTACCACCACGTTAATTATTTTATATTATGGACATAAGAAGAAACGCAAGTTATTTATACACAATATTTATTTATATTAGAATAATATCTGACATTAATATTTTTAACATTTATTACGTAAAGTATGTACGTTCATATACAAACTTAAAATTTCACATCCTCCAATTAATAAATTGGAACAGTACATATTCCAACATAAAATCGACAAAATGCACTTAGTGTAAGAACAATTTAAACAGAAGGCTTTTAATTAATTAACAAGTGTCATTAACAGTGGAATCGTAACTAGAGTTTAACTGAATAGTACACATTGGTGTGCAAAATGTAAGTCCCTTATTCCTAAATCAATTCCGCTTTGTGAGTTTCGAGTGCCATTACAATCTGCACAATCCTCTTACCACTTACCCCATCATCATGTGTTGGCAATTGAAAGTGAATCAGACCGTGAATTTTGAAAGTAAAGTAATAGTTTGTAAAGGCAGAATAAAAGAACGACAATGGTAATATAACAGCTAGTATTATTGATATACTAGACTTGTACGTGCAGTTAGTTACATATATACAATACATATTCAAGTTACAAAAACGTCAAAGAGTAAGTTATTATTTAGCTATTAATTGTTGAAATGCAAAAAAGATTAATAGGTAAAAAGTACTAATATATTGATATATTTTGTTCTTGATTTATATATATGCCTTAAACAATAATAGAAATAATAATAAATTCAAGGTTCTGTGGTGATGTAACAATTTATTATATTTTAACACAATGCACCTGCTAGCAAACTGGATTAAACATATGACCTTACAATTTCATAAAGATGCTACTTCCTTTATAAGTAATAATTCAGAATACGAAGGGGATGCACGCATATGAACACCCTTTTTTTATTTAATTAGCGGAAAGACGAAATATTTACGCGTTCAACGTGCATCAGAATCGCTTTAGAAGAGCTTTATTATAAATGATAAGAAAGAAAACAGAACAAAATTAACATTACACATACAATTTTTTGTCGTATATATGTATTGTATGTTTATAAGTATATGCACTTATCCTGTTCAACTGCAGGTGGTTTCCGTTTCGCACGTTCTTTTCCCCAATGCATTTATTCGAACTCCTAATTATTTGCCCTTCGGTAATTTTAAACGATTCTTATCGATATTCACTTCTAGAGACCGATATATATATATATATATATATATATATATATATATACTAATCTAAATAATCGCACTATTACTTTTTGCAAATAATTGACTAATACACTTCGAATCAGACGACTCACACACACTCTGAATAGAATGGCCTGCATCTAGGTGTAACTCTACCTCTTGAATGTCTCTTCTCTCTCTCTGCTCTGAAACTCAACTATCTTCTTGAGCTCTTAGACCCAACTCTGTCTTGTGAGCTCTTAAGCACCACACACTCTAAATACAAAGGGATTATGCTCTTCCGCCCACCTGGGTTATTACTTGTATGTGTATATTATAAACTTAGAAAATATACGTAATACATTCAATAACTAAACTGTAAAATTAAGACCTTTCTGGGAATACATTACAGAAAATACATAACGCATTCAATACCTCGATTAAAAGTATAGGATCATATAAATTAAACATTCTTATCAAATGGACATGGCAATATAAAAAATAAGAAAACATATAACAACCATAAATATATCAATAAAGCCTTTCCGAGATTACATTCAGAAAAATACAAAAAAGAATATGATCTGTATTTAAAGGATTAACATTTATTTCTTTCTCTTGAAATTGAACCTATAACGTAAATATAAATGCATTCCAGCAATGCATTTACATATATACTTTATACAATTAGATCCTTTCTAAGAAACTACACGAATTTAAAAGAAAACACACTTAAATATACTTAAATTAATATAAATACCATAAAGTATTAAGACCCACCTGAGAATTATTTGAATACATTTACATTTGGAAATACCGATTAAGTAACACCCTTATTTGAATGAAAATTAAAAATAAAAATAGAAAATAAAAATATTCTATCCAAAAAATTACGCGTACCATTACAATTTGTATACATTACAACATATGTGTCGGCGTTGATTTATAATTTCATTAATTTGATGACAGAAAACGAGTATGAATTTCATATTAATTTTATTCATCGTTTCCAATCATTTCTTATATTTTGGAACAGAAAAGAAAAGCTCTTTACAACACTATTAGTTAAATCCTAGATACATGTTTTGACAACTACACTCTGTACGAACATGTAAACTAATCACAGCTAAATCATCTGTGAAGTTACAAAATATTAGCTGGAAAGTCTGACTTACACATTAATATAAGTTTTAAAAAGTTTCTGAGAATCTTAATAAAATTTTCTGAATTGAAACGGCATAGTAGGGTGAGTTCATAACAACATAACTACGTTAAGAGTAAGTAAGGTTACACAAAAATTGTATTATAAAGTTCTTTAAAATAATGTATTTTTCTATTTTTGGCAAGGAACTTAGATGAAAATAAAACGAAAAGTTATAAATTTAGATTCTTATAAATTTTCCGATATCGAAAGTACACAATAATCTATTGGAGAAAAAAAACTTTTTTAAAATAGTAATTCTTAGTGGCACCATCTATTAAAAAAAATATGCGTTGGTAGGATAGATCTTTCACCAATGTTATGTCAAAATATCATTACATTGTGTCATTAGAAGCAGAGAAATTGCGTATTTGGCATTTGTCGAAAAATGAATTTTGAACACCTTTGTTCAAAATTGTTGTTGATATTTGTCCTTGCAAATATCAACTTCTGTTTTAAACTCGGTAAATCGTTTACTGAAACGTTTAATTTGATGAGGGAAGCGTATGGTGATGCGTGTTTATCACGTACGAATGTGTATGAGTGGTATAAACGATTTAAAGACGATCGTACGGACAGAAAACACGACCAACTGGTGCAAAAAAATATGGTTACGGAAAGTAACATCGTACTTGTGCGTGAATTTATCAGAAATGGGCCGAAATCCTCATTGCCATACGTAAGAATTCAATTAAATATTTCCCAAAAATTCAATTCATCGCATTTTTGACACTGCATTTGGGACTGAGAAAGATTTGTGCAAGGTTTGTACCACACAAGCTAAACTGATGGTAAAAAATTTCAACATTGTACAGTCTTGACTAAAGTCTCAAAAAAGGACAAAAACTTCAGGTATTTTATTGTAACTGGCGAACAGATGTGGTGTTTTCAATATAATCCAGAGACCAGACGGCAAAGCTCTGAATAGAAGCATCCAAGAGAAGAAAGGCCGAAAAAAAAGGCGTTTGGAGAAGTCAAAAGTGAAGACAATGTTGATTTGTTTTTATGATTCGAAAAGCATAGTGCGCAAAGAGTTTGCACCAACTAGTCAAACAGTCAATGCTGTATATTATCTTGGTATTATGAATCATCTTTTGGCGCGTATTCGTCGTGTGCACCCTCAATATCGTGAAAATGCAGCATCGCTCGACGCTTGTCACTGATTTTCTAAATACAAATGGCATTTTAATCATCTACCATTCATCGAATTTAGCCCCTGTGATTTCCATCTATTCTCCAAACTACATTTGCCGATAAAAGGACAGCTTTATGCCGACATCGAAGCCATTAAATAGACATCGACAGCGACCTTGAAGGACATCTCTAAAGATGAACTTAAAAATTCATTCGACATGTTAATTGACCGTGCAAAACGTTGTATTGAAGCCGATTACTTTGAATAAAATAAATGAATTTTACAAAAATAGTAAGCTTTTGTTTTTATATTAAAAAGTTCGGTTTTCTCTGCGACAAACTGTGTAACTATCAAGTTTTTGTTTCAAATTGAATATTAAAACAAGTTTCTCTATTCATACCTTCCTTAAAAGTTTTAAGTTATATGTGTATAATATGAAGTCTACTCTCTTTCCGCTGAGGTTCTCAATGATACTTTGTTACAAATTTTAGTGGGCATTTTAAATTATTTACAGTGACAATATACTTGAGTATTTTGAAGTTACGAAGGTTAAAAAATCATTAGCACAAGAAATCGTGGAAATTAACAAGAACATCTGTGATTTTCTTCATACATGGCTGATGTCATAAGAAATATTGCAAGAGAATCAATTGGGTATTTGGTTTCCTTAACTGCTGTAGAGCAGTAATATAATGAATTTCAATGTGGTTCAATTTCACGTTCCTATCCTAAATCGGCTGTTACTGAAAAGAATATTGGTCTTGTTCGGGATATAATTGAAAAGAATCAGCATGTTACTGTAATGAGTTTTCAAATAAACTCAAAGATTGGCGTGAAAACAATTAACACCATCTTACACAAACATTTAAAGGTACGTAAATTTTGCCCCAGTTATATTCTCTATAATATGATTCCAGTTCGAAAAGAAGGCCATTTAAGACGATGCAGATCTACACTAGATTACTTTGACAGTAGATTGTCTCATCTACTGTACAGTATCATTACAGGTGGTGAAACTTAGATATACTGCTGATGCCGAAAAGAAACAAAGCGTATACTGGATCTTTGCAAATAAGTCCACTGCAACAGAATTTGTTATAAAAGAAAGTCGGAACAAATAGATCGGTCTGTTACATTAGAGGACCATCGTATTGTTAATGCAGAATTGTAAATTACAGTACTGTTTGCCTTAAGTTCTCTAGTGTCCCTGAAAGTTGTTCAAGAGAAAGAATCACTCGCATCACGTCGAAATATTGGATCATTCGCCATATAGTTCAGAGCTGGTATCTAATGATTGATTTTTGTTGCTTACACGTGTAAGGGAAAAGGAGCAGAGTCATGTAAGGTTGAAAAAGATGTTTAGAAGATTAGTTTTCAGAAATACAAAAATACATTGAATGTGGAGGGGAATATTTTGAAAATTTATAAATAAATGTATTTTGTTTAAAAATCGTGTGCCATTTTATAGGGTTTACCAGAAATGAAGCATCTCTCATATGTCGAGTAGTTTGCGGATACTGTAACAAGCGTACAAGTGTGCATTATCTAAAAAAGAATGTTCATTTTAATCGTTATATAACCCAAACGTTTTAATTTAAATAGTTTGGTTATTTAATTAATATTTCTCACTTTAATTCAGAGCTCCTTCCGAATTCCTTCCCACCTTTTCTATAATATTCTTGATTTTCATTTAACTCAATAGATGTGCATAACTGCAAATTTTATTCTCAATTTTTTACTTTAATAGCGAATCTTTAGTAGAGATAAAACAAATCTATCTAAATTGTATGCAAAATACTACTCTTTATATAAAGATTTGTTATTAATTTTAAAATTGAGACAGTTGCTTACAACTTTATTTATCGGAAATTTCTAAAACTAGTCTAAACGTTTTAGACGTATTTTTATGGATCTATATTGTTGAAACGTACTTTACAAAAAGAAAAAGAATGAGAATAAGAAAAGAAGTCAACTAACGTCTAAATTCACAACTAAAGAATTTTGCATGTTATTAATATTAAATTAACAGAAAAAAATTTTATTCAAATACCCGTACTGTATACCAAATGAGTACATGTTTTTTCCTGTTTCTTTTCTTATGTGCTGTTATTATATTCCCGATTCTTTCTTATGTAAATTCATCTTGACATTGTATTGTACTTTATTAACCCGTCATTATTTTTTTCTTCTGTGGACCACCCCACAATTGCTGAAAAGAGGTTTGTATTCGAAGTAGGCGGATAAAGAACACGATCACAAAAAATGCAGACATTTTAGAGAGACGCTTTCGCGATTTAATATGTATATATATATATATCCCACACAATAATGACGGATGTAGTATTTCCAAATAGATATATTTTAAGTGCCTTGGTTTAATTAAGAGCTGAATAGAGGCGAGTCCGTATTTGCATAATCGTCTTAGTTAAATTTCGGATAGGGCTGAAGCAGCTCCTAACTTACCACTCTAATTTCTGGAACATGTTCAATAGTCTTTTTGCACTTTTTTTTTCTAGTGAGGGAACCTTAACATTACCCCGATTTAAGTTTTATCGTTCATCTGTAAAGTAATTGGACTAAAATAAATGTGACTTACGCTTTTATAATGTATATATGTATTTTATGGGAGAATTATATTTCTGTCTATAGAAAGAAGCTTATGGAAAACACATTATTCACTTTTGTAAATTTTTGACAGTAATAGCCTTTATCTGCTTCCCTACCATGTATACAAAATCACAAAAAAATCGCAATTAAGCTTAAATTCCTGTGCATGCTGTTGATTACTCAGTTATAACTGTTTGCAATTTATAAAAACGTTATTCTAAAATAAGGACTCATATATTTCATCTGATAATAGAAATGTTTTAACAATAATTATATAAATTTTGTTCGTAGATTTAAGCATAAAATAAATATAAAAAAATGAGAAAAAGAATTTGTCATTTAAGGATAACGTTGGACAATTACTTATAGTGGTCCACTGTCCGATGACAGAACAGCTTAATTGATATTTTCTACATAGGTTATTAAGCTCTGTTAACAACACAAGTATAATTAAATTTAAGTTGGTAGCGTTGGTAGATAAATTTAAGCTTAGGCTACATTATTTAATAAGTATTTTTTTTAAATAATAAGTCTTCTTTGTTAAAATAATAAGCAATAATGGCGTGGAGCCTAAAAGGAGATAAAATACTATATATTTATATACTGTACTATTAAAAGGTATAAGGAAGTCTCGTTCATTGACGAAGGCAAAAGATCGGGTCGCCCACTAACTCCAACAATTCTTAGCCAAGTGCGGTTGATTTTTCTAGATTTCTTCGCTCAAACGTTGCAATAAGTTCACATAATACTCGCCTTGCTTGCAGATGAAACAGTCTTCGCCTTCTTTAGAGCCGGTTCTCCCTTTTGAGTCCATTGTTTTGATTGTTCTTTTGCCTCGGGTGTGAAGTGATGGCCCCATATTTCATCCATGGTTATGAAACGGCACAAAAATTCTACTTTGTTGCTGTGAAACTTCGCTAAACGCTCAACTGAGACATCTTCACGACACTGCTTTCTCATGTCCAAATTTTCAGATAATATGCGATATACCGCACTTTTTGAAATGCCTGCTACGTCTGCTAGCTCGCGTACTTCAGTCGACCATCATCCAGTACCGCTTTGTGGATTTTCTTCACCATTTCTGGAGTCGTCACCTCATTTGATCGACCACTGCCATGCTCGCCTTGGCAGCTCGTACGGGCTCGTTTAAACTCTGCTATCCAATATTTCACTGTAGTAAACGAGGGAGCAGACTCACCCAGAGTAGAATCGAGTACAGCTTTTATATCGGTTGGGCTGAGGCCTTTCAAATAAAATAAAAGTATTGTATCACGTAACAATGACCAATTTTCTCCATTTTCACAAATTCACTGAAAACGTCCACTATTGATGTGATAACGTGGTGTCTTCAAACTTACAGCATATGTTTTCTAGATTGTGTACTTTCCAATACAGTGACAGTTTTTAAACAACTACGGCCATCTCTAGGTCAGGCCGGGTACTTATGGGACTATCCTCGTATTACACGTACACAATGTTTTGGTGACGCATTGTCATGTCATAATGACTGTATATATTTCTTGTCATTTGGACAGATATTCTGCTTTCACCTTAAAATTAAACATACTAAAAAAATGCATTTTCTGTTGTAAAAAGCTAAGTGTGCCATGTTCAACATTTCTGAAATACATATATTGGAAACTTGGTTACTATTTTAATGTAAGTTGTATCAATATTTTTGCATTTTAGATACTTTCATTTACCCTTCACACAGATTTTCATAAATATAAATACTTTTCTATAAGTCTATCTGGTGCGCAGTATTTAAAATCCTCAAAAAAACAAGAATAAATGCAATAAATAATAAAGCGTTAAAAATTCAGAAATAAAAATGCACTTCAACCACTGAATTAATGATAACATTATTGTTTTTGTTTTTGCATTCGAATATTGAGTTTCTTTAAAAAAAAAGTAGTGTTTTCGCTTAATATATAATATTATTATTGAAATACAATTAAAAATATCAACTCTTAAGATGTAAACAGAAAAGCCCGAAAAGATGTTCAAGAGCTTGATTAGATCTTAGTTTTAATGTTTTCACGTTTTTAAGCATCAGATTGGAATTTCTTCGAATAATAGTACAACAAAATTGATCATGTAGTAGCTTGTCGAACGTCTTTTTAGTAAATGAAATATGCAACACAGGGACAAAAAAAGGTATAATTTATTAAGCTAAACTAAATTTATATTCATGAAGAGAATAAATTACTTCTATATCTGTACCTAAACACACTCCTAAAAGGCACCTACTATGTATGTACCTGCCAGTGTTCGTATATCCTTTAGAAAGATCACTTCCGCGTTGGTGCACAGGAAGATATACAATTAATATGCAAACACGAACATGTTTGTGTGTCTTTTCGCAAAGCTGCAATCAGTATGCAAACATCGTGGTGAATAAGACATTTTTATCTTTTTCGAAAAATGCCATGGTTATAATAGTATCAACAGGTACACGAATTGTAATTTTTTTGCTAAAGAAAAAGAAACAACATTCTCTGTATGTTATTTTTAAAGAACTCAATTTTTTTATTTACCGCTTTATAAAGCATATGTAAATATGAAATTTAATTATGTGTTTCATTAAATAACTATGATAACATTATTATGTACCTAGTTTAATGATTCTACTTGATTTTAAAAAAATATCATTAAGCTCATTTCCATATTGACAATAAATTGTGGATAACATCAAAATATCTTGATCAATAGAAAAATAAAAAAAGATTATATTGACTATAGAGTAATAAAAAATTCATTGTGACATTTTGGTTATACTCACCAACTATAATATGTACAAAGATAGATAAGAGGTTCAGCTTTCAAAATATAAAAAAATTATAATCCCGTCTAGCGAAAGCTTATATTCTTTCTGTGAGATGGTTTATGATTATTGTATAGAACGATGTCTGATTGGTTCCTTGTGGTGTATATGGATCGCGGGAAAGGTGGAAGAACTACCCAGGTCAGAGCAGGGACTATAAGCCAGCTAGCAAAACATTGTTAGCTCAACAAACATTTGAATAATATGAAACATGTACATTTTGTCAAGTAATCGAGGAAACTGCGATCTATGTTAATTTAAGAGCAAGAACGGCATTTTTGAAAAACCGCAAACAGACTTCTAGGTGTAATTAAAGAACGATCCAAGAAAATGTTTTTCAGAGAGACATGAGAACCATAGTATATTTGGAAAGATCGAAGTTAAATAGACTATATCCACCTCGAGAAGTATAGTTATGAAAACAAATTCAAATGTAAGAGCTTAACCTTTCCGATGTAAATTAATAGCAGACAATAAACAATACTGATAAAGTACTTACCTATTATTAACCATCAATCCTATAAAAGCAAAAAGAATGTAGAAAAACCTGTAGGCAGTTTTAGAGCTGCAAAGCAAGAACTCACAATGGGAAAAATATGTAACTCGGGTAGCCTCTAGAGTCAAGCTAAACTAAAATCATCTACAAATATTCTTGCTGTGATAGTTAGCACTCAGGCAGTGGCTCGATCAATTAAGTGATCTAGAATTTCTCAGGCTAAAGCCAGTAAAACAATACGCAGATTACATAGTGGTTAAAAAGAGATTAAAATGAAGGCCAACTTCAGCAGGCATATGTAAAGACGCCAAGAGATTCCAGAGAGACATGAAGACGAGAATAGATCTGAAAAAGTCGCAATGGTATAGGCTTTGTGACCACCTCAAATGATCTAATCTAATATTTACTAGCGTCTTGCTCAGGTTCATACCAGTTGGCATTAACCGTCTTCAAAGTTAGACACAAATATTATAGTACGAGGAATAGTAGATGGCTCATAAATCTTTTGTTTTTTGTTCAGAAGAGAACAGTAAAAGTATCTAAACTAGAAAAAGAGTGGGTCTTTTGTAAAGCATTTTTATGTAATGCAAGCTTCGTTGGAAACTATCACTAAGTGAATAATCAAAAGATAAAAAACCCCTTATCATATTATCTACATATGACAGCTTAGTTGCCCTTAGCAGTAATTAAGCAGTGTCGGACATGGGCCCGCAGTAAAAATGCACAGAATAGACCACGAAATATAGTGTTTGGTCTGCTTTGCTACTTATTCTGTGTGTCCGTTACTGCACGTCTACATTTCATAATGTGTGCAATTGCTACTGAGGATAAAAACTAAGTTATCGAAAGAGGTAACCAGAATACAAACATTAACGTGGTAAGGAGTTTTTACTTTTCATTAGTATTTTTTATTAAGTTAGAATGTGTATTTCATCGTATTGTTTCCAAATAATAACCGTTGTCAATTATGTAACGGTAATGTACGAGTATATTAAAGTCCTTTTATGACCAATGTGCTGTTATTTTTTATGGTTGTAGACAGATGTACTAGCAATCAACATTATTTATTGTTAGTTAAAAACCAGTCGAGCAAAAATAACATCTCACCAAAACAATAAAATGTTAAGAGTGCCGTGGTTGAGCTTCTTCAAGTTATTTTATCTTTACGTAAAGAACTATTACACATGAAGAATTTTGTAAACTTAGACAATCGTCAAAAATTATCCGATTGTTTTTGATGGATTTAGAGAAAAACTGTTTTGATTGTTAAAAATGAACTTAAAAATCAAATTTAAATAACACAAAATAAAGAAAAACGCATAAAGATTTGTGACAGCTTTAAAATTAAGCACGCACCAATATTATAATAGTGCAGGCAGACTATCAATTCAGAATTAAAAACTTCACTACCAAACATTTCATTTGAATTTTATTGAGAAATAGTTTTCCATAAATCTTATTTATATTTTGTTAGAGTTTCTCATCTTTGTTCATTAGTGAGATTTATACTTTGTTAAACTTTCTTATCTTTGTTCATTAGTGAGAGAGTACATCTTTCTTTTTCCACCCTTTTCTTTTTATTTGGATATATATCACATCATTTCACTAAATATGATTTTTTTAACGTAAATATGAAATAATTTTAAAGAACTAAATAAAAACGAAGTCCGTTTACTGCATGTGATAGGATATACATATAAGATGTATGTAATTGTACCGTTTAAGTGGAAATCACCTACTGAAAATTTCGCTTAGAAAGAGAATTTATTCCAACAATATAATTTAGTACGTATAATCATTAAATTGCGGACAAATAAATAAAAACAACTAAGCCTTTTAAAATTTCTCAATTGAATTGTTTGGAAATAGATAAACTATCGATTGTTTACGAATGAAATTATATTTCTAAATGTTTATCCTCTTTAGTTTCTTCTCCAATATAATTTTATAATTATTCTAAATTATTTTATTTATTACTACTTTATCATCAATTACATATTTTCTCTAACCTTCCCTCGCCTCCTTTCAAGCGAAACGCATAATATTTTCCCCAGGACCTTCTAATATTAGCATCTTTGAAGTAATAAAATTTCCTGTAATAAAAGAAAAATATTCACCTCGACGAAAAAGAGGGTTCGAATCTTATTAACTAGCCCACCTTAATTTCATTTGTTACTTTATATCCTTAAAGTAATTTCGGAGATTTGTGTGGCGTATAAAATCTTCCAGTGAGGAATAAGTAGCAAAGCCCCTTCCTTCTTGGCAGTAGGTTTGGCACGATGAAGGGATCCCTGCGTAAAACCTTATCGGGTTGCGTTTTTTATTTGATCCCGAATAGAGATTCGGTCTGGTAGTAGTAGATAGGGGAGGGACGTGTTCGGAAAAGGACATCACGGGGAGATAGTGGGGCGGTTTGTTCTTCCACATCTACACGTTTTCGATGTGTAACCAACTCGAGCAAACTTCGGGATTCTGGAGCCTGTACAGTCTGCAACTGACACAAACTTTTTATATGGTAAGCTCGAAATGGTATTAAGACTCTTCCTTGTAATCGAGTTAGAAGTGAATTACAAAGTTATGAAAATTCGGTAAAACGACTTTTTGATTATCTTGGGAATATCCTTTATTTGTCTCGATCGTAGTTTATTAAATTATTTCGTTCTTCTTGTCGTGTCTACTTTTCGTTACAACGACCTATAAAATGTTTTCTTACAATAACTGTCCTCTATGAAATTATTTTGCGAGTTAATTTATTATGAAATTTCTAAAATATCGCAAAAAACAATTACATTAATATATGCAAAAAATACAGACATACACATTTTACTCGAAAGAGTATTGAACAACGCCTCATGTCCATATCGGAATGAGGGAACAATACAAATATATTTGTAAATTTCAATTGAAATAATAAAATTTAAATAACCCCTTACCACGTCAATGTTCGTATTTTGTATACGCATTTCGACAATTAAGTTGTCATCATCAACAGATAATAAATGAAAGTGTCGCACATAAATCCACGGTAAAACAAATACCGAATAAATCCTCACAAGTGTACCAGTAACAGACGTACAGTTCTTCCATCCCCACGCGGGAATCATTTAGCGAGAAAAGTTGTGCGAATTTATTCTGTGCATGTTTTATCGAGAAGCCAGGTGCGACACTGTGATTAATTATCTGCTGATGATAACAACTTAGTCATCTAAATTGTATGTAAGGATAAATTGGGTTAATGAAGCGTTATGGTTAAGTAAATTGGACAAGATTTTCAGGCGTTGTGTAGGGGGTAACCATCGTCACGATTTAGGTTATCCGGATGTTTAGACCTCTCTATAGATTTGCGGATTTTTTGGCCGTAGTGAGACATGATTTTCGTAGAATCGAACTAAATATAGTGCCCGGTTTCAAGCCTATTCTCAGCAAGTGCAGAACCATCTAGGCCCAGCAGCCTGGTAAAACGCTCGTGCTGTAAAGCATTTTCTATTGATGCGGTCAGTAATGCCTTGTATATATGGTATATTGGCTTTAGAGAGGGGGATGTAGCTTACCAATTTCACTCGCAAAACACTTTTTGAATCGCACCTTCATTCACAAGAAAACAAGTAACGTATCAAATGGCACCACGTATATGCAGTGTAATAATGTTGAAATAACGTTGTGACAGTATTGCTAACCAGAATAGTTCAAACTGTCTCTTTGGAGTATTACTAGACATATTACAGTCACCCGTAGTTTGCAATTAACTTGCGCTATCCTACATACCTTACTATGAAATGCCTGTAAATTTATGATTAAACTAGGTCAAATTTAGGATTAACTGTGTTTTACATGCAATACTCCGTGCTTTTCTAGTAACATGTATCACTTTTTCTCTTACTATTTTCAAGGCCAAAAAATATTACCCAATAACCCCCAATGCACCAATAATAGCTCAACTTTCGGAATCGCTTTTTATCTCTTAAACCGCTTTAATAGCACGAACAAAAAGCATTTCTTGCCTGGTCCTTTAGGAGTAGACAATTGAGTACCTTTAAATAGAATCAGAAGCTTTATATTAAGGGAGTTTGCTTGAGAACAGTTTCGAGACAAACTGTTTTTTCTTTTGCCTATATTTAATAATATTTTTCATGTGTTTCTAAATATAAAATTACCAACAAAAAAAATATGCTTTAAACAAAAGAGAAGAATTTTTAAACTTCAAATTAAATCTCAAAATTTTGCGAATTAGAAAAACAGCAATGATTTAGATAAGATACTATGTTTGTACTGCAAAACCAAAACAAATTATCTAAATGTTAAATTTCAGCAACAATGTTTGTATTTATTTGACATTATATTCCTTTAGTTTATGGTGAAACATCTGTGTTGAGAAAAAGAAGTAATATGATGTTATTATATAATCTAAGAAATATACAATAAGGAGTCTATATAGTATTTTATGTTTTTTAGAAAGAACAGATCTCGTCATTGTTTTTAAGTAAAGTTTTTTTAAATATACAGGATATTATTTTGGTCTGAAATATAACGCTTTTATTTTAAATATGTATATAATGGTATGTCCTGATATTCATCAAATTAAAGTTTAATTTAAAAAGTTTAACGTTTCCAAGAAACCAAACATTATAGAAGTTATCAAATGCTAATTGTTTATTTCTATAAAACGAAATATAAACGTGGCGCCAAGATCCAAACATTTAAGCTGTCGAATGTCATTTGCGTCTCCCTATTGTTATTATATGAGTATAATTTTAAACACATATGTACACTTACTAGAGATACGACAGAACACACTCAAAGCACTATTTTAATTAGTACATGGACTTGATCTACAAGAGTTAATTAACTCGTAAATAGTTCATATTTTATGAATATTAATTATTGCGTTTAGCTGTAAATATAAAACTGTATTCGGCGATGATTAACATTAGTGAGGATTTATGTCTTTTAACTTTGTACATATAAATTCCATTTCCGTAACTATAAACTTGTCATTGTGATAAAGATTATTTCAAGGATTTAATATTACGAAATTATTACCAGGCTCAGTATTTTATAACTGAGGTATAAAAATTTAATTTTAGATTTAGTTCCTCTTTTTAATAGTACAAATTTGCTTAGTAAATTAATATAAACACATTTATTATACTAATTTGATGTAATGGGTGTTTCTTAATCTGCATGAAAATTATCGATATCGATAACTATGGTTTGATAGCTGATAATCAGTAAGGTTTGGCAAATCACCATGAATAGTTTAACGCCAGAACAACGCTTCCAAATTGTAGAAATTTACTTTGAAAAAAATAAATCTATCCGCGAAGTTCATAAAGCACTTCGTCCATTTTACGGTCAACATAATCGGCCTAGTGAGCAAGCAATTCGTGCAGTTACTCTTCTCGATTCAAAACCATCAACACAACAAAGAAATGTACGTACCGAAGAGAATATTGCTGCTGTAGCGCGAAGTATTGAAGAAGACGCCGAAATGTAGATTCGTCGTCGTCCTCAAAATGTTGGCCTTTGTCCTTCGACAACCTACAAAATTTAACGTAAGTATCTTGGTTTACGTGCCTATAAAATACAGCTCGTGCAAGAATTCAAACCAAACGACCATTGTTTGCGTCGAATTTTTGCTGATCGGGCTCATTTGAAACTGGCCGAAGATGAGCATTTTTATCAAAGAATTATGTTTAGTGATGAAGCTCATTTCTGGTTAAATGGCTACGTCAATAAGCAACATTGTATTTGAAGCGAAGACAATCCTCAAGCCGTTGACTAATCATCATTATATCCATTAAAATTGACTGTTTGGTGCGGTTTACACGCTGTCGGCATCATCGGTCCTCAGCTAAACATCGACGACATTTGGTTCCAACAAGACGACGCAACTTGCCATACAGCGCGCCTAACAATCGATTTATTGCAAAATCAATTTGGTGCCAACTTTATTTCCAGAAGTGGTCCTGTTCACCGACCCACTCGTTCGTGTGATTTAACGCCTCTGGATTACTTTTTATGAGGTTATGTTAGGTCATTGGTTTATGACGCCAAACCAGCAACTCTTGAGGCATTGGAAGTCAATATTTAAGCCACCACTGACGCCATACGGCCAAATTTATTGGAAAAAGTAGTCAAAAATTGAACCGATCGAATGGACCATGCAACTTGTAGCCGCGGCAGACATATGCCGGAAATCATATTTAAGAAATAAATGCCATGAAATTATCTACCAGATTATAATAAAAAAAATTTCATTCCAACAATATTTCTGTCTTGTATTATCATTTTAAGTTCTCAAGCTCTTAAAAAAACACCCCTATATAATTTTCAATAGTTCTCTATATTTAGTAGAAAAAGAAAACATAAATATTCGCTCTCACGAACCATATATCGCAAAAAAAGTATTTTTATTTTCATATGGAATAATAGTTTCAAATATAATTTAAATATGTCTAAGAAAACATTCGAAAAAAAAATCTTTCATTTTATTTCATGGAACTAGATATTTTCACTTCAAAACCTGCTACAAATACTAAAGTGAATTTAAATCATTATATTTGTGCAAGTTTACTTACATTTAACCATACAATGTATTTTCTTTAGTATAAAGTTACGCACAAACATGTAATTTCAATTGACTTAATTTTCTGGAGCGAAATGTATTGTTATTCTCGATTTAGAAACTATATCGGAAGTTCTTCATGCAACTTTCTATCTCTACAATTTAATATAAATCATGGTTGACAACAAGATGTATATATACTATGTAACAAAAAACACATCACGAAGTTTATATTTTTAAATCAAATTTTGTACATATGTTTACCGTGTTGAGAGTAATAAATCGTTAAATTTTCTTTGAAAAATGAATACCCTTTACAGAGAAAATATAATAGTTAATTATCGTTTCACGTAAAGAAATTCGTTCTTCCATTCGCCAAGGCGCAGTCTATAGTTGTGAAACCGTGTATTAAAATGCTCGAAGACAACAAACTTATCGCCAGGTAAACGATTTTGAAAGAGGTCGTATCGTTGGTCTACAAGAAGCAGATATTGCATTATGTGAAATCACTAGTCAAATGCAAAGAAATATTGGTACGGTTATTCGGTGTTGGAGAGACCAAAAAGGTAGGCAACATCGTAGATGGGACACTGGACAATCCACAAGAACCACGAAGCAGGAAGGTAGAAGACTGAAATTGCTTGCCTACAGGGATCGACATAGTCTTTCAAGGTTTGTAAAAAATAATTGTTTGGCAGAGCTAAGGCATAGAATAATAATGCATTCCATAACATATTCATTCGTTTGGTTTAATTTCCTACCGTCCAAGACTTTTACTGCCTATCACTAGTCGGTATCGAACCTATAGATTGGAATGGTGTGTTGTGCAGATGGATTTGTATGGAATGGAATATCATTTTTTCAGACGAATCTCATTTTTATTTGTGTGCCTATGATGGTCGTAAATGACTTCGGCGTTAAAAAGGAGAAAGACAGTTTTTAAACTTTTCCATAGAAAGTGAAATTGTATCTTTTATCTGACCCATTTCGGCAGGCACTTTCTGTTATTGCATAAACTTTATTGCAACAGGACAATGGAAGATCTCATACCGCACGAAAAACGAAAGATGTTTTAAATGAATTGTGCTAGAAATTGCTTGAATCCACCTTATAGCGAGACCTTCCTGTTATTATCTGTTATCTGTTCCAAAATTTGATTAAGCCACTACGAAATGTTCAATTTCGGAGCTTAAAACTTGGTACAAATAATTCATACGAGTCAGATACTGTACTATATACACTCGTACTATTTGTACCATGAATAGCAAAGATTCCGAAAAAATTCTTTATTAATTTGGTACGTAGGGATAAGTGCTTTCAATTAAATGGAGATTATATTAAAAAATTAAATTTTGATGAAAACTTGAAAATTGTAGCTAAATTCCTAGAATGTGGGAAACATACACCCGATGTGCCAAAAGTAATTGGAACAGCTTAAAAAACTAAGATACGAAATTATGATAAAAATAATTTCCCTTATTCGTAATGTTCTCATTTAGCAGAAATACGTCTTATACGATTGAAAAGTGTTATAACTGGTCCTTTTATATGGTCGATTGGTATTAAAATTGTTCGTTTTGCCTGTTAAACGTCTTTATGCAAAGCGGTTGCTTTCCATTGCTAAATAATGCTTAGAGAATAGAAAAAACCGCAAGGAGCCAGATCAAGTTGATATAGGAAATATAGGAGCAAAATAGAATTGATTTTTGATAAAAAAATCAGTGACAATTGACGAATGATGAGGTGATTTTAGCGCGAACACTTCAATGTTATGTAATTTAAATATACAATGTAGGTGGCAAAATAGTGATTTAAATTCCTAATTAAATATTCCTCATGAAAGTAAAATTTGGCGTTTATTATTATTTATTAATATACCTAGTAATTTAGGTAAAAATATTCACAACATAAATTGAACTGTGGCAACATATAACACATATACATATGTACCACGCAAACTTTCATCTTCCAACAGATAAGTATCTCCTTCCAGTGAATTATGACACACGCTGCGCCCGTACATCCTTTGTTCTGCTATTGACCGGATCTGCCGGTAACTCGCCAGTTTTTTTTTTATTCATCAGACACTATGTATACTCGTACTTTTTGTACTATGCTTTTGCCGTTCATGTAACGCATGCAGTCCAAGGTTTCTCTGACAATTCTTTTTCTGCTTATCTCTAAACCCCGAGGTCACTCTCTCCTTGAACTATGTATGTTCCAGTTGTTCATTTATGCACCACGTGTAAATACATACGGTGATAAATTATCTACGAAATACGTCTCACGAAACCGTCATCGCGTAGGTGTATTGTCAGTTTTCATATGTATGCATATAATTTGCGTTCGTTGTACTCACCATGAGCCCGATGCAATCGCGACGATTGTGCATGTGAAGCAGAAATAACCATTTAGATGTATCGTAACGGGTTCTTTGTGTTTAACCATTGATAAAGCTTTTAACATAGTCTGAGTGAAATATGAATACAAGACGGTAACTTTAGTTGCCTAACTAAACGGCGCTCTAACCTTCATAAATTTGTCTAAAATTCATTATTTATCCAATTTAATCGCACATACAATGAAATAGTCTTTTATAATAAATAAACATCAATTTAATAATAAAATAATATCATAAGCTTAGTAAAATTTAACAATAACTTATTAAACGGTTTTCAGTTAAATGAATATAAAATATATTGGAATTAATGAAAATTTAACGAAATATATAACAAAAAACATTATTTTAAGAGCGCAAAGATAATTTTAGAGTTATGCTTTTAACATAATTAAATTATAAAACAAATTCTCGAATAAATGTCGGATATGACAATTCTCATTTAAAAGGAATATTACTTTAACTATTTTCATTACGTTAACTTCAGTCCAACTTATCTCCGAAGTGGGGTGACTTTCGCCTTAATAATTTTAAATGGCAATAGAAATAAAATAATACATTTCTAGAAACTTAGATTTTTATTTTAGAATTCGAAACTTACGAATGTTTTCTAGAGTTCTAGAAATTATATTGGCAATTACAGACCATTCAGTATATTGTCTAATTGTTTTTCATCCATGTAACAAAATACACATTTTCGTCATAATAATATCGGGGAAGTAAAGTATCTAGAAGACGTAGAAGACAAAAATGAAAATATAACTGATTATAAATTTATAATAATCACGAACGATCTGAAAACTCAAAAAAAATTCAAGCAGACTTAGAAGGAGATGGAAAGGAAGTTAGGTATCCACGTCTAGCCACATACCGTGAGAAGAAGAATAGTAATTCTACGAGGGATTTCCATGACTATGTAAGATTAGTGCTACCAAAACTTTACTAATCTTGAACATTGTTACGTTTATCATATCAACAGTACTGTAATTGTTCAATGACTGGGACTGGGATCGAATTTTAAAACACCATTTTAATTTCTGACAAAAATTCAATAATTTTTGTACGCATTGTTTTTTGTCTAACACGCCATTTTGAGATGTCTTCATATCAGCGGAACTGCTGATTAACCAGACCATGTGCCATCAAACGGAACAAGTAATAATCGGACGGCGCAATATCTGGGGAATATGTGGCGGGTGGGGTAACACCTCCCATTTGAGCGTTTCTAAGTAGGTTTCAACGGGTTTGGCAACGTGAGGCCGAGCGTTGTCATGCTGTAGAATCACTTTTTCGTGCCTCTGCTCGTATTGTGGCCGCTTTTCGCGCAGTACTCGCCTCAGTCGCATCAATTGAGTTCGATACCGGTCCCCAGTGATGGCTTCGTTCGGTTTCAACAGCTCATAATAAATAACACCGCCCTGGTCCCACCAAATACACAGCAAAACCTTTGCAGCGCGAATATTTGGCCGAACCGACGACGTAGAAGCATGACCGGACAGTCCCCATGATTTTGTTCTCTTTGGGTTGCTGTAATGAATCCATTTTTCATCACCCGTAACAATGCGCTGAAGAAAACCATTCCTTTTTTGCCGCTGAAGCAGTTGTTCATGGGCGAAAAAACGACGCTCAACGTCTCTTGGCTTCAAATCATAAGGAACCCAAGTTCTTTGTTTTTGAATCATTCCCAACGCATGCAATCGCTGGGAAATGGCTTGGCGGGTAACTCCTAATGCTGAAGCAAGTTCTTTTTGCGTTTGGCACGGATCCTCATCGAGCAATGCCTCCAATTCAGCGTGTTCGAAGGTTTTTGGTCTTCCTTCACGCGAACGGACGTCAACATCGAAATCACCGTCTTTGAAGCGACGGAACCAATCACGGCACGTTGTTTCACTTAGAGCAGCATCTCCGTAAATTTTTTGGAGTTCTCGATGCGCTTCAGCTGCCGTTTTCTTTGAATGAAAGAAGAAAAGCAACACTTCCCGCAAATGACGATTATTTGGCACAAAATCAGACATTTTCACACAACCAAAAGTATATGACGCAAAAACAAAATCACTAATATGTCAAAGCGGTTTGTTTACCATATGCCTAAGCTTGGTTCACCACGTTTTGGTTATGTCACAATCGACCAGCACTTACTACTGGAGCCATCTCTTGAAAACAGCGAGAACTTAGTTGCGCACCTAATAGTTCCACTGCAATGCAATTGCCTTAACTCAAGATACATGAAGTTTTAAAGGCATCCGATTGTGTTTGAAATTGCCGTCTTTTTTTGATATATGATGGAACTAGAATTACTTATCTATCTATTTGTTCTAAAATTATTACAATAGCTACGTATGGGCGAGTGCTATGTTGATAAAACTTCAATGTGATTTTTGCTAGCTAACAAAAAAAATTCTTTAATATAATTGACGCGTACTGCAGTACTATGGAAGCCAACGCATTTACATCAGCCCCTTGCAATTAAAAAATGGTATGACCTTAACTTTAGTAGATTTTTACGTAAGCACTTCGTTTAGTAGTGGCTCTTCTTTCACTACACATTGCGAGCTTTGCTGCTATATGGGCTTAGTACGCTGAGTGAGTACAAACTCCAGACATGTTTGAATACTTATAGAAGAGGACAAAAACACTTCCAACAAATATTTCAAGAATATTCGAGAGTTACAATATGGTTAAATGTGAAACTACACGAATAATTACTGCTCCAGTATTGATGGTTTCGTTAGTTAATGCACTAATTGGAGCACCTAAACCGTGCTGAACACGCAGTTTTTCCAACCTTATTCTAAACTCTTTTTGCTATCGAAAACATATTTTGCTATGGACGAATCCTGAAAAACTAGGTCAATCATTACCAAACACAAGATTTGATCGCATGTCTTTACTCGTTCATTTCATCCATCATGACTTTTGAAGGTGCACTAATATCGTTGTATCTTTCGAGACCTATTAAGCTCAAATATATGCATAATTTGTGACAATTGTTATTTTGAAAAATTAATGAAGCCTACTTGGATAAAATTTCTGAAATGCCTCAGTATCTAATAATAGTTAGTCACTTATCAATTCAATTAGATATTTTATGGAATTTCTTGTAACAGCGTTGTTCAGCTTTAAATACTGTGCTAATATACGTATAGAGGAACTGATTTCTGCTTTTCCATTTCTTGGTATCCGCACTATCTTTCAATTTAAAGAAACTAAATGACACATAAATAAACGAAAAAATTTTAATGTGCTCTGAAAAATATCTCTATAGATGTGCAAACAAAATCCATTAGAATATATAATTCTTATATCATATATCGTAACCCAATTATTGTGTCCTATAAATTTATTGAAATGAAGAAAACCCATTTGCTAATAAATATTTATATAGTCGAACAAGTCATATTTGTTATTTATGTGATCTGGCAGTTTTTCTTTCCGATTCGTTAAAAATATTTTCCTAGCAGTTATAATATCCGTACAAGTGTTTTAACTATAAGTGATTTTGTTATCTATATATGTATAGTTTCGACAAAAGTTAATTAAAAATTAATTCATTAAGTTATTGTAATACTGTTATGAGTAATAATAGAATTGAAAGTTAAATACAAAGAGAAGAAAGACCATGAGATCATATCTATTATTAATAAACATAGAAAACAGTTCAAATCATGAAAACCGAAAGTAAAGAATTACCCGGCACATATTTTATTATGTTTCATTCACAACTTGTAATCGATATCATTCGACAATTCCGGCAAAGAATTTTCATTAACGGTGGCATGACGTGCATCTCACGTCATATTTACGGCGCGTTAGTAGAACACGAATGTCTCACTAATTGGCAATTTCCGATGAAGGAGCGCCTAATAACAACGCAGCGCTGATCAGTTGTAATATCGGGGTCAGTCACCGGTATCAAGACTGGCAATTATTCACAATTCCCGCAGTGTACCCGAAAAATCTGACACTCCTGGTAGTTCCAATACATATTGTACTGATATTAGCGAACAAGTTAAGTCATACTAGTTTTTTATAGATACCTTTATGATCATTCTTAATAAACCGTCAATCCCGAATGCTATTAATTACAATCATGTAATCGCGGCTCATATCTTTTCGGTTGATTAAACCAGATAAATTCTCTTTACAATTGCACGTACTCCGGATTATTGGGATTATTTGTCATACTGCATTTGTACGTAATAATTGCTTTCTCTATTCATGTGTTAACATTTTTGTACTTACTAAATAGAAGATGTGATAGGTATGTATCTGAATGAATATGTGTTGTTACTGTAGTACATGTAGACGTTAGAATTTAATTTAATTGTAAATCTTATTAAGATACTAGTAATGGCATGTGTAAATTACTGTCTATGGGATGTGTAAATAAAGTTATGAGGTCGTAAAGAGACTCATATTTTTTTAATTCAGTTTATATTAAAATTCTATATTGTCTTTTTTCAAACTGGTTGCCTTAAAAAAAGTTGAATTTTCATTTTTTGGGAAAAGAAAAAAGTCACAAGGACATAAGTCTGGTGAATAAAGGACCTGGAATGCTAGCGGAATATTTTCAACGGCTGTATGGCAAGGCGCACTGCCGCGAGGTAGCATCCAGGTGTTATGATATTCGATCTCACACGCATTGCTTTCATCGAAATCTTTCAAGAACTTCTAGACAAAAATGCTGGTTTACACTTTGGCTTTGAAGCACTGCACTACAGACAGACACCTGGTTTTCAAAAAACAAATCAGAATGCCTTAAATCAATTGAAAGCCTAGACCTTTGACAAGACACTGTCTCCGTCGACCTGTTGAAGTTTTGTAAACTGATCATATGTTTCGTATCGCTATCATGCATATCCTCCTCCAATGAATTATTATAATTTAATCGTCCGCATACATCATATCTCTCAATATACTTCAGATACACATCTGCTCTCATAATTTCGCTTATTTTCTTATCTTCTTAGTGTATTGTCCAAGAACTTGTTGATTACGAAATAATTTTATTTTAGTTTTGTCACACCGTAAAATGTTGCACCAATTTTGTTGGCTTTTTTGTTTCTTAAGGAATGTACTTTCTTTAAAGTTCTATAGTTCACAAATCGGCTTGTTCTAACAAGTGAAGTGCTAAGTCCTAATTCGTATATTATATTTGTAGAAGTAGAAGTAGTAAGAAGTTCACCCTTTGCTGTTCTAATAATACCACTCCTTGTTTATGTCGATATTTTTCTCTTTCTTCCCCTTGTTTCTGTTTTATTTGTTATTTCGTAGCAATAATAATAATTTTAGCATAACAAGCAAGAGTATTTTGTATGAAATTATGATTTTCTTTCGCTGGACATTTTCTCAATCAAATTTCATATCTTTTCCATACAATGTCACAAAAATGTCCCAGAAGTAGATATTTCTATTATTTACATGTATTTATCTTCAACGATAATAAATAAATAAATTTTTCAATTAAAACAAACTAACATAAAAGCTTTTCCATCGTTTCTATTATTTTGCACAGCCAAAACGTCCACTGACAAATTCGAACGATTACAACACCTACTAGAAATGGGAGATTTCTCGTTCTGTATGTTTAAATTAACATATTATAGTAATGATATAGGTTATAAAGAATCACTTTAGATAGAACTTCAGATAGAAAAAATTTATTTTTATTTTAGTTGTTGAAAAGCTACAAAACTGCATGTTGTTTTATAATTTCTCAAAACGAATATACAATTAATTTACCAGATTATTTTATTAATTGTTAATGTTATGTATCAATAATTAATTGAGCGATTAAAAGTAATGGTAAAAACCAAGCACAAGTCAAGCGCTACTATAGAAGGAAGAAAAGAGTTTAAGACTTGTTGAACAGTATTCATTAATAAATATATATGTACAAACTCATGTAATTTAATTACAAATGATCAGTATGGGTATTAAATGTTTGAACTTTGATATAACTTTTATTTGCTAATATATAATAAATTTTCTTAGAATAAATTTTCCCAGAGCATAATAAATAACAACCGTAAATGCTGTCTCTGATATGTAAGTATATTAACAATCGAATAAAATCCAAGCACGTGATGCTCTACGAAGTAAATTAACTGACTTCCTAATATAGACAAGGTAACACATCAAGTTGTGTAAGTAAATAAAATACCAAGACAGTTATTTCAATTTGAACGAATTGCTAATTGCACCTGCATCTTCACCGTAAGAATAACTCAACCACTGCCTCCAACGAAATTATTTCAGTTCAGTTTAATGCTTGTTCATGAACAGTTTAAAAAACTCAAAGAAAATAATTAATTTACAATTATAATGTTCACGGACGAATAATTCGCTTAATAGATTCTTATTCGTCGTAGTCTTCTTCTTCTTTTAAACTTAATGAATTATTCAAATGTCGAACTGTTATTTCTAGATTGCTTTACTCTACGTGACTACTTATATATCAAAGAAATGTTTTAAGAAGTACCTACTCCAATAGCTGTCGATAGTATAATTTCTATTTAAGTACAATAAAGAACAAATTTACATTAAATAAAATGAAAGAAAGGATAATAAGTATTTATAGCACGCCTCTTCGATCTTATATTTCATTAAAATGAATACCCAATATAATAGCGTCAAAGATATTAATAAGGCAATTTTAGGTCAGAAAAACTAATGTGTGTAAGCAGCATGTAGTCTAAATAATAATTAGTTAATAAATTGTGTAGCATAAGCTAAAGTATAAAATTTATTAAAGTCTCAATAGGTGTGCAAGCTACAAAGGGAAGGCATAAATATTAAAATTATCAATACTAAAGTTAACCCACTAATATGATTATTAATAAAATAACCTGTAATTCAATGAACACTCTTTAATAAAATCTAAAATCATATTTACTATTAACACATTATGTTATTTAAAAGGAAATTATTGAAAAGAATTAAATAAAATTTGGAATTATATTACAATACATATTTACTATGCTTGAAGTATGTATAAAATATGTTTAAATTTTAAACTGATACAGCCATTTGTTAGTTAGCTGTGAAGCGGGGAAATAAGTATTTGCGCAAATATGAGCAACCTTAATATTATATTATTATAATAACACACAAAGCCTGCTGGAAATACACTGCTCAAAACAATTAGAGGATATTTGAAAAAATAATAATAAAATAAATATATAAACAATATAAAACACGTAAATATTTTTATATTGCAGCTATAACGCTATTAAACAAGAAACACAATGCATTGACAGGTTTCAGCTTATACAGCGCTTCGGTTCAGCCGTCATTGCTTGAGGGTATAAAAGCGCGTATGCGGCGATCTAGACTACACTTAGATTTTACCATTTTCTGTATCATAACTAATTTTTTAGCTGTAAATACGGGTAATAATGGAAAGGCAACGCGATTTGACTCATGCGCAAGCTTGAAGAGCCACAGGTCAATTGTCAGGTAGACAAAGGCAATGTGTACGGAGACAGCAAGCTATTGCTGAAGTTTTTGCAATTAGCCAAAGTATGATTTCGCCTTTGTGGAAACGATTTTTAGAAAGTGGAGATGTTCAAAGAAAACCAGGACAAGGACGCCCAGCATCTACAATATTTGCACGTAAAAACCGCACTCATAACGCAACGCAGCTTAGAAGTGAGCTTGCTGCGGGAAGAGTAGTATCAACTCAAACAATAAGAAATCATCTTCATAACGTTGGCATGTATGCTCGAAGACTCCTAGTTTGCGTTCCAGTAACTGCTCTTCATAAAAGGTCGCGGAGAATATGAGGTGAGCAGCATAGAAATTTGAATCACGATGACTAGGTGCAAGTATTGTTTTGTGACGAATCCAGATTCGCCTTAAATCCAGATAATAGGCGTATTTTAATTTGACGTGAACCTGGAACACGTATCAGCCACAATTTGTTCAAGAAAGGCTGCAATATGAAGGTGGGAGTGTAATGATATTAACTGAGATAAGCGCAGGAGATCATACAGACCTTGATGTGAAATAGAACGGCAACCTTATTGCTCAGAGGTATCTGGATGAAATTTTTAGACCCATTGTTTTTCCGTACGCTAACGCTATGGGTAAAAGATTCATTTTAATGGATGGCAATCCTCTTCTACATCGAGCAAGCAACTGGATTGAGCAATTGAGAATCAATAGAATAGACAGACCAGCAAATTTTCCTGATGGTAAACCTATATAATATGCTTAGGATGGTTTAGGAAGGCGTTTTGTAGCAAAAAATATGCCACTGCGTACAATTCAGGAACTTCAAATTGCTCTGATAGAGGAATAATATAATATTCCACAAGAATTTTTTGATGTCCTGATTCAATCAATGGCGATGAGATTTCAAACCTTTATTGGTGTTCGTGGAGATCATACACATTATTAATAATAGATTTTTCGTCATTTTATGAATAAAACTTCTTATAAAATCTCATAATTGTGTATTCATTTAATGATATTTATTCACTTTAGTACGTCCAGACAATGCATCGATTAGCTTTGGAGAACCATGTAAGAGGAGTTTATAATTGGTTTGCTCTTAGGGACAAATTTCGTGTAAATCGTCCATCTACATCTGTTGTTGCCACTAATGTCGATGTTGTGCATGAAACTGTTGAACAAGAACGGCATGTCACATACCTTGAGATTGAAACATCCTTGGGCATTTTCATATTTAAACATGCGCATATTTAAACTTTGCACCCATGGATCTAACACAATTTAACAGAAGCTTAAGGCAAGTTAGTGTGAAATGGTGCAGAGAAATTCAACCGAGGTTATTCAATTTTAGTTTACAACATCGTTACTTGTAACGAAACCTAAACTTACGATCCTGACTATAAACAGTCCACATTTTGGGTTTTCCAAAGTGAGCTAAAACCTGTCTAAAGTTATTCTTTCATGCAGTGTTGCTGAGCAAATGATCGCTTGTTTCTTTCGTTTACTGGACATGTGGCACTGTAACTTTAGAGAATCGAAGCACCGTGGATGCTAATTAATACACCACAATTTATTTGCCAGACGTTATCGATGGAATAATAAAATAATAAGAAATAATTGAAATCAGCAAAAATGTCGAATTAATTATTACCTTATGATTTTCAAATGCCTGATTTATTATTTTCATTAACACACCTAAAGCAACTGTTGAACGATTTTGAACACTCTTTTCCGGACATTTCATCCTCAGAATGTTAAAAAATTCTTCACAAATTAGTTTTAGGGCATAACAAAGTATTGTTAAGGTGAACACTTTGAAGAACAATAAAGTTGCTTGCTGCATTTTATAATGTGTTTTATAACATTTCAACGAATACTCGCAGCTGTCTTTGCGTTAGTATTAAATTTTTAAAAAAATTGGTAAAAGTGCGACCGGAACGTAACAATTATTACAAACAGTATATTGCATAACGCTTGTTATTATTCTTCAATACACACTTCATCTTTAAGGCACTTGAATCTCAAAATACTGCTACGTTACTGTAAAATTTTCATGTGAGTGATACTTTTTTTCCAGCAAGGAAAAGGTTTATTTTGGAAAATAAATAGAAAGTCCTCGAAATTAGATCTGGTGAAAACGATCGGTGAGGCACAACAAAATCTCAATTGCTACTATTTTTCATGGAACATTTGACTGGTTAGGGAATTTTTTATTGGCTATTTCATCCCTTTCGATATGCCTACTAGAGCAGAAGAGTATGACTCGTTAACCATTTGACCCTTTACAAGATAGTCTATAAAGAGCTATCATGATACGATCACTGTAGGATCGCTGTTTGGACTCGGAAACATAGAGGTGGAATATTATTAATCATTAACCGTAACGAAAAAAACAATTTAATTCTTATTAAATACCTCCAAATTATTTCTTGATACCCACATCTTTCGCTTTTTGATCACAATTCGCAAGTACCAACTTTACTGACAATTTGGATATTTGGACATTGCCAATTCTACGGGTAAAATGTGATATACATCTACATATATCGAAGAGCATTCTGAGCACACTTACAATACTCTTTGATGTCGATTCTCCAATCATTTAAAACAATTAATTTTATTGATAATTTTTGGAGATGGTCCTAGTTGCATAATCTTTAGTGATCATATCGCCACGCATCCTAGCTATAAATTGTAGTTTTTAAAGGAATGTTATCCCCCAATATTGGTTGTATAGTGACAAAAATGTCAGATGTGTTTAGTTCTTAAAAAAATATGCATTAGATTTTACCACAAACTACGAATTTATACATTATAGGATTTTCCATTTAGATACTTTACTTACTTGATAAAATTTCGCGTCATCATAAAAGACATGGCAAAATTAGAATATATTTTTTTTGGTAGATGGTGCTTGTAGTAGAGGTCTATTTATTACACAAATCAATTAAAATTGCTTAAATATAATTATTATCTGCATTTGTCTATAAATTGAAAATAGTAACAATAAACAATGATGCCATTAATAATAAATGATAATATATTTCGCAGTGTAACAAATTTTCTAATACATAAATTATTGGAAAGGAATTTTAGTAATTTTAATATACCTTCAAGCACTTCCTTGTAGCAATCACTAATCATATATTCTTAATAATTTATCTACCTAATAATATTGTTGAAGAGTATAGGCTACATCAAAAACAATTTAATAACATTGGTAAAGTGCTGTAATAATCTCATTATGTTTCGCGTCAAACATTTAGATTGATATAATTGTAACGGTTAGAAAACAAGAGTAAAAATAAACCGATTCGCTAAGAAAATACTGTACTGCTTTATAATTTACGTCCTTGGCCTTTATTTTAGTTCCAATAAAGTTTAAGTGAACATATTACGTCATTTCTCAATGAATGAACCGTGTTTAGTATATTTCTGCATTATAGTATTATGTACAAGCATCTCCCTGACATGTTTTTGTATGGATGTAAGTCACAATCTTCCTGTACATGCAGCATGTGTGAGAAGTAATAGACGTTGCATGGGAATTGTGCAATTAATTTATTGTTTTATGGGATGGTGCGTTTAACTGTTGTGACTACGAGGAAATTGCATAATTCATTGTCTATAAAGAGAATTGATTTTCTTAAATAATTCATTTGAATCCTTTATTTGTACGTTGAACTCGAGTTGGAGGAATAAACCTTTAAAGTACCTCATTTTATGTATGCTTAAAGATAAAATATACAAAAAATAAATTTTAATTCGCATTAAATTTTTGCTTTCAAAAATATATCAAAGAAAGGATTTCTGTATTTCATCTCTCACCAAATAAAGCGAAGAAGTTTTCATTATATTTACGCTATAAAACTACTTGAACAAAATACAGAAGTCGAAAAGTATTAAAAAAATAAACAAATTATAACCTAAATACAATAAAAATGCAGTTGTAGGACATTCATGTCCAATATTTTTTGAATAACAGTTTTAATTAAGACAAAAGCGACATATAAAACGATACAGATTTCGACGTAAAGATGAAATTGCTATAAAATGTCCGTAACGACACCAGTTTTGCAATAAGATTTTTTTTATAACCTGACTGAATATCACCTTTAGCGTTTTATGAGAATTTTTATAACATCGCTGCTCAAATTAGATGTATGCTATATACACTTATTGATGAAGTTTTATGATTGTGTATTAATTTAATGGTGAAATTTACACTCGAGTAATAACAATAATTCTTGATATTTCATGATGGTAAATGGTGACTCAGGTTACATATAAACTTGTCAAAACAGAAAATTGTTTGTTCTAAGAAAAACTGTAGTCGATCTTGCAAATAAAATGCTTTCACTTCGAATGATATTTTACTTTAGCAAGTCATTTTCAAAAAAAACTTTCATATTAAATATTAACTTTAATAACTGTATATAAAAGTCATATAATGTTACAGTTATTTCTCGGAACACTTGAGGTGCATTCGATTATTAATCGCTTTTACAAACTTCATTAATCTTTTACTTTAAAATGTTTAAAGTAGGTCTACCAAAAGTGTAAGCTCAGGATCTATGCCTAAAAATATTTAACTGAATTAAGGTTAGACTAATTTTTGGGATGAAGAGGTACTAAATTATGTTCTTTTATTATTTCATTACAAATTCTGCTATATACCAGGAAGTACTATTTCGCATAAATGTGTATTTTACTAATGTTCAAAGGATTGGACTATGACACAATAAAAGTATTCATTCTCAGAAATCCCGCTGTAAATTGTACAGAATATGATTTTTATTGGCTTCAGTGAAGAAGTCTTCTATTTATTTATAACTGGTTTATTTTAGAGACCATATCGACTTAAATATTGTAAAAAGAGTTGCATTTTTATGAAAGAGAATTGGAAAGTCAAAAGTACTTAAAACAAAATGTAAAAGTTTTGACACACCTTTTCCCTATCTTCAGCTATGTAATTTCTGAGTTGCGTAGTTCAATTTACCCACCTCTTTCTTGTTTTTTTCTTTTGGTCGCCCTCATTTTAAATTTTTACGTAAAAGCATCTGCACTGTCATTTTTCAGATAGATAGATATTACTTTAATCTTCCGATATATTATTTGCCACTGTAAAGAATGTACGTCGATGGAACGGAAATATTGATATGTAGATTTTGTTATAATGGTTTTATTGCCCTTAGAATTGAGACAAAGAAAAGTTCAACAACTTTTGAAATTCTTATAACTTTATTCAAATGTAGCGTACATAATATAAGCTGTGTGCTAAATTCAAAAAAACGCATCTAAACAATAAATAGTTGCATAAAAATGCAAGATATTTTTACACACAGTTAACCAATCTACATAAAAAGAGTTGATACTAAACATTTTGACGGTCAAAATTGTGGAAAAATTTTGTCGGAAGAAATACTAAGGATATAACTCAAACCATGCCGGTATAATGTATTATTAACTTATAAAGTTATATAGCTCAATATAGGCTAAATAGGTCTTCAAAGTCGAGGAGAAGCCCACGAAAGTGAGACGGGGACGACGCTCTGGCAAGAAAATGTTGGCTTGTTTTTGCGGATGCACCGGTCATTTTGCTACCATTCCGCTAATGGATCGTCGCACAGTCAATGCTGAATAAAATATAACCATTTGTTTGCGAAATGTTTTCCTAAAAAACGTGAAAAACAACCAAGAGGACGAATATTTTGCATCTAGACAATGCAACATCACACAACGCATCAAGAACATTAGAGTTGTTAGCTGCTCTACGAAGGAAATTGATGACTCATCCACTTTAGAAGCCCGACATGGCACCTTGTGACTTCTTTTTATTCACATATATAAAAGACAAAATGCGTGGATTGAAATTTAGTACTCCGGAAGCGACTGTGGAAGCCTACGAAAACTGATATCTGGGGTGACTGAAGAACAATGGGCCCAATGTTTTGAGAACTGGTTCTACCGAATGCAGAAGTGTATTGATCATAAAAACGGAAATTGTGAAAAACAATAAAAAAAAATTTGGTTAAAATAATTGAATTTTTCTGTATCATTCGCAAAATTTTTAAAGCAACCTACCTACCGTGGAGTTTTTCGAGTAGTTACATTTCCGACATGCAATATAATAAATTAATACACTAAAAAAATTCATAAAACATTCGCCTATTGAAACGGTACAGTTGCATCGTTTTAGTGCTTTTATTCTTCATCAACTTCAAAGTCCGTCAATACTACTTATTTTCTTTTTTTTAAATCTAAATCCGGAAGAGAGCGTCGTTCCACGGCAACTCAATTGTGGTGAAGACGTTAGGTAGTTTGAAGTAGACTTAGTCCATATATCACGTGAAATGTCGAGTGCATTCTCTTGATTTATATTCTACTTGGCCGTGTATGTGATAGGCCACAAGAAGCACTCATCCTTAAAGGAGTGTTAAGAAGACGCAGTTAATCGCAGTGCTTGTTTATGACTTACATTATACTTTAGATTCATGCAATTTCACAATGATTTGTTCTTACACTGCCGTGAAGATTTATTCATGTATTTTAATTAATTTAAAATAATTTTAAATTTCGGATTATAGAATATTATAATATATTTAAATTGTTCGTGGGAAATTTATTAGTTTTCTGTTTTTGGTTATGACACTGATACTTTTCATATTTTTAAAATTCGACGAATTTACCATTTGAAAAATCACCCAATTTTATATAATTTAACTTTAATTAAAATTATTCGATACTGTTATGGGCGAAGTTGTCTCATTGCTCTTCTCATAACTTACCGTTTATGATACACTCTAATTTATCCCACAAAATTCTGGTACTGGAATTTTTAGTAAGCCTCTAATTATCATTTCATTTACGTAAGAAATACTATTTCTTCTTGCTATGTATATTTATAATGTGTTCTAACATATATGCATGTTTATAATGGATTCTTACATATAAGAGACTATAAAATTATCACTTCTTTCTTCGCGCTTGTTTGTGAAATGGCATTGTTTGACTAATAATGACTAATAATATCAAAATTGAAATTCAATAATAAACTTTTGTCGTCGAATGTGATCATAAAGCTTAGCCTTGCTCTAATTTGGTCACCAGTGCAGTGGTAAATCGTATTCTAAATAAAAATTCTGAAAAACAAAGTACGTTTGTAAACTGCACATAAGCATGCCTGGTTTTCAGAATTTTTATTGAGAATATCGTGCGTTGGGCGACAAAACGTAGAAGAGAGTGAAAAAACTCATAGATTGGATGAAGAAAGATAAAATAACAAATATAGCATGAAATGAAAGGCCACACGAAGATAAGCACCCAGACTAACTATATAGGAGAAGGCTCAATAGCTGACAACCGTTATCTCACGCAGAGGAACAAGATACCTTGAAGATTAATAAACATTAAGAAGAAGAAATGTAGGAAGTTTTGGAAGTGACTCTTATTTGATTTATTCAACAAAAGTTAATCAATCAGTTCGATTGCAACCTTTACGACTACTATAAATATTGGTTTGAAATTGCTTGCAAAGTTGCGCATCATATTAATAATGATATATTAACTTTTTTTCAAACGTGTCCTCCTTTTAAAAGAATCTTGTCACTTCATTTGTTTAGTATTTCCCAGTATTTCAACAGTCTTCTTAAACTTCTTCAAAAAAAATTCGGTAAAATTAAATAACTCACGAATGTGTACACAGCACAGCATCTAAAATACTTAGAATACTTAGATAAAGGATCATCCAAAAACGCGCCTATGTGTTTCTTTTTAATAAAACAAACTATTTATACAATTTTTCCAAGCTATTTTTCTTATCGGAAGTACACTCCATTATAATTATACGTAGAACAGAATATTATTCAAATGTCCACAACGACTGCATCTGCAGCCATAAGTTTCAATATCGAAATTATCAATGACTTTTCGGCATGTTTCTGGAGTTATTTCACGTGTGACTTGTTAGCATACTCTAGATTTTTCAAAGAAACCCACAAAAAAATCTAATAGTGACCTTGGCTGCCAATTTAAATTTGCTTTTCGTGAAATTACACGTCCAGGATATTTCGATTGCAAAAACGTTATTTCGAGTTGTATGACATGTCTGATGTCTATTTCCAAAAAGACGATGATCTTTTTGGAAATAGACATCAGATACGTCAATATGAATCAGTTGCAGCATAAAAAGTCACTCAACATTGATTTACATCACACAACATACACAGTAACAACATTTCCAGCATCATCTTTGAAAAAGAATGATCTAATAACACCATTTGTCCAAAATTCACTCCAAACAATAACTTTTTGTGGGTGTAGAGATTTCTCATAAATAACACGAGAATTTTCGTTATTCCAAATACTTCATCACAAAACAAAATTTTCGTTTTCAACACTATCACTTACAGCGGTATATTCATTTGTGCACACAATTTTTAGTCTTCTGTTTTGAGGTTTATCAAAAACCAGTTCCTTCGAATTATTTCACTTATCTTTGAACTGAAGATTATTTACGCCAAACAAATTACAAATTTTGCAATAGGTATTTTTCAAAGAACACCAATTTTTGTAATAAGTCCGAATAATGAAGCGTGTTGTTGCAATGTATATCCGCCCATGGTTAAAATTGCACTATCTATTAAACAAAGTGGCTTATGTCATTTGAAAAGACGTAACATGTAAATATTGTATTATACACTTTTATCTACTTACTTGAACAGTAAAATTCAAATCTAAAGGACAACACCAAATTGTTTCATGTATGGATTGTTCAAAGTAATGCTTGACAAATAATTTTAAATCTCTCATTGATGGAATAAATGAAATCCTTTTAATGTAACTAAAATGGCATTGTTATAATATGAATACAAAAAATTAAGGTTTGCTCACACTCTCCTGAAAAAGAAAGTAGATTAACTAGGGAGTCGTGCTGTATAAGAGTGACTATATTAACTAATGTTAAACATAAACATATAGTTTCGAATGTCACTTGTATGTATTATTATTACTAATACTTGATAAAAATTAGTGATTTTCATAAAGAAAAGTTGAATATAATCCACAGGTGTTTATTTCCCTATTTTGAATGTGTCTATACGTAAAGTTTAATTTGTACATACAATTTATTCAAACACCTACATAAATTATCAAGTTAACTATAATTGCCCCATGTTGCAGTCATTCTGTCTTTTTATATTTTTCTAAATACTTTTAAGCATATACTTTCAGATAAACATTACTTTTACATATTTGGATTAGCATATTAAATGATCTACGAATAATTTATGATCTTACATACCCTAAAAAATGTATATTAAAGTATGTTTATAAATACAATTTTATTATCTTTTTGTATAAATTATCCCAGTGACATAATCTGGTTTTATATATTTTTGTATATTTTACTAAATGAGGCGGACTGGATTCTAGTTTGTACAATTCTCACTAGAAAAAGAATGGTATTCTAAATAAACTTTAACTATTTTTATTTTAATAGAATTCTCATTTGGAAAAACTCTATTTAATTAACAATTACAAATTTTTAGATTATTAATTTACCAGTAAGAATTAATTTCCAAAATCAATTTCATTGTCAATTAAAATTGATTGTTACCAGTTGTACCGGTAATAAAACAATCTGAAAGCATAATAAATTATCCTACACGCGAGTTATATATCTACCTCAATTATACTAATAAAAACTAGTTATGATTTAGTATTTGGATTAATAATTTCATGTTTAAATGAAATTATCAAAACCTTAGGAGGCGTCACTAAACTTGGTGAAAGGAGAAAGAATTAATTCTAATATTCTAATACTGTGTTTATATGATTACGAAATTACAATCAATTCAGCTCTTTGTATATCTAAATCTATTAGGTCTTATATAATGCATTTTCCAGATACGAGTATTACAATTGAATTTCACAAGTTAGTAAAATACATCAATTCATTGAAACATCAGAAATTGTTCTTTTGGAATTAAGTCATTATATTAAGTCGGAAGGTTCCTCAAATATAGTCAATTAGTGATAATTCTCAAAAACCGCTTCTTTTCTTACTTTCTTCATTCTGCTACTGTAAAACGTCGAGGTGAAAGCGATTAACTATTTTTAAATTTTCTCCACTATTTTCTGTCCCTGGCTAGCTGAACAACCTGCTACCACTTCTTTCCTCGTAGGAATCTCTAAAATCGTTGATCCGTATTTGGTATGGTCTACCCCTACTTCTCCTAACATTCTTGCTTCTCACACTCACTCAGTCCGCCTACTGTATCCATTCCTAACCATATACCCCAACTATCCCAATTTCGTATCTTCAATCTTCTTTATCAATTCTTTTATTTCTAATCTGTCTCTTGTTTCGGAGTTTCTTATTTTGTCCATTCTTTTTATGTTCATTACTCTTCTAAAATATCTCATTTATGAGGCTTGGAATACACCTTTGGGATGCTCACTTAGTATCCAGTTTTCACATCCGTATATTATTGTTGGTATATGTACGGTTCTGTATATGATTATTTTGGTTTTATTCGATACCTGTTAATTATTTAAAAATTCTTGTGAATGAATCCTTTGTTTAGTGGAATCTTCTAATTTTATGTAATCTGTTGTTTATTTCATCCCATGTCTCATCTACTTTATCCATTTGTTCATTCTCTTGTTTTCTATAGAAAAAGGAAGAAGCAACTGATTGTTCATTGATGAAAATGACAAATAAACGACGTTTTAAATAACCTAATGGCTTCAGTTCATGTGTTATTTGAACCTTATATGCCTTCAGAGCTAAGTCTTTGTGTATAATACGCCATGTTGTTGATCCACTAAGTCCAAGTTGTTGTGAACGTCGTCTAATGGACATTTCAGGATCTTCAGCAACACTCACACGACTGTATTTTTCACTTTTTTGATTTTCCAAGGAACCGATCTCTTGAAATTTTTTAATAATTCGACCAATAGTGCTTTTAGATGGACGTTTAAGTAAACCATAAAACTCACGTAATTTACTAAAAACTCTTTTCACAGAACGCTGTTGTTCATAAAATAATTCAACAATTTGAACGCGTTGTTGTACCGTGTACGAAGCCATTTTGTAAATGTCATAGATCACACTTTTTAAATGCCCACATATACAAACAAATTCAGTGCGCCATCTATATTTTATTTATTCTTAAAAAAAACGCGCAATTTGAAACACCCTTTACTTCTTAAGCACAAAAATATTGAAAATTTTCAGAACATTTTCTTGTTTAATTTTTGCAGCTGCTAATATTTTATCAATTTAAAATAAATTTAAATGATCACTGTTTCTTTATAAATGTTTTCGCCGGTTTACAAAAATTTTGCTTATAAAAAAACCGCGCAATTTGAAACACCCTTTATATTAAGCAAAACTTTAACTAATTCTAATTTATACATCACATTATAATAGTATACGTAATTTTTGCAATTATAGAAATTCATCGCCTTAGCAGAAAGATAACTTATCAAGTAATGTACAATTCTTTGTGTTAGTTCAAAGAAATTACACCTTTATCTTGAAGAATATCAATTACTTCTATATGTATACGGTATTTCCACATTTACCTACAATCTGCAAGTTAATTTGATAGGTTTGCTTCCTCAAAGACAGTACTAGTTGCGACGTCAGTTGTTGCTCATTACCATTTCCCATTTACCATTACCACTTCACCTACTCACATCATCGATTTCTTATTTTGTCCATTATACTGTGTGTTGCAGGCGACTTGCACAACTATAAAGCGATGTATTCATTGGTTTCGCAAAACGATCTTGGTTAATTTCATTGTGCCATAATTTATTTTATACGCTTGGATAATAAGTGAAGGGAGGTGTTTACACATTAACTAGCGTGCACATGTCAATGAAGTCAATGTGATTAAAGTCTATTATACGCCTTCAAACACATGTATTATTTTTTAATAGCAAATGTGAAATGTAAAACTATTTTGTAAAATAAAACTATATTTTTAAACTATACATTTAACATATATAATTTTGCCCATACCCACACATAACAAGCCTGAGCCTGGATACGTATTTTATTTCTATTCCTATGTATAGTTTAACTGAAACCATTTTAATATTATTATGTAGTTTACATGAATTACATTGATCTAATTAATTTTTCATTTGATATTAATTAATTTTCAATACAGTTCTTTTTTATATTAAAAATTGGATTATTTTATAAGCCACCTTTAACCACAATTTTTTAAACTAAACTGTTGAAACTTGACAGTAAGTAAGATAAGCCTAGCTGAGAGCGATTGAAAATTATTATCATGAAACAAACACGTAATTTGCATCTGGAGGTAAATATTCGCCTTTGGATTGACGAGACGTTTTAAAAAAAACTTCTGTACTTTCAGGTTTCATATGCAAATACAAATAAATTGTTAAGATAACAAATAGCAGCACATTCAAGTTCGAAATGCACAAAGGTGAAAAACACGAAATTGAATTACATACGAAGTAAATACAACTTAAAAGGCTTAGCATGTGTCGAATACAACTTTAAAATTTTTGAACAGTTTGTCTGATTAACTGTCTGATCCACTAAATTACTAAATAGATCTAATTTATTATATTGATTAAACTAATTTAATTAATTAATATTATGTTGCGTATAATGTAAATATTATGTTCTAAGTTTTTACTGTCGAAAGTAAATGAATTAATAAAAATATTTTGAATGAAAACATTGGAATAAACTAATGCTTTACCGTGATGGACAAGAGATCATTGATAGATACAAAAGAGTAGTGGTCTAAGACTCGATCATTGCGGAACACCTGGTGCAACAGTAAAATGAATTACAATCATTTTCCAATTTCATTATAAACATACTGAAGAACGTTCTTAGCAGTTCCCAAAATAAAGTTAACATGGTTATGTCTAAAAAAATTAGGTAGACCATCATGTCAAAATTTCAAGTAACTTATTGCTCAATGCATCTCTTGCATTTAAAAAAGAAACAAAAATGGTCAAGTTCAAATATAAAACGCTGGAAAATATTTGAATAATACCTATAATCTATATATATGTATATAAATGAATGTTTGTCTGTATGTCCTTTATAGAACGTAAACTATGCATTTGATCATGTGATGATCTTTAGCAAAGTTGTTGTGCATGAGCCTACGAAAGTTTCTAAGTTGGTACGATCAATTTTCGACAGATGGCGCCACTGCCATTCCATTTGGAAATTTTGCAAAACAATTAATGGATATTGGAAATGGGCGAATGAATATTTATGAATCTACGCAATGTATCACCTTGCCAGCAA